>OY744609.1:10922013-10927013 GCA_963556255.1 Allolobophora icterica | reverse complement strand
TTACATCATAGTCATTAATACTTATTAATCAGGTATTTGTGTCTTTGTCGCTGTATGAATAAGCTTAGGCGTATTATGTTGGCAGGTGCTCTATCGAAAGTGTTAATGGATTCATTTGCTCTGCGATGGTTCCCCTTTATCGTATGGACCTGGATATATTATTCTGTAACGTAGATTTCAGGCAGACAAGCAGATAAATTTTACTCGACAGGTTGTTTGGGTATAGGACGGGTTTGTCAGAATTATGAGGATGCTCACGATGTGGGACCTGCAAAAGAATTCTTCCTCGAAAACTCGCTACATTCTCTCGAGTTGATTTTCTTGCCAGATTTGGAATTCTGAGACAATTAGACCGTCTTGTGAGATAAAGAAATCGAAGGGTCCCTCAAATCTTGATGTTTGTGATTGTTATGAATGTGGACCAGAGTGCGAGAAAATACGAAAACAAAAATATTTCTGAAAAGAAAATGAAGAAGAAGAACAACAACAGCAATAAGAAGAACAAGATGAACAAGAAGAACAGGAAAAGGAACATCAAGAACAAGAACAAGAAGTGAAAATGAGTACAAGAATGAGATAGAGAACAGTAATTAGGAACAGGATAATCAGAGGAGGAAGATGAAAAGAAAGAGGGGAGGAAGATAACAGATGAGATAATGATGCGAATGAGGAAATCCGAAGAGAGGATCGATGAGTTGTCGCTGATTGATCGTTAATCCCTTTGAAAACATCATTTGAATAATTAGGACGTGAGTGTATTAATTAAGATGTGAGGATGCTTGGTGCAATGTCTTTAGCAACACAAAGGTCTCTTCAGATTCGCTGTTTCGTCTTCATCATTGTCTACACCTCACCGTCCAGGACACGAATCATTATTGCCAGCCTATCATGCAGAGGAGCAGGATGCCAGCTGCAAAGTAGGAAGAAGTAGTAAGACGTGTGGGAAATAGGGGAAAGTAGTTAATAAATTAGGCAAAAATAAGAAAATTAGGATAAAGTAAGGCTGTATAAAAAGTAGGGGAAGGGAAGGAAACAGTGAGGAAAATATGGGAAAATAGGGAGGAAAATATGGGAAATTAATGAAAATTAGGAAAAAGTCGGAAAAAGTAGGAAAAGAAGGAAAAGTAGGGGAAAGGAGGAAAAAATAGGAAAAAGTAGAATAGCATAGGATAAAGTAGGTTCACCAACGTATCAGCGCTCGTGAATAAGCTGGTGCTCTGCGCTTAATTTTAGATTTGCGCTTTAGAATTTGGAGTTTACGATTACGATTACGATTATCAGGGCATAAAACTGTTTTATGACACGAGGTCTACATTTGACATTGTCGAGTGTGCAGTTGACTTGTTTGGAGTGTGTAGTGTGTATGTAGTCTGAATTGTTGAGAGATTAGCTGACTGTAGGCTACACACGATTTCATTTTAGTGTCTGAGATTTTACTTATCAGTTCAAGCACAGATTGACAGTTTCAGGAAGAGTGCTGCAGTTGACATCTGTAAGTATTTTAGGTACTGTTATGTACGAATATTTGCATAATTATGTATGTAAGCATGTATGTGTGTAGGGTTGGCCTCTGTGGCGCCAAGTATCTTGAGGGATAGAATCGAGGCACGCATGTAGTCAGACCTCTTCATACTGCAGGGAGAGAGGGAGAGAGAGAAAGAGAGAGAGAAAGAGAAAGAGAGACAGACAGACAGACAGACAGACAGACAGACAGACAGACAGACAGACAGAGGCAGAGGCAGAGGCAGAGGCAGAAGCAGAGGCAGACAGAGAGACAGAGAGAAAGAGAGAGCCAGAGTGAGAGACAGAGACAGACGGACCGAAGTAACTGTAGAGATGGAGAGAGAGGGATGTACCTGGAGTCCTGGACTTGAATAAAGCGCATCTAAGGAACCCTTCAAAGGGGATAAACAAAGGTAGTCACCCCACTAAGCAAAAAATAACCGAATTCCTGGCCAATATGATCCTGTCGTTCACCCAGTGATTCTGTATATCAAGCCGCAATTATTCTATAGTTAGATAGGTTCGTCATCATTGTTGTACTTCGTGAATAAAACCAACTGTCAATTGTCACATGAAACCCTATAGAAGGGGAGCATTTTAGCATTCTTCTCTATGGAAATTTACTCTAAGTTCATATCAACTAAGCTCTGCTGAAGTGCTGGGATCCTATTTCTTCACAGTGCATACACCAACAGTCATTGATTCACTCATACATACATACACACACAAACACTATTCATACAAAAGTTGAAAGCCTATGTCTTATACAACTGCTAGAATAATCTTCCGCTGACAATTGACATTGTTATATATAAGTTGTCAAAATCGCATTACGTTACATTACACACCGTTAATGCTGACCTACAGCTACGAGTGCAACTTGATATAATCGCAGGCGCGCCTTCGACTGATACCACAAGAAGGGAAGGCAGGATAGATGAATGGTTATACTCTTGCATGAAGAACATATCTATCTATCTGTCTGTCTGTCTGTCTGTCTGTCTGTCTGTCTGTCTGTCTGTCTGTCTGTCTACCTACCTGCCTGCCTGCCTGCCTGCCTGCCTGCCTGCCTGCCTGCCTGCCTGCCTGCCTGCCTGCCTATCTATCTATCTATCTATCTATCTATCTATCTATCTATCTATCTATCTATCTATCTATCTATCTATCTATCTATCTATCTATCTATCTATCTATCTATCTATCTATCTATCTATCTATCTATCTATCTATCTATCTATCTATCTATCTATCTATCTATCTATCTATCTATCTATCTATCTATCTATCTATCTATCTATCTATCTATCTATCTATCTATCTATCTATCTATCATCTATCTGTCTCTTTCTCTGTCTCTCTCTCTCTCTCTTTCTCTCTCTCCCTCTCTCCCTGCTGTAAAAGACGCGGTTCGATACCAGTAAGCTCCCTATAGGTCGACTCAGCCTTCCACTCTTTAGGGAGCAGCAGTAAAATGAGCGGGCGCCTAACAGGCTGCCAATACGTGTGCAATAAGATCTTGATAATTGTACCGACATGTTGCACTGTTTCAATGTAACTTATTGCTGTTTGTCTGCGAGCAGGTGATTAAGCACGAATATATTTTTTATTAGAATATGCATATATTCTGACAGGCGACAGCGCTATAGAAATAAGATCAGATTATGTTTACATATCTGACAGCACTAGACAAATGAGATCAGAT
The DNA here is from genome assembly GCA_963556255.1 of Allolobophora icterica. Classification (NCBI taxonomy): domain Eukaryota; kingdom Metazoa; phylum Annelida; class Clitellata; order Crassiclitellata; family Lumbricidae; genus Allolobophora; species Allolobophora icterica. The sequence continues at coordinate 10,923,808 of OY744609.1, read as the reverse complement.
TAGGTTAATAAGGCAGGTGTGCACCTAGGAACTGTGGCCACACATGCGGGGAGTGGGTGTTAATACTAGACATAAATTATTAGACAATTCGTGCAGGATTAGGGAGCCAAGCGGCCGAATTAGCAGTTGATATGCTGTTAGGAGTGGCCTTCGCGCCAGGTGGTACTGCTGCTGCTGTGCATGATGCTCTGGGATGAGGATGCGGGGATGAGAAGGGGTGGGCCAGTGTGCTGATGATGAAGTGGACGCCATGAATTAAAGATGAGCTTCGATCTCTGCTGAGGCAACGAATCACTGATCCCGCTCTGATCTAATGCTAAGGTTTTCGCCATTCATCGATTTTATCGATTCACTGAGTCGTTGAATTATCGATTTATTGTGTTCGGTTGATTGTTCGATTTAATCATTGACTGAATTGGAGATCGCTGGGCGACTGATTCACTGATTGATTGATGCATGACATTCATTAATTGACTGAATGAACGAATGAACGAATTTATTTATTTATTATTGATTACAAACATTTTTAACGCGCGCAAAGTCACACGGGTTCACTTATTTGTTTTTCTGTACTTTTGTTAATTCTTATATTATTCCACTAAGTAAGTAAGTAAGTAAGTCAGTCAGTCAGTCAATCGGTTAATTAGTCAGTCAGTTGGTCAGTCAGTCAGTCAATCAGCCAGGCAGACAGTCATTCAGTGACAGTCAGTCAGTGACGGTCATTCAATAAGAGTAAGTCAGTCAGTCAGTCAGGTAGACAGTCATTCAGTGAGTCATTCAGTTACGGTCACTTAACGAGAGTCAGTCAGTCAGTCAGTCAGTCAGTCAGTCAGTCAGTCAGGTAGACAGTCAGTCAGTGAGTCATTCAATTACGGTCATTTAACGAGAGTCAGTCAGTCAGTCAGTCAGTCAGTCAGTCAGTCAGTCAGTCAGTCAGTCAGTCAGTCAGTCAGTCAGTCAGTCAGTCAGTCAGTCAGTCAGTCAGTCAGTCAGTCAGTCAGTCAGTCAGGTAGACAGTCATTCAGTGAGTCATTCAGTTACGGTCATTTAACGAGAGTCAGTCAGTCAGTCAGTCAGTCAGTCAGTCAGTCAGTCAGTCAGTCAGTCAGTCAGTCAGTCAGTCAGTCAGTCAGTCAGTCAGTCAGTCAGTCAGACAGTTGTTCGTTCGTTCGTTTAATCATTCTTTCAGATGATGAAGACGACGACGATGACGCTGTGAATGCAGGGTTAATGAATGAGTTCAGTTTCAGACGGATAAAGGAAATCAAAGTCAGTTGGTCATGTGGAAGGGTCATCTTCCTCCTTCCTCTCTCCATCTTCAGCTAAGTGAGATGAGCCTCGGATGATGCAAGATGACGCATAGATGACACAGCCAACTTCCCAGCGACGGCATTGTAACGTAAACAGTTTACTGCAATGAGATGCAAGAAAGTCCTAATTTATATAGCGCCCTTCAAAGATGGCTGACTTCACTGTAACCAACATACCTGAGAGTCGCAGAGCAGTAGTTTCACGACCATCGTTGTTTCTCTGTTTCTCCGCAGTCGTCGTCGTCGCCGCTCGCCACCGCTAGATGGAATCATGCGCTGTCGACCGCCGAGCTGTACATCCCTCATCTGACGGTACATGGTCGTCAGATGGCGGTACTTGCACGCGATAGCCGCAGCACCAGCCACAGTCACAGCAGCCGATGAGATGCGCTGCCTGCCACGCATCTCTCTATGTCTGTCTGTCTGTCTCTGTCTGTCTGTCGCTCCGTCCGCCTGTGTGACACTCTATGCGTGTTTCTTTCGAA
>OY744609.1:10884513-10919513 GCA_963556255.1 Allolobophora icterica | reverse complement strand
CAGACACAGAGACAGACACAGAGACAGACACAGAGACAGACACAGAGACAGACACAGAGACAGACACAGAGACAGACACAGAGACAGACACAGAGACAGACACAGAGACACAGAGACACAGAGACACAGAGACACAGAGACACAGAGACACAGAGACAGAGACAGAGACAGAGACAGAGACAGAGACAGAGACAGAGACAGAGACAGAGACAGAGACAGAGACAGAAAGACAGAAAGACAGACAGGCAGAAACAGACAGAGACAGAGGAAGAGAAAGAGAGTCTGAGTGACAAATAGAGATAGAGACAGGCAGAGAGAGAGAGAGAGAGAGACAGAGAGAGAAAAAGAGAGAAAGGGAAAGAGAGAGAGAGAGTTGTGTCTAATGGGCGTTTCTGTCAAGCTCTGCCTACGTCGACCAGAGGGAGGGAGGGAGGGAGGAAGTGAGGAGGAGGAGGGGAGGAAGGGTGGAAAGGAGGAAGGGTGTTAAGTGCTGGCGACACCTGCCGAGGGAGTCGGTCCATGCGGTGAGAGGACAAAACGTCGGCTTACTTCGGTTCTTTTGTAGTCGTCTGACTCGAACAAATGACGCCGACGACGACGATGATGACGACGACGACGACCAATGCGCAGATGATGATTATGATGATTATGATGACGACTACTCCGTACAACAAAATTATGACTGACAAAAGAAAGCGATTAGACTTATTTATTGAAATTGCTGAAAAAGAAGAAATTACATACTCAATCGTAATTGTATACTAAAAGCAATCGTCATTGTAATTGCATCTGTAATCATTACATTGTAATTGTTGTTGTAATTGTAATCTGACATCTATAAAGCGCCATTTCAAGAAAAACTCATCAGTGGTTCCCGGATGGGGGGTCGCTGCCCTTTCCACCCCTGCTCAGGCTGGGTCGTGCGATTCGTTCAAATTTGGGGTACCTCTGTGTAGCTTGACATTTTCTCAGTGGCGGCGTCAGACGTTTTTTGTAACCAGGGCATACCAAGGGCGGTCATATAAGGTAACAAGTGCAGGGGCGATTTATACCCCGAAAAATTCATCGTAGGGTAACAATTCTGGCAGGGCAACGACCAGGGCAAAGGCATTTTACCTGGGCATTTGCCCTATAGCTCACCCTGGTGTAACGCCGCCACTGCATTTTCTCCTATCAGTGGCGCCACCAGACGCCAAAAAGTGGACGCAGAGTCATAAAACATTGCCAGTCATTTTGGTCAATCAGTGGTTATCATCATTGATGTGACCGCATGCTACTGCGTAAAATCTGCGTTGTCAGCGTTGACACTGAGTGTAAATGTTTAAGAGTTTTCCTCTGTGTAGTGGTAGGCTTGTGTAATGTTCATTTATGCTTCATTATCACATCAATGATGATAACTTTCATCATGACAGAAATTATGAATGATTTGGTCATTATAACAATCATTGTCTCTGCTGATCACGCGGAAATGCTAACGCAATGCGACGATGACCATTGCTATCAAATCTCTGTAACACAGCTTCAGCGTCAACAGATTTGCTTATAATTCTGCACGCTTTAAGTGTAGGCCTACATTGCGTAAATTACCAAACATATCCATCCGTTAATGTTCTTTGTTTTTTTCGTCGGCTTTTCGTCAGCTTTACCCAAGGACATTCCTAACTTAATATCACTAATAGTTGACAATACGTTAATAACTAAAACGCAATACAAATAAACACGCTCGTATTGTTTACTACGTCATGACGCGTAACGTCCGGAGCATAGATATACAAGTAGAGGCTCAGGCTGTAGAGTGTAACCACAGAGCTACTACATGGGGAATAGAGTAATGGTAACACTCATGACACATATTTGTGTGTGTGTGCGTGTGTGTGTGCATGTATATATATATGTATATATATGTATGTATGTATGTAAGGACGTATGTATGTATGTATGTATGTATGTATGTATGTATGTATGTATGTATGTATGTATGTATGTATGTGGACACTTTACATAGCGCCTTTTACAAAACACTCAATAGATGGCGAATGTTTAGCCGCCAATCGAACAGCAACAGCTGAGTGTAGCGTCTGATAATGGAGTTTAGTAGTTCAGGCGACAGTCGCCAGATGTCTGCAGATGGCCGGAGAAAAGCTGTGCATCCTGTTAGGATGGGCATGACAACGTTTGCGTGGATAGGTAATATTATTTGTAATATATATTCGTATACATGTACCCATATATATGTGTAAATATTTGTGTCGTTGAGGCTATTTGTCTGCCTGTCTGTCTTCATAACTTCCTCTCTGTTTTTGTTTGTCCCATGCGCATCTGTGCAAGGGGTCCTCGTTTGCATAATGATAAGACTGCTTGCTGCAGAGATTTAAATCTCGGGTTACCATAATCTGTAAACGGGGACCTAGGCGTGACAAACACCCACTCAAACGGCAGCAGCAGTGTAGGATCTCACGCAATCAATTGTGTGGAAAATAAGCAAGGTCGAGGCCGTACGGTCGCTATATAAATCGTGTATATTTAAATTTACAATTGCTGTAAATGCAATGCGATGTCACTAAGTTACTTTTTTGACTTGTAGAACTTCGACTGAAAACCTGAAACGCTGGCGATATTTGGCAATATCTTCACTCGAATATATACTATACCAGTGGTTCTTAAACGTTTTAAAGCTAGTGGCCGGCACCATCTTTATGTTAGTTTTCGCGGACCAATAATGGCAAGTGCAGGATCGCAACCTAGGGGATATGTACATAAAGTATGGGGATTTATGGATGGGTTTTGCTGCTAAAGTTACTAAACCAAACTAAATTGCATTTTACAATTTACATTATCACATTATTTCTGAAGTATTTTTCTTATGTCATTGATGTTTTTTCCAAAGTTGAAAAATTTTGAATTTTTTAGGACTTTCACGGACCGGTGACCAGAGCTCCGCGGACCGGCGCCGGACCGCGGACCACCACTTTAAGAACCACCCTACTATACCATACTATAATATACTAAATTATATTATACCACACCATACAACACACCATACCGTACCATGCTAGCTATACCATACCATGCCATACCATACCATACCATTCCATACCAGCATAACACTCCACAACATACCATACCATACCATACCATGCTATACCACACTATACCAAACCATGCTATACTATACTATACTATACTATACTATACTATACTATACTATACTATACTATACTATACTATACTATACTATACTATACTATACTATACTATACTATACTATACTATACTATGCTATACTATATGCAAATCATGTGCACCTATGGAAACCTGGTTGTGTAAAAGCTGTTTAATTGATCTGTTTCCATTCAACTGTATCCTAAGCAATAACGATTTCCTGGCAACTGTATGTGACAATAGCATAAACTCTCATTATCTTATTGAACTAGGTGAGGGAGCAAGGTTGGATGTATTTACTGATGACTCTGATGACCATCCTCTCTTAAATAATAGTGATATAGATCCTGACTCTAACCTCTATGCAGGTCTAACTTGGGATAGTCCTTACTGTACACCTGACTCTATGTCAGTGAATCTAAAGGCCGTCTCTCACTTCGATGTCATGCACCTGAATTGTAGAAGTATATTGAACAAGTTAACGGACATTGAGGACTTATTGGTGCAACTCCCTGTCTCTGTGTTAGCCCTCACGGAGACCTGGCTCGACGCTGACTTGACCGAACAAATAAGCATACCTGGTTATCACTTTGTCCACAGGTCGAGGGCTACCGGCAGAGGCGGTGGGGTTGGGTTGCTAATAAGGGAGGGCATTTCTTTTCAAGTACTGGACATGGCATCGTACAATCTTGCTCCCAAAACTTTTGAAGGGCTATTTATTAATGTTTTATTTAAGAGAGGTACATGTTTATTGGCAGCCATTTATAGATCTCCCGGTGCTAACCTTGAGGAATTTTGCGATGAATTTGAGCTCATATTATCTAAAGTAGCACATAAGAATAAGCAAATAATTATTATGGGTGATTTCAACATTGATTTACTTCGCGCAGAGAATCACTTTGGAACTAGTTTGTTTTTGGATGGACTATCCACTCATAATCTATTACCCACGATAACAAGGCCCACAAGAATTACTGCTCACTCGTCAACACTGATCGATAATATATTTACAAATGCATGGTCTAATATTATTCAATCTAAGGTTATTATCTCTGACATATCCGACCATTTCCCGGTCTTAGCCAGTTTTGACCTAGAAATGCATAATTGCAAGAATACTCCACAGAGGGACAGTCGGCTAATTAACGAGGAGAGAAAAAAGATCTTCCATGCTAGTCTATCTGAAACCGATTGGAACCCAGTACTGGAGGCCTGCCATAGCGAAAATGCCAATTTGGCATATGATTTGTTTATAACAAAATATAAAAATAGTTATAACGAAGCATTTCCTTATATCCCGTGCAAGAATAAAAGTAAAATCACGCTTAAACACCCTTGGATGACACGAGGGCTTCTTAAGTCAAGGGGGAAAAAGGCTCGCCTATATCTGAGTTATATAAAAAACCCTACCCCTGCAAATGAAACCAAATTCACGACTTATAGGAATAAATTTAAAACTATTAGAAATAATGCGGAAAAGAGCTACTATTTGGCTGAGTTCACAAAGCATAGTAGTAATTTAAAAAAAACATGGAATCTCATCCGCTCAATTATAAAAATGGGTGAGCAGGACTCAACAATAGAATCGCTCAAAATTGGTGGCATTGAGAGTGAGGATCCTCATATTATGGCGAGTGCATTAAACAACTACTTCTCCAGCATCGCCCAATCGTTAGCTGAGCAAGTTCCAAAATCCAAATTCTCCTTCACAGACTACTTAAATCCACCCATGCCTTGCTCCTTTGGATTAATCCCTACCTCCCCAGAGGAACTTCTGAACCTGAGCACTACTATTCATACCACCCACAGTAAGGGGGCTGATGATATCGACCCCTGTATAGCTGCTCCTAGCTTATCTCTTATTGCTCCTATGTTGGCAGAAGTTATTAACTGCTCTCTAAATACTGGGGTAGTACCCCAAGCAATAAAAATTGCAAAGGTGATTCCCATTTATAAAAAAGGAAATAGGAACGACATTACCAACTATAGACCCATTTCTATCCTCCCCTATTTTGCTAAATACTATGAAAAAATAATGACTGATAGGCTCACAAAATACGTTGAAAAATCCCACATTATATTTCACTCTCAGCACGGCTTCCAATCGGGTCATTCACCATCTTTGGCATTACTCAATATGTATGACAAAATTTCGGATTCTTTCGAAAAGAATGACTACTCCATAGGTATCTTTCTTGATTTAGCAAAAGCTTTCGATACCGTGAGTCATGATATACTCCTACAAAAGCTGTCTTCTAACGGTATCCGAGGCGTCCAATTAGCATGGTTCACTAGCTATCTAGAAAATCGCCATCAATATGTTCTATGCAATGGCTCACAATCTGACCTAAGAAAAGTAAAATTTGGGGTCCCACAAGGTTCGAATTTAGGTCCTTTACTCTTTCTCCTCTACATAAACGATCTCCCCAATGCATCTCCTGTTCTGTCATTTATCTTATTTGCAGACGACACCAACGTCTTTTATTCTAATAAATCTTATCATACATTAATTCAGATTGTGAATGCTGAACTAGAATCGATAGCTGAATGGTTCTCTGCCAATAAACTCTCCTTAAATTTAGAAAAAACTGCTTTTATTCTCTTCAAGTCACATAGGAAATTGTGTCCCCCTGATATCTCTCTGAGGCTTTCCATGAGTGGTACTATTATTACTCAGGTTAATTCTACCAAATTTCTTGGGGTTCTTGTTGACCAACACATGACTTGGAATGATCACATTAAAAGCATTTCAGTAAAAATTGCCAGAAACGTAGGTATAATATATCGTGCCTCCAACAAGCTTCCTCCCTCTGTACGAATCCAATTGTATTATTCTTTAATATACCCGTACTTGACGTACTGTAATATTGTTTGGGCTTCAACTTATAACTCCAGACTCAGGAAATTGATAGTATTGCAGAAACGAGCTGTACGCCTCATCGCTGGAACCCCATGGGGCTCGCACACCGACCCAATTTTCTCATATCTCAAATTACTAAAATTCCATCAGATAAAAACATTTCAGACCGGAGTTTTTATGTATAGATTTGTCCATGACCTTTTACCTCCGAAATTTAAAGGCATATTCCGCCTCGGATCGGAGATCCACTCCCACTTTACTAGGACTTCTAAAAATTATCGTAATATATATGCACACTCCAACTCCCGTAGATTCTCTATCAAATTCACAGGACCAGGTGTTTGGAATGTACTTCCTCCCGCTATCCAACAGGCAAAAACTCTGCAAGGGTTTAAAAGAATGTTACGACTGTATCTTATTGATGATAGTTCAAATTCATAATTGATTGTACTTTACTCACTACGCATTAGTTAAGTCGTTAGTTAAGTGTTTGTGTTCTCCGGTCATGGTTTTTCCTCTGTATTTGTTTCTGATTTGTCTTTTTCCTTTGTTTTTGTTGTTGTCAGTATGCATGAATCATGACTGGAGTACTCGACAACATGTTTAAGCAATGTATAATAAATCAAGGTGTGAACCGCGCTGTTCAAACTATAAATTTTTTTCATAGCAAATAGGTGTCCCTATTAGCGGGATTATATCCCTTCTGGGCCTACCGTTGTTACCAAACCGTTATCCTAAAAGTGTAATTGTATTTGCCTTGATTGTACATATCTGGTATCAATAAAAAATGATTTGATTTGATTTGATTTGATACCATACTATATCATACCACACCATACCATATCATGCTATGCTATTCTATACTACCCTATGTTTTTGCGAAATGACCGAACATTTATATTGCGCCACTATTCATCACCGAAGAGCAGACTGCTATGTATTCCGGTCAGCCATGCAGAGAGGGCAGAATGTACAATCAATTGTCTTTGGTCGGTCATTGTCTCTGTTGATTGTGTCGACTCAGTGGGCGGGTGATTTATGAGCGACGGGGAGAGAGGGGGTATGGTAGGATCAAGCCCCCGAAAATCAATGTCTTTAACGAAGACATTATAAGGTCGCTGAACAGTTCGTTAACGTCTCGTGTCTGATGGCAATCCAACAAATATCAGACCAAGGTTTGCAAGGAAGACCTCCTTTGCAAGGTCTGAACATACGACACACACACACACGCACACGCACACGCACACGCACACGCACACGCACACGCACACGCACACGCACACACACACACACACACACACACACACACTCACACACACACACACACACACACACACACACACTCACACACACATGCACACACACACACACGCACACACATACGTGCACACACACATACACACACATACACAGCTACGTACATACACACACACACACACACACACACAGCTACACACATACATACATACATACACACACAAACACACACAAACTTTTCTGAACACATTGCTAATCTTACCCATAATTCTTAGTTTCACATGAGACGGCTTTGGGGAGGGGGGATAGAGTAGTGGATAGAGTAGTGGTAACACTCATGGCCAGGAGAGCATAAGGTACGCGGATCGACTCCCGTAACCCCCCTCTAGGGCGGCGCCTTAATGGCTGCCAAACCGTGTGTTAATTAAGATCTTGATTGTACTTTCATGTTTCAATGTAATCTTACTGCGTCTGTCGGTTTGAAATAATAAAGAATACAATTATTATAATTATTATAGCAATCCGACGCTCTGTCTCCTACTCCGTTTTTGCCACTATCATCCACGCCTTCATCTTCTCCAGAATTGACTACTGCACTTCTCTTTTAAATGGTCTGCCAAAAGTCCGTCTTTCCCCCTTCAGACTGTTTTAAATGCAGTGGCCAGATTAATAGCTCGACTTTCTCGCTCGTCTCATATTTCCTCTTTTATGTTCGATCATTTTCATTGGCTTCCCCTTACTGCTCGGATTCAGCTTAAGGTTCTAACTTTAGTCCTTCGGTCTTATATAGACTCAGCACCCAAGTACCTTTGTGACCTCGTTCGTCACCTGTGACCTCCTGCCAGTTTCAGCTACTTCCCTCCATCCATTACGATCGCTTAATCACCATGATCTTATTGTCCCACTAGCCAAGATTACTATGGCCAAAACTCGAGCCTTTTCTTGTATTGGTCCTTGTGTTTGGAATCAACTCCTACCATTGACACGTGCCTCTTTATTAGCTGGTGGCCCAAGTGCCTCGTTCCGTTGTCTTAAAACCACTCTCTATTCACTGGGTCTTTCGCACTGAGAGCGCCTTTAATTAGCGAACACTGTAAGAGGCGCTTTATAAATGTTCAGATTCAATACAATACAATAAATACATACATACATACATACATACATACATACATACATACATACATACATACATACATACATACATACATACATACATACATACATACATACATACATACATACATACATACATACATACATACATACATACATACATACATACATACATACATATATACTCACATATACATACATGCAAACATGCATGCATACATATCCATGTATCTATAAATATTATGTATGTGTGCATGCATGCATGTGCCTCAGATTAACATTTCGGTGTCCTCCTCTTCCTCCTCCTTTTTCGTCTTACAGAATGTGTGCATATATTTGTGTCTGTGCGTGTCATAAATTACACGTATGCGGGTATACGTATGTTTGCGCAATCTGCGTGCAATTGCAAGGGTGTACGCGAAAGTGTATGTGCGTTCGTTTGTGTGCGTATGCGCCCTTGTATGCGTGTTTGTTCGTGTGTCTACGGTCGGACGGTCGGAAGCGTGACTTGGTCAAACGAACATTGTAGTGGAACAGATGTTTGCCCTCTTGTGGCAATTTATTGTGCGCCACTATACACGTCCAAGGACAATCGCCCGCGCACATACGCCATCTACCGTCTCTCTTCGTCCACGTTGTCTTCTTCTTCCTCCTTCTCCTCCTCCTCCTCCTCCTCTTTCTCGTCCTCTTCCTCTTTCTCGTCCTCATTCTCCACCTCTTCCTTCTCCTCTTCCTCTTCCTTCTCTTCCTCTTTATCCTTTTCCTCCTACAGCTCCTATTCTTCTTCCTTCTCTTTCCCCTCCTCCTCCTCTTCCTGTTTGTACCTCCTTTACTTCTTCTTTATCCTCACCTCCTCCTCTTCTTCTTCCTTTTCATTCTTGTCCTCCTCTTCCTCCTCCTTTTCCGTCTTTTTCTCCTCCTCTTTCTCTTCTTCTTTTCCTCCTCATCTTCCTTCTCCTTTCCCTCTTCCTCTTTATTTTCCTACTCCTCGTCTTCCTCTTCCTTCTGTTATTCCTCCTAATTTTCTTCCTCCTAATTTTCTTCCTCCTATACTTCTTCCCTATTTTCTTCCTCCTATACTTTTCCTCTTCTTCCTCCTCCTCCTCCTTCTCCTTCTCTTCCGCCTACTTCTTTTTCTCCTTCTCATTCTTCTATTCTTCATCCTTCTTCTCCACCTCCTTCTCCTCTTCCACCAAAATTCTCCTTCCCTTCCTCTCTTCCTCTACTTTCTTCGGAAATGAAGACTGGTAACTGTACCCAAGAGAAAATGAAGCATCTCTTGATTACATCACGGCCTCTCCGCATCCACCGATCATTGACTGCAGATGGTGATGGTGGCTTCATCGTCCTTATTCAGAGGCTGAGAGATGCATTGTCTGGTCCTCACCAATTGTCTGGGATAAAAGACGTCAGCAGTAGTGTGGGACACGGTAGCCAAATGGAGAGAGTGCTCACCCTGTAACGCGGAGAGTATGGGTTCGAGCCACCACCTCATGAGGAGGTTCCGCTGTCACGGTGAAAGGATTTTGAGCAAGTACTTAACTCACAATTGCTCAGCGCCATCTTGTGTTCTCTCGTATGGGGTGTGTAGCCTACACTTCTGAACTTTGGAAAGAGGACAATACCAAGTCGCATTGTATTGTATAGTACCTCGGATCGAGCAAACTCACGCGATTAAAAGTGATGCCTGACCATGATTAGTTGAATATGAAAACCAGCAGAAATAACACTACAAATGGGAAAACAAGTGTTAACTGAACAATACGGCGTGTGCCAAAATTTCATAATTTTATATTAAATTTCAATACAACTGTGATCGCGAATACCATTTTGGTTGTTATTGCTTTGTAATAGTATAATTTATTTAGGCTTAGCAACGTAGCTTTTGAGTCCAAGTTCAGATAATGTCCTCAAGCGAATGATAACGCATTTTTACAAAGGCGCGCCAAACGAAAAAGACCTAAATGTTTTAAAACCTCTCTTGTAACGTTCTATCTCCTCTGTTTCCCAGCTCTTTTGTTTCCTTCCCTCTGGTCTCCCAGTCTCCTAGATTTTGTTCTTCACGTGCACGATAGGACATGTCTCTTGACAACCCCTCTGACTTGACGAGCGCGTTTGAATATGTTGGTGCGCTACGCTTAGCTTTAAAATAGCGCTCTATAAATGTTCGAGTTGACGATTACGATTACGATTACGAATACGGTCCTCTCCCTCTCTCTGATACAGCAACTTGTCAATTTAACCTCAACCCCAATGACTCCAGAGATCTGTAAACCCCGTTTCGATCTACTTTGATACGTTAATGATCATTTGGATCATATCGATCATACTGGAATGATGAAATCGATCCAAAGCAGAACTATAACCAAGCTTAGATCTGTTCTTGATCAGAAGACAATCATGAACTCATTTATTTAGATCATTGGACGATGATTGTTCTTGAATCTTTCACTGATAAAGGAAGATGATCATGATCATGTTTTAATTCTGTCGTATCCAGAAGAAGACGATCGCACTTAGATCCTTAGATTATGTCCTTGGATCGTTAGACTATTGAATGGATCATTCTTGAATCCTTCTATCCTTCGATCGTTGAATGAAGATCATTCTTTGATCAGTCGAACGTTGAATGAAGATCATCCTTAGATCCTTAAACTCGTCGCCTGAGAATTATAGTGTTCTATCTGCATTTTTTTTTACTTTTGAGTTAAGCGCACAGTTCGACTCAGCGTAATTTGTTCTATCTCCGTGCAAAATCGCGTTTGTTGAAATGGTGTCTTTGCTGGGAAAAGAACAGAAGTATTTTATTCTATTTGCATATTCTTACTAATCGATAGGGATTATAATATTCTATGTGAATCACCCAATTATATTTAAAAGATTTAATCACGTGGATATTATAGAACAAGTTGTGTTCATGATTATAGCCCAGGATTATTCTGTTCTATAATGGTCACGTGGTCTGAACGTCACATTGTGATTCGCTCATGATTGCATATAGAACATTATTATAGTAAGAGTATTCCGTTGCAGAAGGATAATACGATTATTATTATGCTACATAAAGAGACAAAATGGAGAAACTAAGTCGTAAAAGAAAAATTAACTCAAGGTAGGAAGCAGATTTTCAATGAAGTTTATAACAGGAGGTAACTTAGAGCACTTTTCTGCCGGTGAATGAAACTAGAAATGATACATATTGACTTTTTAAATAATAATTATTCCCGTGGTCGGACTAACCGGCCACGTGGTCTTGTAATTAGACCTATAATCTTTATTTAATTTAGACTATGGTTTAGTCTATATAGCAGTTAATTTTTCAAGAATTTCTTTAGATGATCCGTGCCACTTCACACAATAATATTCTCCGTGCTATTAAAAAAATTAAGACATTTTTTAAAGATCGGAGTGTACTGAAAATGTGGACTCTCCAACAGTTATAATGTTCCATATGATGATGAATCATAATAACAGTTAATAGTACATAACTGTTTCCGTAATATTTTGTTCTATTTGAACAGATTCCGAAAATCGCCTTTAAATTATATTTTCTTATGCCAGAAGCGTCAATCGTTGTGATTGTTTTAAGTTTCAGATGGCCATATAAATATTTTCTAAACATTCTTTCTCTATTTTGTACCACCAAAGAGTTTTTAGTACTAAATTCTCAGCCACTGAACTTTCTTTTTCAATTTTCTCGATTACGCCAAAATTGCGCATAGAACAGTCTAATTCTCAGGCGACGAACTGTTGAATGAAGACCATCGATTCTTGAATGAAGATCAATCTTGAATCCTTCTGTAGTTGAATGAAAATCATCCTTTGATCCTTCAAACACTAAATGAGGATCATCCTTGGATCAATAGACTGTTGAATTAAGATCACCCTTTGATCTTAGATCATTGAATGAAGATCCACCTTGAATCCTTCGATCGCTGAATGAAGATCATCCTTGGATCCATCGATCATTGAATGAAGATCAATCTTGGATCCTTCTGTAGTTGAATGAAAATCATCCTTTGATCCTTCGAAGTTCGCAAACTGAGTGAGGATCATCCTTAGATATTTAGACCTTTGAATGCAGATCATCCTTGGATCCTTAAACTGTTGAAAGCAGATCATTCTTGGATCCTTAAACTGTTGAAAGCAGATCATCCTTGGATCCTTAAACTGTTGAAAGCAGATCATTCTTGGATCCTTAAACTGTTGAAAGCAGATCATCCTTGGATCCTTAAACTGTTGAAAGCAGATCATTCTTGGATCCTTAAACTGTTGAAAGCAGATCATTCTTGGATCCTTAAACTGTTGAAAGCAGATCATCCTTGGATCCTTAAACTGTTGAAAGCAGATCATTCTTGGATCCTTCAATAGTTGAATGAAGATCGTTCTTGGATCCTAAGACCGTTGAACGAAGATCACTCTTTAATCACTCTATCGTTGAACGAAGATCATCCTTGGATCCTTCGATCATAGAAGGACAGTGATCAATCTTTAGTTCAAGCACGTCCACCGATCACAAGAAGTCGAAAATTCTTGGATCCTTCGATCATACTTCGATCATCTGATCAGAGGAGGACGCAGGTCATACTTCAATTCAGCAGATCAGTTGATCGAATACTTATTGGATCATTCGATCATAGAACGATGATCATGCCGCCTTCCCTGATGTGGACCATGCGGTGGAGGGAATACTCAACCGCCCCATAGAGAACGAGGGAGACGACGAGGGAGGCGGACAGGGCATAGACCTTGGAATGGACGCAGATCGTTTGGCTGCAGACGAAGGAAGCGATCAGTCCAGTCGTCTGGAAGATACGGAAGCTGGAGAATGCAGCCTCCTGGTTGTCCGTGAAAAGCATCCCAAACATCGCTACAACAGGAAACAAAGCAAAGTGCATATTTACCTACGCACATACATATTCATACATATTTTGCAAACACACATACATACATACATACATACATACACATACATACATACATTCAGACCTACATATATACATTCATACATACATACATGCATGCATACATGCATGCATAAAATACATGCATATATTTATATATACATATATATATACATACATTTATGACATATATACATACATACACACACACACACACACACACACACACATGCATATTTGCTTAGGCGCTATATCGTGAAGCTAAGGTTGTGGATCCGAGTTTTCCTAAGTGCTTTGCGCAAGACCCGCATGATGGTCTATGCACACACTTGGCGCTATAAAAATTTAAGAAACGCGAGAAGCACACTGGCTGCGTAAATTGGCTCAACCTACAACTAACGAGTAAGGCAAGATGATGAAGATTAAAACGACTACAATGATGAAGACGACGTTGCTGATAACGACGACTACCATGAATATGAAAAAAATGATGAAGGGCAAAATGACAACGATTAATTAATAATGAGTAAAGCTTAATCAACTACGGTTAATAAAAAATGATGAAGGCTACAACGATTTCGATTAATTAATAATGACTAAAGCTAAAACAACTACGGTTAATCAATAATGATGAAGGCTACAACGACTTCATTTAATAATGATGAAGGCTACAACGACTTCGATTAACAATGATGAAGGCGACAACGACTACGATAGTGCAGACGACGACGTTGATGATAATGACGCCAGTAATGAATACTAAATAAACCGGCGTTTATAAATAGCAGTTTCAAGTTTCAACGACGTTCAGATTTAATTACGAATTTACTGTTTTTAAATATTTAATAAATGTTGAATTTTTATCAGCCGAGAATAGCATTGCGAAGGCCTTCACATGCGAGCAACGGAAATTAATCACTTCAAAAATAAATAATTAAAGTGTGAAATAAACGATTAAAATATTAAATAAATAATTAAAATATTAAAAGAATGATTAAATACATTATCAGAATCGAAAGCCAATCAATAGTTAGTCAAAACTAATCTGATTTTAATGCAGAGGCGCGTTTACAGAAAACGGGGCCCTAGGCGCAAACATTTACGGGGCCCTAGACGCAAACATTTTAGGGGGCCCTTCTGAACTTGTATTAGCCCAAATGAAGAAAACAATTATAAATTACAATAATATAGGGCCTACTGTTATGTGAATGCTAAACTGTACAAAATAGAAAATAGGTTATATTTAAAATAATTAAAAATTGAAAAATGTTATTTTTTATAATTGAAAAAAAATTTCATTCGTTTGGGGGCCCTCCGAGATTTGGGGGCCCGAGGCGCGCGCCTTTAGTGCGCCTACGTGTAAACGCGCCTCTGTTTTAATGGCAAATTCATATTGCGCCCTTTAAAGAGAAACTCGTCAGTGATGTTTCAATTAAATGATTCAGAAAGTAATAGATATCTGATTAGTTGCAGTTTAAAAAGCGTAAATTACAAGAATTTCTCAAGAAGAAGATATTGAAAGGACAGAAGATATTAAGGCTTTCACGTCTATTATGAGGAAGCGAAGAATCTTTTAGAATATCTTGAACTTAGAATCGGACAGTTTATATAGCTCATGAATTATTCAGTGTGTATTAGAACTGGAAATATAATTAAAAATTTATATAGCGCCAATTCAGGACAAAGTAAATAATTCCTATATATGACGTTAAATGTCATAGGAACAGAAGTTTCATAAGTAAGTAAAACAATGCAAAAAAACTAAGAGAGTCAGCAACGACTATAAACAAAGACAGTGACTAAGAAAGGAGGCTAGCAAACAACAAGCAAGCGAGCATATTTATGAGTAAATAAGTAAGTAAGTCATAGATTTACTTTGGTGCGTCGTCGATTGGTGCCTTGTTAATTAGACACCGGCGCAATAGAAGCTCACAATTAACAATTAATAATAATAATAATAATAATAATAATAACATTAGTTAATATTGAAGTCCCTGAGGGATCCTGTATACCTCGGGGCAAAAAAAATAATAATAAATAATAATAATAATAATAATAATAATAATAATAATAATAATAATTATAAAGCGTGTTATTTTTGTCTTTTTCTTCTCAAATATTCGTTTGCAAAATTCGATTTTAGATTTAAAAAAATATTAATAATAATAATTTCCTTTATTAATTCAAACTGACAAACGCAGTAAGATTACATTGAAACACGACAGAACAATCAAATCTTAACTAAACACACGGTTTGGCAGCCATGCAAGGCGCCGCTCTAGAGGGGGGTTACGGGTGTCGAACCGCGAATCTAATGCTCTCCTGGCCATGAGTGCTACCATTACTCTATCCCCTCCCCAAATAACTATTAATAAGTAGGGTAGGTGGATATGTGTGCTGGCAGATAAATAAGTAGTCAGTCTGTCAGTAACTCTGTCAGTGAGTCGCCCGGCTGATCGGCTGTTCGGTAGATAGATGAGTTTTGGAAGGTATAGTCAGGCATGCAGGTAGATAAGTAGGCCAGTAATTAATTAGGCAAAAAAACACTAAAAGTAGTATTTGGCAAGTTATCTGTCATGAGACCCATTACAAGGTAGGCCTATCTATCAACAGCCGACTGTTTCCAAGCGCAATATGTATTTGACGTTGAAACGGCGCTAAATTTTCTCTTAGAAGAAGAAATTGACTGTGACAAATGGTCATAACACCGTTCAAAGCTTAGTCCGATAGTTGCCATCATAAAAATATGAATTTATTTAGCGCCTGCTGACGATGTCATTATGGAAAGCAGTTTCAGAGGACGACGGGAGAGTTTCACTTCCGTTCGCTTTAACTTCCGGTGTGAAGTAGAAATCGGACGAGCGCACCGGGTAGGATACGATGGTAGGTTTTACCAATTCAAGGTCACGGTGCGATTTTACTTTGTAATATATTTTATTGTTTCTATGTATTGCATTGTATTGTATTGCAGTATATTGTATATTAAAATATCGTATGACATTTCATTTTATTGTATTTTTAGAGGCCTTGTTTCAAGTGTCTAGGTTTTTTCATCTCATTTGCAACGCATCATTTATCCGCACGACGTGCAGTATACAGGTTTCCCGCCTAAAGGTGTCGATAGGCCATTGCCTAAAGCCGTTTAGTCCTTCGTCTGGACTCGACTACCTGAGCCGCAACAAATCCGCGAATAATGAGCGATAATCGGGTGTGGCGCGAACATCGTTAGAAGCGGATGAGCGCTCAACATCAATAGTTTCAGGTGCATGCATCCACACCCAAACGCATATACACACATACACATACGCATACATACATACATACATTAATACTTGCACACACATACACGCATACACACATATAGACACATACACATACACACACATACATATATACATACACACATACAATCACACATGCAAACACATACACGCATACACGCATACCCACTCACACACACACACACACACACACACACACACACACACACACACACACACACACACACACACACACACACACACACACACACACACAAGCATACATACAAACACAAACGTACACACATACAACAATACACACGGACGTACAAACAAACATACACACACACACACATAGACACACCCATACCTCACTCAGTGGTACCCACACAAACACACACACATAAACACACACACATGCACCCACACACACACAAGCACAGAAACATAGACATAAACAAACACACATACACATACACAAACGATTCACTGATACAGAAAAATTCATAAGTGTAAAATATGTTAATTTTATGATGATTCATGATATAATATGCCACGAACCGATTTAGTCGAAAAAGATAATATAAATTTAATTTATATTTATGATGATGATGAGTTCTCAGCCCGAAGGCAGTTCCATTGACTTTTATGCCACGTGGGGGATAAGAAGAGTGAGGTGGTTTCCCGTTGCCTTCCTCACAGACAATTGTAGATGAGCAACTTGTCCAAGATCGCTACATGTATACGCAGTGGCTGAGGTAGATTCGAATCTGCGACCCTCCGGTTACAAGGCTTAGAACATACCGCTAGACCACCGCGTCCCACTTATAAATTTATATAACAAAATACGAATTTAATCTCAAATGTTAATTGTAAAATATATAATTTCTGTCGTCTTATGTCGGATGTTTTATATCTCACGAACTGATGTAATTGAAAAAGATTCTAATTTCCTTACTAATCACATGATATCATTTATATAATTATACATATATTTTTATATGAAATAATTATGACACACATTACTTATATAAAAATATATGATTAACTTATATGTTCCAAGATTATCTATTTTATAAATCACATATATATATAATATACATATATATATACAAAAGAATTGCGCGCGCACGCACACACACACACACACACACACACACACACACACACACACACACACACACACACACACACACACACACACACACACACACACACTAATATATATATATAAATATAAAAACAGAAGAGTTGTCCCTTAAGTTATCCCTTAGGCAGCCCTGGGTATGAAGTATTAGCGACTTCATTTTCTTAGCCTCGGGTTATGAGGTCGGGTGGCCAGTCCTCTCCCTGTGTACGGTCAGTGTACTCATTATAGCTGATTTTCTAGGCGACGTACGAGGGACAGAAATATCGAAATAAATTTCTGCCCTGGCAAGGTCATATATATTTATATACGAACATATTCGATATTATATATATATATATTCATTTATTTTCTCTGTTTAAATATGCATGTGGTAATTTGAATGGGATACGTAATGACTGCATGGCTAGTAGGGGCCTACATTAGAGCCATCTGCTCATAGACATCAGAATTATTCAAATGTTGGTTCGAGAAGCGATCATTGTCTATATTGTAGAGGGTTCAACCTCGGACTATGACGGTCCCTGCATTGGGACTTTACAGGGTGTGGCAGCCATTCATTGAGAAATTAGCAGAGTCTATAGGCGATTATGGTCGCTATAGTAAAACGCGTACAATTACATTTGCTTTTATTTTGTTTCCACGTCACCAGTTCATTGCCAGCGTTAAAGCTCGCAATGCAGTCATTCTGATAATGATGATGATGATGATGCCGACGTTGGTGATGATGACAACGATGATGATGAAGAGGACTATGGGGATTATGACGATGGTGATGCTGATGACTATGATGGTGATGACTATGATGATGATAATAATGATAATGATGATGATAATAATAATAATAATAATAATAATAATAATAATAATAATAATAATAATAATAATAATAATAATAATAATAATAATAATAATACTGATGATGATGATGATGATGATGATGATGATGATGATGATGATGATGATGATGATGATGATGATGATGATGATGATGATGATGACGTGTAGATGTCGCAGACTTACTGTTCAGCTGCGTCTGCCAAATAGCATCACAGAGTCCAAGACAAGCGGCGACAACAAAGAACATAGGTTCGTCTTCGTGCGTTGGTCCCCAGGAGGCGAGCACGAGCAGGGTACCAGCGTTGAAGATGGCACCGGAAGCGATGATGTACATCCGTTTGATGTGCTTGGCCACGTGACCGATGGCGATTGATGTAACTGAGTTGACGGCTCCAAAGGACAACATGACGAATCCGATCTGATGGATTCCAAGGGCACAGTTGATGAACGACTGAAAGGGACAGAAAATAAACGGGGCTTATTCAGTGTGGGAATTGTAGAAAAAGACTGGGAGGGGGAGGGGTTGAACATTATATCCGTATTTTGCAAACTGATGTCAACGAAATTTGAGTGCAGCTGATTTCAACGTTAGCAGTTTTGCAAGTCAGACTCGAATCAAAATCAATGCCTTTGTTGAGAAAAATTGAAAAATGCATACTTTATGCAACATGAAATTCTTCTCCTTATCAGAGAGTCAGTCAAATAATGATAAATCACACTAGCACAACTGAAAGGGTGGAAACGACCTCCCTGAGGTGTGCAATGAAGACTTAACTGTGGGTGTCCTAAGAAAGCCCGAGGGTTGACTACCCACCCTGGGTTTATTTTCTACTAATTTCTTCTAAAATGTAACTGTACACGGTTTTCTATAGCTAGAAGTTGATCTTGACGCCGTTTTGTGAGTGCTATTGACACTATAATTATGATTAGTTATAGAAGCTATTTTAAAGGAATGTGAAGTTATTTGATTTAGTGATTTTAGTAAAAAAAGCGACTTCGGGTGTTGAATCAACAATCAATGCGAAATACGTGTCCATTTCTACTTCTTGAATAAATTGAGCTCTTAAATTGTCCCCATTTTTGTGATGAATTCATCACAAACTGTATTGGATAATTTTAGAATTTAAAAAAATTATTTCCTTCGTTTGGGGGCCCTCCGAGAGTTGGGGGCCCTAGGCGCGCGCCTAGTGCGCCTACGTGTAAACGCGCCTCTGCCTTTATCCATACTTGGGACTGGCACTACCAGAGTTCGGGCAGTGGCAGAGTTGTGCTTGTGATTGTTAGTTAGTTGCTGTTTAACGAGGTTGCGATGATCCAAACGGGAAGAGAGCTTCGATAACCTCTATGGATGTTTACCTATGTTGACCTGAAGGCAGCCTCAATGGATGTTGACCTATGTTGACCTGAAGGCAGCCTTTGATTGTCTTTGTCGTGATACCGTCTCGAGGCAACTCCTGTCTCAGGGAGTGCCCGAGTAAATTGTTGGTTTGATGAACAATTTATATATGGACACACTGAGTGCGGTCCGCATTGATGTTGTAACATCAGAATGGTTTCGGGTTGATAGCGACAGCGATGTTCAAAGGCCCAAGATCTGTTCCTGCTCCCAGTGGATAAGATAACGGAGGAATCCGTGCAGAAGGTGCAATTAGGTGCTGCACCTATTGGGTCAGATCGCTTCATTGATCTTGATTACGCCGACGATGTGGCTCCCTGCCGAGGTGCTTGAATTCTGGTCCGGTTCTCGGAGTTAATGGACCAGGAAACGCATAAATATTTGGACTTGAGATCAAGTGGACGAAAACAAAAATCCAGACTATACAGTAGACCCATGTTAAATACCGGACCTTGTGCGGATGGGGTAAAACCAGATGGAGTTAATTATGGAGGATCCAGAAGTTAACGACATCTTATGGCACTGCAATGACCGTGCATTGGCTGAAATTATTTTGTACAGTTCTCAAGGGGCTGGAGGAACGCCATATACTGTTCGTATATGGCACAATACAGCTCATTATAAAGGAATGATTGAATATTATTCATTTTCATTCATTCAATAACCATGGGCTCAGCGCCCGTAGGTGTCTGATGCCTTCTTTACAATGTCTTTCCACTCCGTTCTGTCCAGTGCCGAGTGGCTCAGTTCCTGGAGACTTGCTCCACACCATTCTTCAATGTCATCTGTCCATTCCCTGTGAGGTTATCACAAGCATTGCCTGTGTGCAATTGAATATTATAACGAGAATTAATTATTGGCAAGAAGTTGCTTTACAAGATGGGAGCATTGGCAAAGAAGGTTGTCATCCAAAATAGAAAGAAAGGCGATTGTTCAATACATATATATTTATATATATATATAATTTATATATATAAAAGCACTAACTGAAATAAAGGTGTTTAAAAGATATTTGCATAACTAATACTGTTAGATTGCAGAACAAAAAGCTTTGCGTTTATTACTGTCGTGCATAAGTGCAGAGAAGAGAGACTGCATGGAGGGAGCTCATGGAGTCTCCAGACAAGTGTACTTCATTCGTAGTATAGACAGTCTGCTCAGACAGCGATAATATTTTAAGTACGTAACAGGGCCTAAGATAGTTTTTTTCTGACACAAACTGTACTCTTGACATCGTCGATTGTGCAGTGTATATAGTAGGAATTGTTGAGATATATCAGCTCAAGTCAACTGCGAACGATTTCATTCTATTAGGCCGACCTGAACTCTTACTTACCAGTTCAAGTACAGTCTGACAGTTTGGGTAAGCTATAGAATGCGAAACGAATATCCACTCATCCATAACGCTGCAGGGCCTAAAATAGTGTGTTTTCTTACACAGAGTCAACTGCACACGATTTCATTTCAATACCTGAAGTTTTACTTACCACTTTACGTAATTACACGGACAATATCTAAAGCGCCGTAACGCGACCATGCCGCTACAAGGGCGCTGATGCGTAATGCCTCATACGATATAGTTTTACTTAATCGACCTCACTCTGGGCCTTGAGGAAAATGTAATGAACAAATTTAACCACCGATGCAGGGGATCTCCACAGACTCCCTCCGGAGGAACTTAACGGCGTTCCTCCAGACCCCTTTCCGACATTTTCAGGAAGAGTGTGCAGTAGACATTTCCGAGTGTTTAGGGGCTGGTACATACTTCACTCAAGTTATAGCCTACGGATAAAATATTATAGGCACAGTTTTACAACGACAAAAGAATTTTGCATTTGATTGATTGAATAATTAATTGATTGATTGATTGATTGATTTGATTTCCAGTCAAGAAGATTGTTTTTGTATATTTAAGTTTTCTGGAATCTGAATTTAAATTCGAGGAACCTGGTTTGGAATTGTCATATTTGGAGGCGATAGTATTCCGCCATTGGTCTATGACATTATACATAGCTAGCGCCTTCATGTGGTCCTCTCAAGCGCTATATGAATGGCTATACATATGCACGTATTTTGACTTTATATTGTGGTTCGTTATAGCAGTGAATTTGTTCATTCAAAGAGTAAACGTGGAAAGGACATTGGCAGAGTGCCAGATTTAAAAGTGATTACATAAAAATGGATAGGTGATACAAGGAGAGATGTCACGTGATATCTTAAGTATATACTGGAATGTTCTGTTTATAAACAAGCGCCAATGAATCCAAATATAGCTTAAGGCAGTTTAAAGATGTTTGCTAACAGTCAATGCATAATCTAACTCTGTCTGTCTGTCTCTGTTTGTCTGTCTGTCTGTCCCTGTCTCTGTCAGTACCTGTCTCTGTTTGTGTCTCTGCCTGTGTTTGTGTCTGTCTCGCTGTGTTTGTCTCTCTGTCCCTCTCCCTCTATCTGTCTATCTGTATGTTAACTTTCTGTCTGTGTCTGTCTGTCTGTGTATGTCTCTGTCTGTCTCTGTCTCTGTGTTTGTCTGTCTCTCTGTCTCTTTCTCTCACCGACGCGCTATATTAGTTATCCATTTATATGTATTTATAGATGTATACATATACACATATTTATTTAAAACTGTTCCCAAAATAATCCAGTTCATATATATATATATTGGCTGATTAGCTCATGTCCTTTTCACCTTAAATTTTTAGCTCCAGTTCTAACCCTCTCCGAGTCAGTTAATTAAGCCAGGGCTATTTTTAGGACAAGACTATGTATCACTCGGCCGACCAGATTTTACGAACGCCACAGTTTTTATAGCGCCAGTTACGTTCCAGTAGTTCTACTAAGGATTACGATGCTGCCGAAAACCTTTTTATGAATCGGAGACTTATTCTCGCAGATCATAAACAAGACTTTGTCGTGTCAAGAAAGTCATTTTGCACATGAGACAGTCGTAAAGAACATCGCTTGGAATGAGAAGGGATACATGTATAAGCTATAGCTCGTCCTTCTTCGTGATCTCTTCATTAACATCTTCCCTCTCCTCCCCTTTCCTCTCCTCTGCTCCTCCTCCTTCTTCTTCTTCTTCTTCTTCTTCTTCTTCTTCTTCTTCTTCTTCTTCTTCTTCTTCTTCCTCTTCCTCTTCCTCTTCCTCTTCTTCTTCTTCTTCCTCTTCTTCTTCTTCTTCTTCTTCTTCTTCTTCTTCTTCTTCTTCTTCTTCTTCTTCTTCTTCTTCTTCTTCTTCTTCCTCTTCTTCTTCTTCGTCTTCGTCTTCGTCTTCCTCCTCCTCATCCTTTTTTCATTGTCTTCCCCCAGTGGCGGTTTTAGTGGGCGGCTGGGGGCTGTAGCTCCCTAGTTGGAAAGTTAGCCCCTCGTTTTTCTTAGCCCCTATACACATTTTAGCCCCCGCCTAATTTAACGTTTAATTAGCCATACATCGCCTACAATGTTTCTTGGTAACAAAGCCGCCTAATCTCCTAATATTTAATTCTCCTTAGATCAACTGACATTTTTAGCCTACACCCCCAGTCCAAAAACTCTAGAACCGCCACTGTCTTCCCGTCTTCCACTTAACCTTCTTTGTCATCCTCTTCTTCCTGCTTTTCTTTTCTCCGTCTTCTTTCGTCACTCTTTTCCCAGCTGCTCCCGTTTTAAGGATACAGACGACTTCTGCGCCAGAACTACCGAGGGACATCCACTGGAGTATCATTTCCCATAAAAGCATTTCGCTGTTTCTATCGTATTCCCACCGCCACCTGTCTCTGTCCGTCCTTCTGTCTGTCTCTATCCGTCTGTCCGTCCGTCTGTCTGTCTTTCGTTCCGTCTGTCTGTCTTTCTGTCCGTCTGTCTGTCTTTCGTTCCGTCTGTCTGTCTTTCTTCTCGTCTTTCTGTCCATCTGTCCGTCCGCCTGTCTTTCTGTCCGTCTGTTTGTCTCTCTATCCGTCTGTCTGTCCTTCTAGCCGTCTGTCTGTCCTACTAGCCGTCTGTCTGTCTGTCTTTCTGTCCGTCTGTCTTTCTTTCCGTCTCTCTGTCATTTTGACCATCTGTCCGTCCATCCGTCTCTCTGTCTGTCTGTCTGTCTCTCTTTCCGTACATCCGTTGGTCAGTCCGTCTTCCTGTTCGTCCTTCGATCCGTCCGTCCGCCTGTCTATACGTCTATATGTATATATGTCTGTCTGTCTGTCTGTCTATCTGTCTGTCTGTCTGTCTGTCCGCCTGTCTGTCTGTCTATACGTCTATATGTATGTATGTATGTATGTATGTATGTATGTCCGCCTGTCTGTCTGTCTGTCTGACTGTCTGTCTGTCTGTCTGACTGTCTGTCTGTCTGACTGTCTGTCTGTCTGTGTGTGTGTGTCTGTCTGTCTGTCTGTCTGTCTGTCTGTCTGTCTGTCTGTCTGCATCCTTCAAAGGCTTTCTGCTATCGTGTATTATGGCGCTGAGAGCGTCGTAGACTTTGGACGGTGAATCGCATCTTTTCTCTCGTTGTGTACACTGGCAACGACTGGCACGACATCAGGCGAAGATGATCCACGCATACACAGCGATACGAACACGCAGACAGAGACACGGACAGTCACAAACACTGGCGCCGCCATACGACGAATGCTCGTTTAGCTGCGCCATCTTTCGACTGGTCCTCTCTCTCTCTGTCTTTTCGCCCATGAAACGGAACTATGCGCTGCGCATGTCTTCACCCGAACACCACGATTTCACATACACATTCATATATTATATTTATGTATGAATATATACATATTATATGTATAATAAATTCATGTAAACTGTATTAAACATATATATATATATATATATATATATATATATATATATGAGATAGAGAGAGAGACACACATACAGACAGAGAGACAGACAGGCAGACAGAGAGACAGACAGACAGACATACAGACAGACAGACAGAGACAGAGACAGACAGACAGAAAGAGATAGAGAGACCGGTAGACAGTAAGAGAGAGACAGATAGACAGAAAGAGAAAGAGACAGATAGACAGAAAGAGATAGAGAGACCGGTAGACAGAAAGAGAGAGACAGATAGACAGAAAGAGATAGAGACAGATAGACAGAAAGAGAGAGAGACAGAGACTGACAGACAGAAAGAGAGAGAGAGAGACAGATTGACAGAAAGGGAAAGTGACAGATAGACAGAAAGAGAGACAGAGAGACAGAGACAGACGGATAGACAGAAAGAGACAGAAGAAGTCTAGCAAACCCAGCCAAGAATTATTTGGCTGGAGTAAATAAGGAAAGGTCGGTTGTATGTCTGTCTGCTGTCTTTCTGCCTCTGTCTGTCTGTCATCGTGTCTCACGTATTCTTAATATGTTTGTGTCTGTAAATCTATCACCGTCTCTAAGTGTCTTCCTCCATACCTCCCACTGCATCCGTCTGTCTGTCTGTCTACGTGTATGGTTCTCTGTGTGTGCTTGTGTCTTTGCTTCGTGATGAGTCTTATCAAAGGCGTATCATGCATCGAGACGTCCTTCCGACATTTCTCCTGCGCTATTAGGTTGTCTTCCTGACAGCAGAAGTCCACACTGCTCTTTGATTTTCTCTCTGCGTATTCGTTATGAGACGCAGCCATATTCTCACCCACACACGCGCACAAACGCTAGTCTTCCTCTTCCTCAAGTTCCTCCTTTTCCTCATCCTCTTCTGTTTCATCCTCCACATCCTCTCTCCTCTCCTCTTCTTCCTCTTACCTCCTCTGCCTATAGATCCTCTACATCCTCCTCCTATCCTCTTCCTCCTTTTCCTCCTCTGCTTGTTCATCCTCTACATTCCTCTTCCTCATCTTCGTTGTCATCCTCTTCCCTTTCTTAATCTCCTCCTACATCCTCTTCCACTTCCTTCTTCTCCTGTTCCTCTGAAGACAGATCGGTGTCTTGGTGAAGTCATTGATGACGAATCCTCTTTCTTCTCATTTTTGCATCATCTTCCTCCTCTTCCTCTTCCTCTTTCTCCTCTTCCTCCTCCACGTCTTCTTCCTCCTCCTCTTCCTATATTCCTCGTCTACGTCTTCCTCTTCCTTCACGTCTTCCTCTCCCATCTCTTTCTCTTTTCCCCTCTTCCTCATCTTCGTCTTCTTCCGATTCCTCATACACGTCTTTCTCCTGTCCTCTTCTTCCTCTTTTTATTCCTCCTCCACATCTTCCTCTTCTTCCTCTTCCGCTTTTACGGATTCCTCTTACTCCTCTTCCTCTTCCTCCTCTTCTTTCTATTCCTCTTCCTCTTCTTCCTATTCCTCTTACTCCTCTTCCTCTTCCTCCTCTTCCTCTTCCTTCTCTTCTTCCTATTCCTCTTCCTCTTCTTCCTATTCCTCTTCCTCTTCTTCCTATTCCTCCACCACGTCTTCCTCTTCCTCCTCTTCCTCTTCCTCCTCTTCTTCTAATTTCTCTTTCTCTTCTTCCTATTCCTCTTACTCTTGGTGAAGTCATTGATGACGAATCCTCTTTCTTCTCATTTTTGCATCATCTTCCTCCTCTTCCTCTTTCTCTTCTTCCTCCTCCACGTCTTCTTCCTCCTCCTCTTCCTATATTCCTCGTCTACGTCTTCCTCTTCCATCACGTCTTCCTCTCCCATCTCTTTCTCTTTTCCCCTCTTCCTCATCTTCGTCTTCTTCCGATTCCTCATACACGTCTTTCTCCTGCTCCTCTTCTTCCTCTTTTTATTCCTCATCCACATCTTCCTCTTCTTCCTCTTCCGCTTTTACGGATTCCTCTTCCTAATCTTTCTCTTCTTCCTATTCCTCCACCACGTTTTCCTCTTCCTCCTCTTCCTCTTCCTATTCCTCTTTCTCTTCTTCCACTTCTTCCTATTCCTCCACCACGTCTTCCTCTTCCTCCTTTTCCTCTTCTTCCAATTTCTCTTCCACTTCTTCCTATTCCTCTTACTCTTCCTCTTCTTCATATTCTTCCTCTTCTTCCTATTCCTCTTCCTCCTCTTCCTCTTCTTCATATTCCTCCACCACGTTTTCCTCTTCCTCCTTTCCCTTCCTTCTTCTCCAGCTCCTCTGAAACCAGGTCGGCCTACCTTAGTGAAGTCCGTTATGATGAATCCTTGTTGGAACCCGATGAAGAAAACCAAGGGAGCCAGACCCTGTAGTCGCGAGTCCTTCAACATCCTCACAGTTGCCGTCAGTAGCTGCCTCGTCGCAAGACCTCCTTCGACCATCATCACCCCTTCTTCCCCCTCCTCTACTTCCCCTCCTCCACTTCCGTCGTCCAAGTTCCGGTCGAGCAGCACAGCCGGAAGTACGACTGATAGAACGACACAAGCGGCCTCTACCGACAGCAGCCAGGTGCGCGCGTTTGGCGGGAGCGGCGTGGCGTGGTGGGGCACCGTGTCATCACCCACAAAGTCCGAGGGGTTACAGTCCCGCGCCCCACAGTAAGACTGAGTGCAGGAACGGTTGCGCCTGGCTAGGTGGAGCGTGTCGTTGTCAGCGGAGAGGGACACGGCCGAGATGAGGCTCCCCCAGACTTGACTGCTCTGCATGAGGCCTACGAAAACCCCGTTGAAGCGGTTGACGGTCGACTCGGGCAGCTCTCGGATTGTCTGAGCGTAGCGGATCGATAGGGTCGTCAGATAGGCGGACTGGGCCGTCCAGAGGGGCCCTGCGACGCAGCCGAAGACCAGGGAAGCGGGCACAAGGAGGAAGTCTCTGGGGTAGAAGTTGGCCGCGACGAGAACGAGGAAGAGAGAATAGGCGGCTACGATGGTCCATTTTGCCCCGAGGAGGGCGATGACGGAAGGGGCGAGGAAGCAGGACAGCAGCATTGTGGCGTACATACACCCGAGGGAGGTCACCCCAACGCCCCGGTGAGGGTTGAGGGTACTCTGCAGGTTCTGAAGGGACGTGAAGGCCGTCAGCCAGAGCATACAACCGCAGCTCAGCGCGATCAGGTTCTTCAGGGCCCGGCATCTGTTCATGTGATGTCGTGTTCCATGCGGTTCCCGACCGTCGCAGGAACCTCGTTCCGTCGTCGAAAACGATCCAGCCAGTCGGAGTGGAACAACGGAAGGACCGCGGTCCGCGATCGGTAACTTCCGTTGATACTCGACGTCGCTGATGTAGTACGGAAATCCGTCGTTGAAAGGGCGGCTCTCGGACGGGTTGAACTTCCGGTTTTGTCCTGCGTTCATCAACCGGAAGTTGGCGAAAGCATAGGCGTCACGTGTCGACCGGACATTGACTGGTGTCGTCTCCATCTGTGTAGATAAGTGTTCACCGGAAGTGACGTGCGTTCCGTTGGAGGGAGAGCGAGAATTCGATAAGTAAGACCCGGAAGTGAGTGGCGCGTATGTCGTCATTCGGTCGTGACGAGGAAGACGGAAGTCGAGCGTCGGCTGACATCTGTCGACAAAAGAAAACATTATCTGACGTGGAACGTACGTTCAGAATGTCTTAGAACACGAACAAGACACCAGTAAGAAGCTATATAAACAACACCCATACGCAAACATATTTGCGCAAACATGTCAATCATCACCCATGTAGAAACCCTATCTACCAACAACCATTCATAAGCATATCTACCAACACCCATGCACAAACCTATCTATCAATACCCATGCACAAACATACCTACCAACACCCATTGACAAACATATCTACCAGCACTCATGCACAAACATATCTACCATCACCCATGAACGATCATATCTACCAACATCCATGCACAAACATGTCTATCATCACCCATTCCCAAACATATTTACCAACACCAGGGCTGTAGTCGAGGGTATACGCGAGTATACAGCGTGTACTCACCTCTAGAGACCGTATACTCAGCTCACAAAGTATTTATATTTATTTATATTAAAATACCGTAGCGTATACTCACCTCTAATTTGTTTCGGAAAACTGACCTGTAGCGTGTACTCACCTCTAATTTTACCACTACAGCCCTGACCAATACCCATGCACAAACATATCTATCATCACCCATTTCCAAACATATTTACCAACACCCATGCACAAACATATCTATCATCACCCATTCCCAAACATATTTACCAACACCCATGCACAAACATATCTATCATCACCCATTCCCAAACATATTTACCAACACCCATGCACAAACATATCTATCATCACCCATTCCCAAACATATTTACCAACACCCATGCACAAACATATCTATCATCACCCATTCCCAAACATATTTACCAACACCCATGCACAAACATATCTATCATCACCCATTCCCAAACATATCTACCAAACCATGCACAAACATGTCTATCATCACCCATGCACAAACATATTTACCAACGTCCACGCACAAACATATCTACCAACACCCATGCGCCAACCTAGCTACCATAACAATGTGTCGTCTGCCTGCATCGCACACGTGCGCCGCCAATGACGGCGCACAGCAACTGTCGGCGCTGACAGCACTTTGAGCTGCACGTACTCGAGTGACGAATTCGTGGCACCAACTGATGCGACGGTGCCAATGCCCTGCGGCGGCAGCAGCAGCAGCGCCACGTCGTCATCGGATGCATCTTAACCGGCAGTAGCAGCAGCAGCAACAACATCGCCAGCATCTTCTGCTGAAGCCAGATGCGGCGGCGGGGAATGATGCGTTGAGCCTTCGATGAAGATGTCAATATTATTTCACTGCATGTTATGTTGTTATGTTATGCTAAGTAACGTTATGCTATATTATGCTATGTGCTATGCTATGTTATGCCATGGTATGTCATGCTGTGTTCTGTGCTATGATATGCTATGCTGTATTATTCTCTATTATGCTACATGCTATGCTGTATTATTCTCTATTATGCTACATGCTATGCTGTATTATTCTCTATTATGCTACATGCTATGCTGTATTATTCTCTATTATGCTACATGCTATGCTGTATTATTCTCTATTATGCTACATGCTATGCTGTATTATTCTCTATTATGCTACATGCTATGCTGTATTATTCTCTATTATGCTACATGCTATGCTATGTTATGCCATGGTATGTCATGCTGTGTTCTGTGCTATGATATGCTATGCTGTATTATTCTCTATTATGCTACATGCTATGCTGTATTATTCTCTATTATGCTACATGCTATGCTGTATTATTCTCTATTATGCTACATGCTATGCTGTATTATTCTCTATTATGCTACATGCTATGCTGTATTATTCTCTATTATGCTACATGCTATGCTGTATTATTCTCTATTATGCTACATGCTATGCTGTATTATTCTCTATTATGCTACATGCTATGCTGTATTATTCTCTATTATGCTACATGCTATGCTGTATTATTCTCTATTATGCTACATGCTATGCTGTATTATTCTCTATTATGCTGCATGCTATGCTATGTTATGCCATGGTATGTTATGCTGTGTTCTGTGCTATGATATGCTATGCTGTATTATTCTCTATTATGCTACATGCTATGCTGTATTATTCTCTATTATGCTACATGCTATGCTGTATTATTCTCTATTATGCTACATGCTATGCTGTATTATTCTCTATTATGCTGCATGCTATGCTATGTTATGCCATGGTATGTTATGCTGTGTTCTGTGCTATGATATGCTATGCTGTATTATTCTCTATTATGCTACATGCTATGCTGTATTATTCTCTATTATGCTACATGCTATGCTGTATTATTCTCTATTATGCTGCATGCTATGCTATGTTATGCCATGGTATGTCATGCTGTGTTCTGTGCTATGATATGCTATGCTGTATTATTCTCTATTATGCTACATGCTATGCTGTATTATTCTCTATTATGCTACATGCTATGCTGTATTATTCTCTATTATGCTACATGCTATGCTGTATTATTCTCTATTATGCTACATGCTATGCTGTATTATTCTCTATTATGCTGCATGCTATGCTATGTTATGCCATGGTATGTTATGCTGTGTTCTGTGCTATGATATGCTATGCTGTATTATTCTCTATTATGCTACATGCTATGCTGTATTATTCTCTATTATGCTACATGCTATGCTGTATTATTCTCTATTATGCTACATGCTATGCTGTATTATTCTCTATTATGCTACATGCTATGCTGTATTATTCTCTATTATGCTGCATGCTATGCTATGTTATGCCATGGTATGTTATGCTGTGTTCTGTGCTATGATATGCTATGCTGTATTATTCTCTATTATGCTACATGCTATGCTGTATTATTCTCTATTATGCTACATGCTATGCTGTATTATTCTCTATTATGCTACATGCTATGCTGTATTATTCTCTATTATGCTACATGCTATGCTGTATTATTTTCTATTATGCTACATGCTATGCTGTGTTATGCTATGTTATGTTATGCTGTGTTATGCTATGTTATGCTACATGCTATGTTATGTTATGTTATGCTGTGTTATGCTATGTTATGCTACATGCTATGTTATGTTATGCTGTGTTATGCTATGTTATGCTACATGCTATGTTATGTTATGTTATGCTGTGTTATGCTATGTTATGCTACATGCTATGTTATGTTATGTTATGCTGTGTTATGCTATGTTATGCTACATGCTATGTTATGTTATGTTATGCTGTGTTATGCTCTGTTATACTACATGCTATGTTATGTTATGTTATGCTGTGTTATGCTATGTTATACTACATGCTATGTTATGTTATGTTATGCTGTGTTATGCTATGTTATACTACATGCTATGTTATGTTATGTTATGCTGTGTTATGCTATGTTATACTACATGCTATGTTATGTTATGTTATGCTGTGTTATGCTATGTTATGCTACATGCTATGTTATGTTATGTTATGCTGTGTTATGCTATGTTATACTACATGCTATGTTATGTTATGTTATGCTGTGTTATGCTATGTTATACTACATGCTATGTTATGTTATGTTATGCTGTGTTATGCTATGTTATACTACATGCTATGTTATGTTATGTTATGCTGTGTTATGCTATGTTATGCTACATGCTATGTTATGTTATGTTATGCTGTGTTATGCTATGTTATGCTACATGCTATGTTATGTTATGTTATGCTGTGTTATGCTATGTTATACTACATGCTATGTTATGTTATGTTATGCTGTGTTATGCTATGTTATACTACATGCTATGTTATGTTATGTTATGCTGTGTTATGCTATGTTATACTACATGCTATGTTATGTTATGTTATGCTGTGTTATGCTATGTTATACTACATGCTATGTTATGTTATGTTATGCTGTGTTATGCTATGTTATACTACATGCTATGTTATGTTATGTTATGCTGTGTTATGCTATGTTATACTACATGCTATGTTATGTTATGTTATGCTGTGTTATGCTATGTTATACTACATGCTATGTTATGTTATGTTATGCTGTGTTATGCTATGTTATACTACATGCTATGTTATGTTATGTTATGCTGTGTTATGCTATGTTATACTACATGCTATGTTATGTTATGTTATGCTGTGTTATGCTATGTTATACTACATGCTATGCTGTGCTATACTATGCTACATGCTGTAATGCCACATGCTATGCCATGCTAGACCATGTCATGTTATGTCGTGCTACGTGTTATGCTATGCTGTGCTATGCGGTGTTATGCTCTGTTATGCTGCATCTATGCTGTGTTCTGCTATGCTATGATCTGCTGTGTTGTGCTATGCTACGTTATGCTATGTCATGTTATGGTATATTATGCTAAGTTATGCTAAATGCTATGTTATGCTATGCTCTTATGCTGCATCTATGCTGTGTTATGCTATGTTATGCTGTGCTATGCTATGTTATGCTGTGCTATGCTATTTTGTGCTAAGCTATGCTACATGCTATGCTCTGTCATGTTTTTCTATGGCAATGTTTTCGTTATTTGATTAATGATTTGTTTATGCGATGTGTCTTGCGATATGCTACGCTCTATTACGCCATACTATGTTATCAATGTTTTGCTACACATGCGATGCTTTAAAAACTATATATGTCATACTGTTTGTCATGTTATGTTTTTTCGTGTTATGCCACTTTTTGGCATGCTTTTTTTATCCATGTGCTATGTTATACTATTTTATGCTATGTCATAACATCAGGTAATTCTATGCTATATAATAACATGTTGTGTATGATTTGGTGCGATATTAAGTTTTGCTTGCTAACCATTAGTGTTGTTTTGAATCTCTCTTAATTTTTATTTAATCTGTCCCATTTTGTCAAATCTTAAATCTAAAACAATCACCATAACATCAATCATAATCCTTTTCATAACCCTGACACTAACCACAATCTTAACTCTACGTCTAAGCCTTAACCCTAACTCTAAACCTTAACCCAAACCATAAACCTTAACCTTGCCTCTAAACTTTAAACCTAACTCTATAACTTAACCTTACCTATAAACCCTAAACCTAACTCTAAATCTTAACCCTAACTCTAAACCTTAACCATGACTATTGTCCCAACCGTAATCTTAATTCTATGTTCTGCCATGCTAAGCTATGCTATGCCACGCTATGCTATGTTGTGTAAATATATGCTATGCCATTGCATGCCGTGCTATGCTATGTTATGATATGTTGTGCTATGCTATGCTATGCTCTGATATGTTGTGCTATGCTATGCTCTGATATGTTATGCTATGCTATGCTCTGATATGTTGTGCCATGCTATGCTATGCTCTGATATGTTGTGCTATGTTATGCTATGCTATGCTATGCTCTGATATGTTGTGCTATGTTATGCTATGCTATGCTATGCTCTGATATGTTGTGCTATGCTATGCTATGCTCTGATATGTTTTGCTATGCTATGCTATGCTCTGATATGTTGTGCTATGCTATGCTATGCTCTGATATGTTATGCTATGCTCTGATATGTTGTGCTATGCTATGCTCTGATATGTTGTGCTATGCTATGCTATGCTCTGATATGTTGTGCTATGCTATGCTATGCTCTGATATGTTGTGCTATGATATGCTCTGATATGTTGTGCTATGCTACGCCATGCTATGCTATGCTATGCTATCTGTACTGATTCGATACTACATGATATACATGACATGACAGGATAGGTTATAACAGCACATGATGTATACGGTCAAACTGTTGTCGGTCATCTCAGGTCATCAGATGATGGCGGATGCTACAAAAATATTTCCTCGTGATAAATGGCGTCGTAGATTTCGAGAAACTATGGTATCGATCTTCAGAGGAAGGTCCGGAAGAGGATGAGGATCTAAGAGGAGGATCCAAGAGGAGAAGGAATAGAAGGTGGAGAAAGAGCAGAAGAAAATGGTGAAGGTGAAATAAAAGGGATGGGAGAAGGACGAGGAAGAACAAAAGAGGCAGGATGAGGAGAAAGGGGCGAAGAAGGAAGAGAGGAGGAAGAGGGGGAAGAGAAATGGAAAGACGTGGAAAAGCATTTGGAAGTGAAGGAGTAGTATGAGAAGGAATAGAAGAAGAGGAGGAGGAAATAATGCAGACGGAATAAAAGGAGATGGAAAAAGATGAGGAATAGAAGGAGGAGAAGAAGGAGAGGCAGTAATAAAAGGAATAGGAGGAGGCGAAGGAGGAGAAAGAGGAAGTTGGAGGATTTGGAGATACTAAAGATGAGGGCAACAGGATGACAGGGTTAGAAAGCGGTAAAATCATATGAAGAGAAATTAGTGGCGAGATGAAAAGAAAACGAAGAATGAGGAGTAGGTTTATTTTGGGTCGAGGAAGACCAAGATGCAATCAAAAGTACTTCGCTAAGCCATCCTCATTGCTGTCCTCTACTGACCTACTCATTGTCAAGTGAACAACAGTAATGGTAAGGTCGTAACATTGCAGAAGACGAGAAGCGTAACATTAGGCAACGTTACACAAAGTTGTGCTTACATTTATTTTTAATTAAAAAGAAATGTCATGACCCATTTATTTCTATTTAAAACCTTCGCTATAAAGATTAATAATAATAATAATAATAATAATAATAATAATAATAATAATAATAATGATAATAATAATAATAATAATAATAATAATAATAATAATAATAATAATTATAATAATAATAATGATAATAATAAT
>OY744609.1:10859513-10879513 GCA_963556255.1 Allolobophora icterica | reverse complement strand
CCATGCATATATATTTATATATATAGATATTGAATGTGTATGGATAGAAATACTGTATAAGCTCTTATGTAAGTACTTGTAGAGCCAATATCTTAACGTCCGTAGTTCAATCAGTGTTCCGTGGCTGCGTGCGGGTGTCTGGGTATTTTAATGTCAGGCGATAAACTAATTGGCCACTGGACTTATGGCTCCCCTGGCGGAATAAATCGCATCGGATCAAGCGCGTTGGCATCGGATTTAAGTGCGGACTGTGGGTGCTGCAGGAATGGGTGGCAGAGGGTACTGGGTGGATGTTGAGTGCGGTATGTGCGTCTGGGTGCACTGGTGAGCGCATGACTTGGGCGTACGTGGCTTTGGTGGCAGGGAGGTGTTTGGATGGGTGTTTGGTAGGTTTCGGGGAGAGGTACGTTAGGTGCGTGGATGGCGGGTTTGGTGGGTGGTTTTGGTGTATGGGTGGCTAGGTGGGTGAACAGGAGAATTGGCAGATGGCTGGGTAGGTAAGTGTATAGTCGATAGTAAGGAGCTTCATTTGTTGTGCGACATTTGCGGGTGGGTAGACTGGTTGTGTTACAGTAGGGGTGGCTGCGTAGGTGCCTGGGATTGTTGATAACATGGGGTGGGCGGTTGGGGGTGGTTGTGGCCGGTTGGATGTAGCTCAATGATGGACTGAACGCAAGAGGAAGATGTGAGCGCTTCTGATATTCTTTTCCTCTCCGCAATTTCCCGTCGACATCATTTCCTTTTCCAATTTCATCCAATCTACAGGCAGTAAAAGAGACGCGCCCCCAACATCGCGGAAATTGGGAAAAATATGAGAACGCGTCGGATACCTTTATTTTACCAACGTTCCATTTTTGGAACATAAGTTGTAGTGCTATAAAAATATATAATGCTTTGGTAAATTTATTATCTTTGAACTGCACATGAAAGAACTAGGAACGGAGAATATAAAACAACGTCTATTTGTTGATTAACTTAAATTATTTTTGCTCTAGTGTTGCGTTATTTTGACGAATTTTGAGATTTATTAGCAAAAAAGTTTAAAAGTTAGAAAAAATATTTACATCATCGTTTAACAGGTGAGACATATTGTTTTTGTTTAACTGATGCCTATAAACAATGATGAAAATCGCAATTACCTAATATTGGGCCAAACTCTAGAAGATAAAATCCGGTTTCAAAGCGTGTTCCATTTTTGGAACGTTGGTGCATTCTCATTAGTATTACCATTGGAATTTAGATTGTGTTTCCTTCTTACTAGCTTGCCACTAACTATTGTTTGATTTTTGCATGCATCATTATTTTCCACATTCTCTTTCGTTTATTTATTTTTGGCAGTGATTTTATTATAATTTGGAATATTTAAATTGGAATTTAGACAACGACGTGACAACTGCGACACTGTTACACACTTCAGCAAGCAGCAAGACAGGTGGCAAAAGTGATGGAACATAGTTGAAGTGAAGATGACGCTCATATTTGCATCATTCCACCATCTGCTGGCAACGAAATTGAGTGTCAACACATAGATTAAAATGATCTAGCATCAGTAGAGCCCGTGGATGTTTGTGGCGAATTAGATGTATTCTGTGGTAGAAGCGATGACGAGCAACCAGGAGCCGCAGTGGCAACAGAAACCACAATATTATGTGGGAGAACAGACACAGAAAGCGAGAGGCAAGAAAATGATCCCATAGGAATGGTCTTCCAAGAGATACACCAACAACGCTACTAGAGGCACACCGGTATTATCGGCCAAATCCAAAGGCAACAGGAGATCTCACCAGCAGGAAACACCTGCTCCACAAAAAGTTTCATTCTCTTATCAAAAGAAAAAAAATGGAACAACCGCTGTAACAGTTAAAGATGTATAAAGTTGGAGAAACAAAGATAGGTTCATCCTCGGGAAATGTAGCTGAAAACAGATCTTTTGGCTATTCGAGAGTTGCAAAATTTGCTCCACTATAGGATCAGCTAAACAAATCCATGAATTTTTCATGAAAATCTTAGCACCGATGAGTCCATGGTGCCTTATCATGGACACCATGGGACAAAGATGTTCATAAGTGGAAAGCCAATCAGATTCGGTAATAAGATCTGGATGTTTTGTTCGTCGGATGGTTATCCATCTCAAGCAAAAATTTATTGTGGCAGAAGTTGTAGACCCCCAGAAAACCCCTGGTAAGCACATGGTCATGAATTTGCCGAACTGATCACGGGGAACTGAATCACTTGCTATACTTAGTTACAACCTTCTGTCTAAGCTGAGAGACATGGAGATAAGGGCAACAGGTACTGTCCGTGATGCTCGAGCTGGAACAGCACCTCTGACAGATAGGAAAATGTTTGCAAAGGAAGAAAGAGGTGCTTTTGAGTACACTTGTGATGGCAGAATTTGTGTTGGTAGGTGGTCAGACAGCAATGTAGTAACATGTCCCAGTAACTTTGATATAGTAGATACTGCGGAATAACTTAGTGCTCAGTGTCTGAGGTTGCAAGGACAAAGACTTACTATTTCATCCACACATGATAAACAACTATACAGCAGAACGGCAGAGATTGATCTAATTGATCATATCTGTGTATCAACCAAGAATCAAGGGACAAAACTGGTAGTGGAATTTGTTCAGCAATGCCATCAACATAGCCGTAGTTGCTGCATGGTGACTACACTGTAGTTTCTCGGAAGCTCAACAGCTATGAACCATTAGGAGGGCATGGACAAAGGCTCATGGCGTTATCGCTTAGGGGGACCCACTGCTCCAGTGTAGTCAAGCCTATGCCATAGTGGCATTACATTCGTCTTGCAAGTCTAGGGTCGTTGTATTTTATGCAGAAAAAATAATACAAAATAAAGTACCAAATGTTTCAAGAACTGTGATCTGTTTTGAATGTGTTCATACCTTGAAATAAATTGGTTTTCAACAGCTTTTGTGCCTTTAAGTCACGTTCAGCTGCCATTGTAAGAAATGCTAGTGTGAATGACCCAACGTTCCATTTTTGGAACACCCTCAAAAATGACCTTAAACTTGAAATATGAATAAAAACTTTTCATTTATGTTTAAATACCATTAAAATATAACACATATTTAAGTGGCATCTGAAAATTCCACCTAAAAGGCATAGTGGTAAAATAAAGGTTTAAGTTATTTTGACAGAACAACGCTCACAGTGAAAGACTTTGTGGATGGATGGATAGATGGATTAATTGATGGAAGGATGTTTGTATGGATGAATGGGTGCATGGATGGATGCATGGATGGATTGATAGAAGGATGGTTAGATGGATGGATGAATTGATGGATGGTTTCCGGCCTCATGAAGGGCCTGTCGGTTCTCGACTATTTCAGTGATTTATGATTCTAAATTGCGTCGCGGTTACCGTCAGATTGCAACGTCATAGAAGTTTCCAGATCAGATTAATTAGATTAGATGAGATTAGATTAATTAGATTAGATGAGATTAGATTAATTAGATTAGATGAGATTAGATTAATTAGATTAGATGAGATTAGATTAATTAGATTAGATGAGATTAGATTAATTAGATTAGATGAGATTAGATTAATTAGATTAGATGAGATTAGATTAATTAGATTAGATGAGATTAGATTAATTAGATTAGATGAGATTAGATTAATTAGATTAGATGAGATTAGATTAATTAGATTAGATGATATTAGATTAATTAGATTAGATGAGATTAGATTAATTAGATTAGATGAGATTAGATGATTAATTAGATTAGATGAGATTAGATGATTAATTAGATTAGATGAGATCAGATTAGATTGGATGAACGCATTAATGAATTATCAGCTCTTACCATATTCAGCCGATGATTTGAAATTCATATTCTTTAATTCATTCTTTTTTTTATCGTCATGACGTTGAAAGAGCCAATCAGCAGAAAAGCACAGACTGGCAGCGAAATAGAAGATTCGCTAGGGGACTTACTCTCAACGGAAGACGACGCCAAGTCAAAGACGGAGTCGTCGGTAAATCCTCTCTCCAGATACAACTCCATCCAGTCCGACGTGGAATTAGCGAACGTGAGCTGAAGACACAGAATTCCTATTGCAGCGCTGTGGACATATTAACCATCTTCGGCCAATAACTCTGGCTCGCAAAACGCGCCTAATGTAGGAAAACGCCGTGCGCCTGAGCTCGCACCTCCGTCCGTCCGTCTGTCTGCCTGCCTGTCT
Source organism: Allolobophora icterica (assembly GCA_963556255.1). NCBI lineage: Eukaryota > Metazoa > Annelida > Clitellata > Crassiclitellata > Lumbricidae > Allolobophora > Allolobophora icterica. The sequence continues at coordinate 10,875,309 of OY744609.1, read as the reverse complement.
GTCTGAGTCTTTGTATCGGTGCTTGTTAGTGTCGTGCTCTGTGAAGCTCGATGCTGCCAGCTCTTGAACTGTGGCTCGCAGATGCCGAGACTGTGAGAGGCAGCCGCTCAGGATGAGTAATTGAATTTAAGGGCGAGCGTAGGAAAAGCCACCGCGGGCTTGTCGGATATTGAAAGGATGGATGGATGGAAAGTCGGAAGAGAGGAAGGAAGGATGGATGGATGGATGGAAAGTCGGAAGAGAGGAAAGGAGGAAGGAAGGAAAGAAGGAAGGATGGATGGGTTCGATGGAAAAGAGGAAGGAAGGAACGAAAGAAAGAGAGGAAAGAAGGAAGGATGGTTGAATGGAATGAAGGAAGGAAGGAAGGAGGTAGGGAAGGAAGAATGATAGGAAGCGAGGGATTGATATATGAAAGGATGGATGGATTGGTGGATGGATGGAAGAAATGAAATTAGGAAGAAAATAATAATAGAATGAATGAATTACTAAAGAAAGGAAGGAAGGAAAAAGATTGAAAGGAAGGATGGATGAATGCAATTGGATGGAAGGTAGGAGGGAAGGAAGGAAGGTGGATGGATGGATTGGTGAAAGAGTGGATGTTTGGACGGACATGTTGACTGGCGAATGAAAGACCAGAAGCGAACGAAGGATCGATGGATGAACGATGGAATGACAGAAGGAATGAAGAACGAAATCATAGCAGAGCTGTTGCATCGGAATTCTGGATACACTTAGTTATTCTCGTTGCAGTTTTTATGACAGAGAAATTATACACGTCCGTGCACATCCTTATGGCTGGTGTAGACTGCCAAGGGTCCGTTCGTCTGTTTATATTTCGCTTGTAATCGTAATCGTAGACTCCAAATTTCTAAAGAGCTACTTGAAAGCTAAACGCAGGGCTCCAGCTTAATCACGAGAACTGAACTTATTCATGAGCGCTGAATTTATTCACGAGTGCTGAAGTTATTCACGAGCGCTGAACTTATTCACGAGTGCTGAACTTATTCACGAGTGCTGAACTTATTCACGAGTGCTGAACTTATTCACGAGTGCTGAACTTATTCACGAGCGCTGAACTTATTCACGAGTGCTGAACTTATTCACGAGTGCTGAACTTATTTACGAGTGCTGAACTTATTCACGAGTGCTGAACTTATTCACGAGAGCTGAACTTATTCACGAGCACTGAATTTATTCAGGCGCGCTGAACTTATTCACGAGCGCTGAACTTATTCACGAGCGCTGAACTTATTCACGAGCGCTGAACTTATTCACGAGTGCTGAAATTATTCACGAGTGCTGAACTTATTCACGAGTGCTGAACTTATTCCCGAGTGCTGAACTTATTCACGAGTGCTGAACTTATTACCGAGCGCTGAACTTATTCACGAGTGCTGAACTTATTAACGAGTGCTGAACTTATTACCGAGTGCTGAAGTTATTCACGAGTGCTTAACTTATTCACGAATGCTAAACTTATTCACGAGAGCTGAACTTATTCACGAGCGCTGAACTTATTCACGAGTGCTGAACTTATTCACGAATGCTGAACTTATTCACGAGTGCTGTACTTATCAACGATTGCTGAACTTATTCACGAGCGCTGAACTTATTAATGAGAGCTGAACTTATTAACGAGTGCTGAACTTATTAACGAGTGCTGAGCTTATTCCCGAGTGCTGAACTTATTAACGAGTGCTGAACTTATTCACGAGTGCTGAACTTATTACCGAGTGCTGAACTTATTCACGAGTGCTTAACTTATTCACGAGTGCTTAACTGATTCACGAGTGCTTAACTTATTCACGAGTGCTTAACTGATTCACGAGTGCTGAACTTATTAACGAGTGCTGAACTTATTCACGAGTGCTGAACTTATTACCGAGTGCTGAACTTATTCACGAGTGCTTAACTTATTCACGAGTGCTTAACTGATTCACGAGTGCTGAACTTATTAACGAGTGCTGAACTTATTCACGAGTGCTGAACTTATTACCGAGTGCTGAACTTATTCACGAGTGCTTAACTTATTCACGAGTGCTTAACTGATTCACGAGTGCTTAACTTATTCACGAGTGCTTAACTGATTCACGAGTGCTGAACTTATTAACGAGTGCTGAACTTATTACCGAGTGCTGAACTTATTCACGAGTGCTTAACTTATTCACGAGTGCTTAACTGATTCACGAGTGCTTAACTTATTCACGAGTGCTTAACTGATTCACGAGTGCTTAACTGATTCACGAGTGCTGAACTTATTACCGAGTGCTGAACTTATTACCGAGTGCTGAACTTATTCACGAGTGCTTAACTTATTCACGAGTGCTTAACTGATTCACGAGTGCTGAACTTATTAACGAGTGCTGAACTTATTCACGAGTGCTGAACTTATTACCGAGTGCTGAACTTATTCACGAGTGCTTAACTTATTCACGAATGCTAAACTTATTCACGAGTGCTGAACTCATTGAAGTAAACTGAATTAAAGTGAATTAAACGATGTCGGTTCAACTTCAAGCTGTATACCTTCTTTTTGAAATCTTTCTCTTCCTCAACAAAATCCGCCTCAGCAGTTCCTCGATCTCCTCTCTCTGGTCTCTCTGGCAACCGGATATGGATCTCCACTGGACATCGATCTCTGGAAACCCCTCTGACACGACGCAGCGCTCGTGAATAAGCTGGTGCCCTGCGCTTAGCTTTAGAGTAGCGCTTTAAAATTCTGAGTTACGATTACGATTGCCAGTAATACATTTCCCGTGAATCATTATTAGTAATAAATCAATGAATTAGTAATGAATTAATGAAGTATTAATGAATTGAGGAATTATTAATGAATTAATTAATAATTAATGAATTAATTAATTATTAACGAAATGATGATTATTAATGAATTAACGTATTATTAATGAATTAATGAATTATTAATGAATTGATGAATTATTAATGATTTATTGAATTATAGCCTACTCTTTCGTCCTAATGTATTCGAACTGCTTATACTTGAGTATTGAGCGATGATACACTCTCGTCGAAAGTTTTGGGCTTTTACTACAACTCGCAATAGTCTAATTGGTTAGCGTGTTGGCACAATAAACCGAGAGGTCAGGGGTTCAACTCCCAGCCAGGGTAGAAATTTGTTTCAAGAGTTTTGCTTCACCCAAAGAAATGAACCATAAACAAAATACCCGTTTTCTGATTACCTGGAAAGAATTCAATTACACAACTGAGATACTGTTAAGATTCCATTTGGGAGGAACCACAAAAGATTTATAAGCATCTTGGAATTCAACCAGCAACGGTACACCGCGTGCTTGCGCAAACGGTACACCGTTGAATTAACGTATGTATACCATATACTTGCGCTAACAGTTTTTACTGTATAATACCCTATTAATAGTTTGCTACTCTGATGCTATTTTTATTGTCATAATTATGATACATTATTTCCATTACTCTCATCTTCCTGAGTAAATTATGACTTGCCAGACATCAGACAAATTAGTGGAAAAGCTTTGGAATCCAAAATCCTTTCGCAAGTACTATAAAAGTATACTGTACGTAGCTAAAGTTGCTCAAACAAAATACACGATCTGGCGACAAATTTTTTAAGTAATCACTAAAACCGATTATACTCATAATGTCCGCTATTTTTGGTCTGCTGTCGTGTAACACGGGGAAGCACTTTGCGATCGATTAAGCCATGTCCTCCAGCTTTGCATCAGCTAATGGTTTGCCTTGTCTAAGTGGATGGAGTCGGTCAAGTACCCATCTATGTGCAGAACATGAATTTCCGGGGTTGAGTCTCAGCCTTTATGTCATATAGCTAACATGCTATATCAGATAACAGTTTGTCTGAAGGTCAGTAAGGCGGTTTTTAAATTCATATACTGTGTAGCACAAGGGTGTCACTATACTCAACAGTCGTTGGAGCCAAGATATGTCTAAGAAAGTTTTAAAAAGTTCACAACACATGTGCCTCTTTCCGCTGTCTTAAAACTACTTCCTTTTTACTGAGTCTTTCGCACTGGGATATCCTCTGAATGATGAGCACTATGAAAAGCGCTTTATAAATATATAGATACAATACAGTAGATACAATACAAAACAATACGATATCCTTGTATATCTTATAGTTGTTGAAACTAACTTTGCATCCCATGTGACTATTTCAGATCCACATAATGCAAAATGTATACCGTCCAAGTTAGAAAAGTCATTCCAAGCTTGAGGATCAGCATAGGTAAAAAATAATTGTAATTCATTTTACAGCTTTGTAGCTTCATTTATTATTATGCAAACTCGATTAGAACAAAACCTGGAATGCCATACGTCATGTCTAGTACGAAATGTCTAGTATGAAAATACATACACGTCTAGTATAAGTCACTGTGATTAGCAAGCATAATATGATTAGTTTTTTGGTTCTTTTATGTTTCGGATCTTACTAAAACCTGGAATGCTGAGGCATCTTATTCACAGGTCACACTGTATCCCTTTGGCTCCAATATGTTTTAATGCTACCACATTTGATTAGGTTGTACTGCGAGAGGCGCTTTATAAATTCGTAATTACAATACAGTACATCGCATCAACAGTCGGGCTAGTTGCTCATATGTTATTTATTACCAGAGATGTAGTATACTCGGTTCTTGTACTCGCGTTGTACTGTTTTTAAGTACTTGAGACCTAAGTACTTGGAAACAAATGACAGTTTTTACTTCTGGAAATGCAACAAAGCTGCTCTTGACAAACTGTATGAACCAGCGCTTAGAGCATTGAGTGTGCCTGCATCTAGCTCTCATGTTGAACATGCGTTTAGTTATGGCGGTTTAATATTAAAACCGCATCGATCGAATTGAATGACAAGATGCTCACATCGCATCTGTTTCTCAAAAGCAATTCTAAATAAGTGCAGGTGGCAATACACAATTGCTTTGTTAAAGAAATAAATATCTCCTTGTTCTTGCAGTAGCCATGTGCACTTGTATTGTAACCTAAGTACTTGTACTAGTACTTGAGACATAAGTACCTGTACTTGAGACCGAAGTACTTGTACTTGAGACCGAAGTACTTGTACTTGTGCTTGCAACCTAAGCACTTGAAACATCTCTAGTTATAAATTAATTGTAAAGTATTGTTTCCCACTTTAAATAAATAAATGAAAAAATGCAAGCCCCACTCTATCACGTTAGCCATGTTCGTAATGTATCGGTTATAAGTTGATCAATTCTAGATGCATGACGCATGTCCTATTTACTATCGTCTAGCGTTCGTGATCTAGGAGTGACCCTTGACAATTCTCTCACTTTTACTGAACACATCTCCAAAATCACTCGCACTTCCTATTTTCACCTAAGACGCCTTAGAGCTATCCGTCGCTCTGTCTCATCTCCAATTTTCACTTCAATTGTCCAATGTCCATGCATTTGTGTGCTCTAGATTTGACTACTGCAATTCCCTCCTCATTGGTCTTCCCAAAGTCCGTCTTGCTCCTCTTCAGTCCGTTGTCGATGCTGCTGCTAGATTAATTGCCCGTCTTCCTCGATTCTCTCATATCACCACCTTTATGGCAGAACAACTCCACTGGCTCCCCTCTCTGCCCGCATCCAATTTAAGGTTCTCATCCTTGTCTCTAAGGCTCAACTTGGTTTCGCTCCAAAATATTTATATGACTTAATTCATCGCCTCACTCCGCTGCTTCTCTTCGTCCTCTTCGTTCAGCTGACCGTTTGGACCTCCTCGTTCCCCGTGTCAGGACTTCTCTGGCTCAATCTAGGTCTTTTGCTTCCATTGGCCCTGCTCTTTGGAATGAGCTTCCACCGTTCGTTCGTTCTTCTATTCTCTCAGGCAACGTCTCTTCCTCTTTTACCTTTCTTAAGACTTGCCTTATCTCTCGGGATCTCTCGCACTGGGAGCGCTTCTGAATGGTTCAGCAGCTATATAGAAGCGCTTTATAAATGCCCGAATACAATACAATACAATACAAAAGAAATTTAATAATATGGAGCACAGATATCCTATGTAGTCAAACGCCTCACACAGTATACGTGTATATTGTATAAGGTGCGCACGCGCGCGTCTATCGTGTTTTGCGAGCGCATTCACCGACGCTGCATGGTCGAGCGGGTCGCTCTACTATAACAACCTTTTCCGAAAAAGATTTCGTCTTGCAACTGCCTTTGTCGTCAGCAAATTTAATCAGCATAGCGTTGAACAAACCAAGTGCACTTCCATTCTAAAAGCCTCTGACACGGCTTTCGAAATATATAACTATGCAATAAAAAGAGATTGTGTGTTTATGTATAATTTCTATATATTTATCTATAATTATATTTATGTATAATAATATATATAAATGTCTGTTTATCCACATATATATATATATTTAATGTCTATATATGTGGTTGTGTTGATATGAATGTGCCCATCTCTTTTTCTACATTTAGGAACTATTGTATCCATATATTGACGTATATACATAGACGTGTGTATATAGGTGAATATATTTGATATATATATATATATATGCTACACACTAAAGCAGCCACCAGGGAGTACACTATATATATATATATATATATATATATATATATATATATATATATATATATATATATATATATATATATATATATATATATATATATATATATATATATATATGACTTCATAAGTCAGATAAAAGTGCAGGATGATGTAGCGCCTCTAGCCAGTTTCCTGAGCTGACAAGACAATCAATGGGTGGAAGAAGAAGAGGAAGAGAATCTATGGAGAGAGGAAGAGTAATCTTGTTAAACACACAGATAAAAAGTCGCATATATAGTAAAGAAGGCGTATATATATCGCCTCTGTTATAATAATATATTATAATATAATGTATATTATAATATTATAAAATTATAACATTTTAGTAATCTATTTTATATACTAAAAGCTATTTATTATACGTGTATGATATAAATGAGTACACCGACCGTACACTGTCGGTGGGAAGATGAGACGGCGGAGAGAGGACTGGCCCCCGCAATCATATGCCGAGGCTAAGAAAATGAAGTCGCTAACATTTTATACCAACTGCCTCAGGGCTAGTTTAAGGGACTGCTCTTCCTCTTCTTCTTCTTTGATATATAAATATATATATATATATATATATATATAATAGGGTGGTCCAAAATCAATTTTTGTTTAAAGGCCAAAGTTAGAACCCACCATTGCGGTCCATCTATTGAAAAACTACTATGCTGAAAATTTGAGCTAATTTGAACCATATTTAGGGGTTGCACAAGTCAACCAAAGTATGTTATGCATACTTCAAATCCACACGATGCATTAATGGCAAACAAACATCGGTGCAAAAGCGTTACAATGTATTCATGGTTTCAGCAATTAAACTGTGATTAAATAGCATTTTGTGTTCGCAAACTGCAAGTTTTAGACTAAAAAAACGTCAGAAGTGTTTCGATTTGTCATCAATGAGTAGCAGTCGTTTCCATACTGGCAGCGGCACTATCCAAACCTGCAATGTCTTCGGGTCAGGTAATTGACGGCGAAGTGCATTAAAAACTAGAGGCAAATACTGATTCATTTTTCAGGATTGAGTTTTAATCCTGGATTAGCTCTACACCTCTCTCTGCTGTCATAATCTTCATAATCATTCCAGCTTTTCATTGTAAACTGCAGAAATGAATCCTTTGGTGCCAGGATATGAAAAATTGTACTGTATTGGTGGTGATGAAAGAACTGACTGACGGTTTGTTAACATCAACAGATGTCAGCTTGGCAAGTTTGTGCTTCGATCCATGCTGCTGACAGAAATATTATTGTCTACCATTCTTTCTTTCTCAGCAAACTCAATTATTGGATCGAAGAAAGCCAGTCCAACTGTGACCTCACTCAGGTACCACAGATGTCTATGGAATGCTGTAGTAGTGTGGCCTGACGCATTTCTTGGTTTCTGTATTCAGCCAATTGTTGAAGAAAGCGAAGATCGTTTGGAGGAGCCGAGACAGGACAGGGAGCTTGAAACCATGCCTGGACGTATACATTACAGATAAATAGAAGGACATTGAAGATATCCGTTTCATCAACTGGCTTCAGTTTGAATTGAGATCGAAACATCCACATCTTGGATGAATATATTATTCTCGATACCCGTTTCATCAATTGGCTTCAGTTTGAATTGAGATCGAAACATCCACATCTTGAATTAATATATTATTCTCGCCATCCAACGAGCCTGATGTAAAGTTCCAGGTGCTATAAAGTGAATTCCTCGAATTGGTGCTCCACCAAGAAAAATGATTAGTACAAATTCAAGAAGCTCCTTGTAGTCCTCTCTTTGATGATTGGCCTCCAGCTTTGTTTCATAACGCAGTTAAATAACTTGCCCTCTGAATTTAGATAGCAGTGGATCTACCAGGTCCACTGCTGTCTCAAATCTACTTGAGTCAGTTCGACGCCAATGGTCACGAAAGCGGCAATATATTAGAATATCTGGACCAGTGGAGGGAGCAATTTTTATGACACTGAATGCCTTTTCAGCAACGATTTCCATCAAATGGTGACGACCTGCTAGATGAAGTAAGTTCCATCCATGCAGGTCCCTTTTTCTATCAAAGTGCATGCACGAGCAGTATTGCTCGCTGTGGTGTTAAAGCACATCCCCTTAATCTTCGTTCTCAGGTTCCAGTGATCAAGACATTCCTGATCTTCTCCAGTGCCTGAGTTAATTTTCGGGACACCAAGGAGTTCTATTCCAATACTAGACACAATAAAAAGCAGCCGATCGACCTTCTCGCAGCCAGTGATGTCGGGCAACAGATAACCGTCCCAATGTACAATCTGAAGAGAATTCATTTTTCATCGTACTGGTGAGCTCTTCTCAGTATAATCTTCTGGCTTGGCGAATAGAACTGCGACTCAAAGGCAAGCCTCGAACATCATGGCCTAGAGATTGAGCAGTTACTATAGCCAATATAGATGTGGTGCTTTCCTGTCAGTGATTTAGTTCGATCCAAGGCTACAGCTACCCGATTAATCAAACTGAGTCACTGTTTTCCTCAGACGTGTCCTTATCACTGCTGTTCGACTCCAGATCTACTGTGCTTGTTAGAACCTCCATATCATTCTTTAATCTCTCATGCCGCTCTACTGCAGCTTTCGCTTTAACAAGTTTCTTATCCATTTTAAGAATCAAGATTCTATCCTCTCCTGCCATATAACCCCTGCGACCTTCTCTCTGAGCAACTATAGGAAAGCCCAGTTAATAAAAGTAAGCACTAATCACATATAAGTAGATAAACAGTAAACGCGTGCAAGAAGAAATAAGTATACAGAATTTTACAGATGCATGCCCATCGAATAGCAGGGTGTGTGAAACTTTCAGTCACTTGTGCAACCCCTAAATATTCTCAAATTTAGATGAAATTGCACCTGACTTATTTTTTTATATAATGGACTAAATTGGCACCTTCTAATGTTAAGAAACTGAAACTTTATTTTTTCCCATGCAGTCGTGAACCACACTAATATATATATATATATATATATAGTATATTATATACGAGCCATAAATATGATCAGCTTATCTAAAGACGCAGTCAGTTAGCCATGTTCAACGACTTCGACAGAATCTGTAGGGGGGATATACATATATTGTCGAGGTCGACTCCTTCGATCGCAACGACGAACCAACGAAGGAACTATTAAAAGATCTTTATTTAAAAATAAAGTCGATTAAGTGTAGAGTAAGTCAACTCGTCTATCAAATATCACAATCGTAGACAGCACACAGGTTGGCTGGTCTCGATTGAACGTTATACGATCAATGTTTCAACGTTTACAAATCTTTGTCAAAAGGCCCCCAATGTACATCAGGTCTATCTTATATAGAGTTCTCCCGGATTCCAGAACGTTCTGTGACGTCACTGTACTTTTCCCTGGAAAGTCCTACTGAACACGTATATCCTTGTTGCATGCACCGAATTAATGTTGACAGCTTGCTGCAGAAATTTCCGTGCGTTGTAAACAAGCTTGTTGACGCGTCGGTTTTCTTCCCTTGATGCATGCACCCGCGTAGACCACGACATTCCCTCCGCCCTCAGATGATGACACGTCTTCAGCACCATCCCGAACGGGTCATCACGATCAAGCCGGGCCTCCAGACTCCATCTCGACACAGCATATACAAACAAAACAAAACACATCAGTTAGTCAATTTATCCACACAATTTGCGGGCTCGATCCTTGTGTGTCGGGCCATTTCCCCCCTTCACCATCCGAGTCACAACCGAGAGAGGAAATCAGCCACCGTGTTTTGACGTCCAGGACGATATCGAAAGTCCACGTTAAACTCTTGCAATGCTAACGCCCAACGAGTCAGTTTCGCACTCTTAGGGCTTGCATCTGTGAGATAAGACAAAGGATTATGATCTGAATAAACGATTATCTTTGATAAGAATATCCATGACTTGAATCGTTTAAGTGCCCAAATTACTGCGAAAGCCTCTCTCTCAATTGTAGACAAATGCATCTGTGTATCTGTAAGTTTAAGACTAGCAAAAGCAATTGGTTTTTCTTGACCTTCTTCGGTCCACTGAAACAAGCAACACCCGACCGCGGTGGCACTTGCGTCAACACTTAAACCAAATTCCTTAGTGAAATCAATGGTATGCAACTGTGTAGCTTTACTGAGATCATCCTTTAACTTATCTAGTGCTTCTTGATGCTTTTGCTCCCAAGGCACCTTCGTAGGTATGTTATCTCGTGTCAAATCAGTTATTACCCGTGCTTTTTCAGCTAAAGCAGGTATAAAATTTCGAAAGTAACTGAAAAAACCCATAACCTTTCTAACTTCTTTCTTTGTTGTTGGAGGATGGATATCATTGATCGTAGCGATCTTACCTGGATCAGGTTCAATACAACCTGACCCTACTATATGGCCAACAAACTTTATTTTGTTTTGTGCAAAATTACATTTTCTTAAATTCAAAGTGAGTCCTGCTTCCTCAATAGTTTGTAAGAATTTCTCTAGATGTTCTAAATGGTCATTCCAATTCATTGAAACCACTGCCATATCATCGACGAATGGTTCGGTAAAACTTCGCACTGGATGTAAAACTTGGGTCATAGCACGAATAAAGGTATTGCTAGCGGACTTGAGTCCAAACGGCATTCTTGTGAACTCAAAAAGTCCTGCATCACATACGAATGCCGTAAGCCATCGATGTTCTTTCCGAACTGGAATTTGCCAATACCCCGATTTCGCGTCGAAAACACTAATAAACTTTGCCCGTCCCACCTTTTGTAAGACGTCAGCAATGTCTGGGGTCGGGTAACAATCACCTAGAGAATATTTGTTAACATGGCGATAATCAATTGCCAATCGAACGCCATTTTGACCTTTGGGTCCCTTTAAAACGCAAACTACCGGACTGGCCATTTCACTTTTCGATGGTCGAATGATGTCTAATGCCAACATTTCTTCTATCTGGCGTTGTACTTCAGGTTTAAGTAGCTCAGGTACTTTATATGCCCTTAAACGCTTAGGAGTGAAATCATGAGTTATCTTAATTTCATGTTCTAATACTGGACAATACCCAGGTTTATCCACAAATACTGCCGTGTGCCGATCCAAAATTTCAAAAAGTTGCTTCTGTTCCTCTTGCGAAAGATGCGCTATAATCAGAGGATCAATTCGCTTACTCGGGCTTATTTGATCACGTTCTTCCTGATCTACAACCTCTACTATACCAAATTCTTCATCTTGATCAACAATTACTGAACAGCTATTGATCATCGCTTGTTCGAGTCGTTCATGGTATCGCTTGATCTTATTTGCGTGTAAATGTCTTTGTTTTCCCTCTATTTCTACTATATAAGAATATGGGGATTTAACCTTGACTACGGTAGCAGGTCCTTGCCATCGACTATAAAATTTAGAACTACCAAAATCTGGTGCTAATACTGCTACTTTATCTCCAACTTCGTATTTTCTGTCAGTACTACGCAAGTTATAATAATCTGCATACCGCTTTGTTTCTATATCACTATAGTAATCTGCATAAACTTTCGCGAATTCGAGGTTTTCCTTCAGTGATTGGAGATACTCTTCGGGTGATTTACCTAAGTTAAGAGGTACTTTTCGTTCGCCAGCCCACGATTCCTTCAACACACTAAGTGGACCCCGAGGAAGAGTTCCATAAACCATAGTGAATGGCGAAATATGAGTCGTGCCTGAAGGTTTTTCTCTAAGGCTCCACAGAACAAACGGTAACAATTGGTGCCATCCACGAGGATCAGATTGAGCAAGCTTAAAGATCATGGTTTTCAAGCTTTGGTTGCATCTTTCAACCAATCCAGCTGCCTCAGGATGTCCAGGGGTATTAAATCTGGGACTACAACCCATTCGCCGCAAGAATTCTTTCGTCAAACGACTGGTAAAGTTGGTACCACAATCAGAACTGATGATCCTTGGAATAGAAAAAGTTGTAAAAACTTGCAACAGAGCTTCACAAACTCCCTTTGCATTCAGCGATCTAAGAGGATACGCCATCGGCCAACGAGAAAATTTGTCCACCAGAACCAAAGCATAATTGTACTGGGGTTTCGATTTGTTGGATTCTCCAGTCACTACCATAGGGCCAATACAATCCATATTTAGATGGTTAAAACAGAGTTCATCCGCCCTCGGAATAGGAGTGATCGGGACTCGATCTGCCACTTTAACTGGAGTTCTTAGTTGACAAATTTGACAAGACGCACAATATTCGCGAATCCTCTCATCCATTCTTGGAAACCAAAAGTTTAATTTGATCCTGGCTCTCGTTGCCTTAAAAGCCATGTGCCCAGCACATGGGGCATCGTGTGCTACTCGCAAGACAACCTCGATTCTATCTTCCGGTAAACATAATTGATTAACCTTATGTCCCATAATTTCCCCTTTGTGGTACAGGAGGTTATTATCTATAAAGAAATTATTTTTATTCTGTCTCGCTTGTTGCCAGCAAGATATAAGATTGTGACAATTCTGTTGCTCACGCAATAAAGTATCATTATTCGCTACTCCCTCATCAGACTTGAACTCTGTTGACTCAACATCAAGAAAATTATCTGAATCATCAACTAGTTGCTCCTGAGAATATTCATTCACTTCTGACGGCAAGGATTCGTTGCTGTTACTTTTCTCGATATTAACTTCTAAGTTATCTTCTTCTGCCCCTTTATTTATTTGTACACATCGATCTACGCCAGCTACCATCACTACATATTGCGAACTATCCCTTAATAGGTCCACAACATGGGGTGTCAGAATAACCCGTTCATTTAGTTTAGGGACTGCAGCGAACATGACGCACAAAGATGGCGCAATGTTTGTCGTTCCTTCCATTGAATTAGCTAATTTCATTTGTAGGTATACTACATCTGCCTTACATCCTTCTCCCTGAAAACCAATTATATTAATCCGTTTAATCACGGGTAAGTTTAGTGACTCAATTAATTTCTTATCAATACAACAAATTTCTGCTCCTGAATCAGATAATGCTGGCTGAGAAGGGAGATCTTCAATCTGTACATTGATATACGACCTCTCGTGTAATCCATCAATACTATTCTCGTATACCCTTACAGCAGTTTCCAACCCTATTGGTTTAGAATTATCCAATAAATTCCCTTGCTTTACCTGTTCAGGTATTTCATGCAACACGTTGACCTTCTCAACAAATAAGTCGGTCACTTCTTCAGTTGGGTTCCCAGATATACAAGTACTCACTTTTTTAGAACTTGGTTTGGTCTGGCACTCCCTTGCCATATGACCCTTCTGATGACATAGGAAACAGAGACCCTTTACCTTGGCCTCCTCCTGAGACACCCTCGCACCTATCTTGGCTTCACCCCTTATTTCCGGTTTGGGAGACTTGGGTTGAGCTGTCTGGTTATTGACTTGAACATGTGGTTGACCTCTCGTCCAATTGTTATACTTCGGTGTCGGATGACTACGGCATACTAAGTCATTCCCACCATCATGCGACGCTACATAAATGTCAGCCGCATTAGCTATGTCTTCACAGCTCAACCACTCCTCTTTTTCTTGGACCAAGATATAATCTAAACAAGCCTTCGACAAGGACTCCTTAAGCCGATCCGCAACCAATAAACTTACAAGTTTATCAAACTCATCAGTTATCTTTCTACTTTTCAAATAATACATAAGAGCCACACGCAATTTGGATGAATAGATCGTAAATGATTCGTCCGATGCTTTGTGCAACGACCAAAATCGGGCTCTAAGATTTGAAGGGCTTATCTTAAACTCCCTTAGCAAAAACTCCTTCAGGAATTTGTAGTCATGGAGCTGTGCCTCAGTAAGGCGCATGGTTAATGCCTTAGCTCTTTCACTTAAAATGGCTAGCAATAATTTTGCTCTAACATCTTCATCCACCTCATACACATTAAACAAACCATCCAAGTGATCAAAGAAACCTGGAATTTCTATAGGGTCGGAAGGAAATTTCCAAAGAATATTCTTGAGGGCATCACTATAACGCTTAGTACGACTTGCTAAAGAATCTCTAACATTTCGTTCTTCCTGCCTTCATAAGATACACCCTAAGGCGCTCAGACGACATTTTGCGAATATTCGCTTGCATCTCTGTTGTCAACGCTTCCATTTTTACAAACAGTCAGTCAACAACAATCAACAAAAAAACAGACACCACGCGGCAAACCCGCCACACAAAAGGAAAATTCCACAACCCAAAGTGCAACTATGCAGTATCCAAAGAAGTACACTCGCCAAGTACGCAAAAACTATACAAGCTCACGCAAGTCTGGCCTCGATCACAACAATGGATCAAATTTCAAAGAAATAATCAGCAGATATTGAAAGAGAAATAATGGCTGCCTCCCACTCGGCTGCAACTCCACTCTCTTTTCTCCTTCTCAGCCACGACAACACCTAGGATCTTACCCGTATGTTGACTGCTGTCTTCTGCTGTCTCAGCCGAACGACGCACTTCGTCCGTCCGACTGTCGTATGCCGATTCACCCGTCTCCCACGGTAGAAAGGCGTCTCGATCCGCTCGCTGTCTGGAACAGACCGTCTCTTGATCCTCCGGGTTGACTCCTTCCTCCGCCGGCTCGCGTCTTCTTCACCGGATCCAACACCGATGATCCCACCGCTGCCACCAATAATGTCGAGGTCGACTCCTTCGATCGCAACGACGAACCAACGAAGGAACTATTAAAAGATCTTTATTTAAAAATAAAGTCGATTAAGTGTAGAGTAAGTCAACTCGTCTATCAAATATCACAATCGTAGACAGCACACAGGTTGGCTGGTCTCGATTGAACGTTATACGATCAATGTTTCAACGTTTACAAATCTTTGTCAAAAGGCCCCCAATGTACATCAGGTCTATCTTATATAGAGTTCTCCCGGATTCCAGAACGTTCTGTGACGTCACTGTACTTTTCCCTGGAAAGTCCTACTGAACACGTATATCCTTGTTGCATGCACCGAATTAATGTTGACAGCTTGCTGCAGAAATTTCCGTGCGTTGTAAACAAGCTTGTTGACGCGTCGGTTTTCTTCCCTTGATGCATGCACCCGCGTAGACCACGACATATATATATATATATATATATATATATATATATATATATATACATATATATTATACATAATCACACACACACACACACACACACATATATATATATATATATATATTAATGCATAATTACATATTATTGATTATCGGTGTATGTATGTGTACTTTGGTCTAGAAAACACCAG
>OY744609.1:10817013-10854513 GCA_963556255.1 Allolobophora icterica | reverse complement strand
GTATACCTTTCCCTTGAGTTGAGTTGGCATTTTGGCGTCACACAACACTCCCGTTAGTTCTCTCCATTTCTGCCAAGCCACCTTAATCCTGTTCCTGATGTCATGCTCGCAGCCACCCTGTGCATTCATGGTCGATCCCAGATATTTAAATGTTTCAACCTGTTTCAGTGACTTTCCTGCAATGTCTCTGATCTCAATTGCTTCCGTTGTTTTTGAGCAGACCATGGTTTCTGTTTTATTGATGTTTATCTTAAGACCCTTGCTCTCCACTGCCATCTGCCAGTCTGTAAAACGTGCTTGCATCTTCGCCTCTGCATCGTCCGCCAGTATAAGATCATCCGCATACAGCATGTCCCAAGGTACCTCTCTCCTTACATGTTCTGATATTGCATCCATCACAATAATAAACAGTAGAGGACTCAGGCACGATCCTTGATGTACACCCACTCGTATCTCGAATTCTCCTGTGTTGCCTATACTGCTCCTCACTGTTGTTCTTGCACCTTCATACATTGACTTTACCAAGCGCACAATTACCTCCGAGACTCCCTTCTTCCTCAAACTCCAGTAAACGACATCCCTTGGAACTCTATCAAAAGCTTTTTCCATATCCACGAAGGTCCAGTATCTTTTGTTGTTTCCTTCTAAAACCTTTTCCTGTACCTGTCTCAGTATGAACACTGCATCTGTTGTACCCCTCCCTGGCCTGAAGCCAAACTGGTTGTCATGTAGCTCAACCCGCTCTCTGATACGCCTCTCAATGATCTTTTCATACACCTTGAGTACGACCTCCAACAATTTGATTCCTCTGTAATTCCCGCATTCCAGCACATCTCCTTTCTGCTTGTATAACGCTAGTATTTCACTTTCTTTCAAATCTTGGGGTAGTTTTTCCTGCTTCATGAAGTTGTTTAAGATGACATATAACCATTCAACCCCATTTTGTTCCAGTGCCTTAAACATTTCGGCCGTCATTCCAGATGGCCCCGGTGCCTTGTTGTTCTTCATCATTGCAATTGCTGTCTCAATCTCTTTATAGGTGATTTCCATCTCTGGTCCTGCTACAGGGTTGGTCTCCTGTAGAGGCTCCCTTGGGTTTTCTTCATTTAGCAGTTCCTCGAAGTATGTTTTCCATCTGGATCTGATTGCCTCCTCATCGATGAGTATTTTACCATTCTTGTCCTTAATAACATTTACTGACTGTTTATCTTGTCGACTTCTTTGTCTTGCCCTTGCTATTTTATATATCTTGCCCTCCCCTTCTTTGGTGTCTAGCTCCTGGTACATATGTTGTAACGCCCTATTTTTGGCTATTGCCACAGACCTTTTAGCTTCCCGACAGGTTGCCTTGTATTCTGCTCTCCGTCCATCATCGTGTCGATTCATCTGCCAGTTCTTATAGGCGGTCTTCTTGCTTTGTATTGCCGTCTGCACCTCTGCCTCCCACCACCAAGTATCTCTCTCCTTCCTTTTTTGTCCCTTTGTTGTTCCACACACCTGCTTTGCCGCCCCCAGCACGCCGCTTTTCAGTTTGTCCCATGTCACCTCCTCTGCTCCAGCTAATCGTGCCTGCACCTCCAGTTTGTAAGCATCTTTTATATCTCCCTTCAGTTTCCAAGTTCTGATACGTTCCTTTTGCTTGATCTGTTTTCTTTTCTGATGTTGAGTTTGCACCATCATGTCGTCAACTGATATACCTTTCCAGTCAATCAAGGCTTGTGTCACGTGAATAGCGTTGCCGTGGCAACGAAATGAGATCGTCGATCGCTCTGTGACGTTGAGTTTTGTCGATCGAGACTATGGATAATAGTTGACGTTTGGTAAGAGGCTTATCGCAACAGGTGCCGTACGAAGAGTGTTTATCCTTTCTAATCGTCGTAAACCTTAATTGAATTTTTATGCACTGCTGAGCAGTGTTGCGGTATTTGTCTAGTTCATCTCTTTTCTTCTAATTTTGGTTGTTTTTCTGCCGTTGTAGCGAAAACAAAGGTCAAGAACAATAACAGCAACAACAAAGCCAAGTTCTCCGCCATTTAGCACTAATCGTCATCGTACAATCATAATCTCCAAACTTCTAAAGTGCCACTCGAAGGTCAAGCGCAGGGCACCAGTCTATTCACGAGCGCTCCGTCAAATCAGAGGGGTTTCCAAAGAGTAGTCCAAAAGTGGTCCGAGTACTAGTACGAGTCCATAATCGTGAACTCAGAATTACATAGCGCTACTTAAAAGCCTATTCACGAACGCTGCGTCATGTCTGAGGGGTTGTCCAGAGATGGCCAGATCAGGAATAGAAGGAGGCCGCAGAGTAGCTGCAAAGGGGAGGGTTTAGTTGAGGATGAGAGAGGTTGGAAGGCGGAAGAGTGGATGAATCAGGGTAGGTGAGACTTTAATTCGGAGTGGCAAGCCGGGGAAGTGATCCACCATCCTCCGGTCAGTGAGGCCGGAGGATGGTGGATGAGCGGCGAGGAACTGAGAATTTGCGGAATTCAGAAGGGAGGTTGTTCCAGAGTTTAGAGGTTCCGTGTGATACATGGTACATGATACACTCCTGCACTTCCATACACATATATCCTATATCTGCTTTCGTACCTTTAATTTCGTACGCTGTCCGGATTTCTTGTATTTATTTATTTATTTGTCCATTCATTCAGTCAGTCAATCCATCACATTGTCAGTCAGTTAGTAAGTAAGTAAGTAAGTCAGATAGTCAGTAAGTCAGTCAGTTATTCATTCAGTTAGTCAGTCAGTCAATCAGTCATTCATTTATTTAATCATTCAGTAAGTCAGTCAGTCAGTCAGCCATTCATTCATTTAGTCGGTCAGTCTGTAAGTAACTCGTTCACTCCAGAGTCATGCAAATGAGGTCAAATCGGGGTCAGATACGGCGAGTTTGGGTCATGTCATTCAGATGAAACCAGGTCAGGTCAACAGAGTTAGAATTCCGTGCGACATACATTTGTTTCTTTAGTTTAAAGTTTCAGTATCATTAGCCACTTCACTGGGCTCTCTGTCAGCCCTTTAATGCAGTTTAAAAATGCACTACATAAGCGTTTAGATACATAGATCCAATATATCGATGGCTATGATATGACAAAATAATTTCTGTGAACGTCAACGGCCTTTGTTGCCATAGAAGAAGAAAAAGACGAGCAGCGCGATCCCTTACGCTAGCCCTGAGGCAGCCATGGTATGAAGTGTTGGCGGCTACATTTTCTTAGCCTCGGCATATGAGGGCGGGTGGCCATTCCTCTCCCTCGCCGTCCCATCTTCCCACCGACAGTGTACGGTCAGTGTACTCATTATGGCTGAGTTGTATAGAGGGCGCAGATGGAACTGAAATCTTCGACACAAAATTCTGCCATAGGTTTACGTTAAACTCCGGATCTATTGATGGCATGACACTACCGAAGATGATAACGCATATATACCGAGGTCATATCATACCTGGTTTTCGTTCTCTACACTGGCTTCCTGTCTGTGAGCGTACCCGCTTCAAGGTGGCACTCCTCAGGTATAGAGCAAGGTGCAGATAATCTGCCATACTACTTATCTTCCACTTTCACCAGTGTGTCTCGTTTGAAAATAGTAGGCGGGTTGAAACTCGATCGCGCTGGATCGAGTAGGCGAGCGATGAGCGGTCGACCTCGAGAGCTTTTTTGTGTGTATCGTATTCGTATAGCTGCATATAGTACTCATCTAATAGGCCTATCTCAATTCAGTTTCGTTATCTGAGTAGGTCTCTTGAAGAGGCGCTATATAAATTCTCTGAATGAATGAATGAATGAACATTCACTAGAAATCTACCATCAACGTCGGTTGAGCCTTCGGCATACGTTGAACACTCTTTTATGGTTTGACCTTTCAGCCGGCAGTCCAGTGGAATTTTGTCGGCGTGCTTTTGCAGAAATTGCACCAAATTTTGTTCACAGTCCGACCGACGATTTTCTATCTCGACTACATCGACACCGAACGAGTCACCTAATTTCCACGACAGATACGTGCTCAACTGTACATTAATCGTTCGACTTGCCCACCTCCGCCGCCATTGTTGTTTAAATAATTTCCGAAATTAGTGACGTATACGTATACGAAGGATGTCACACTGCATGAGGTGTCGGTCGTGTTGTTATGGCCAATCATGTTGTACGAAATTGGAGTGATGAGTCAGCAGTAATTAGGACAGGTCACGGCACGCATTCACCGCTGCCGCAAGTAAGTAAATTAAAGTAATGTAAATTAGGTAAATAAACTAATGATTCGTCTATATTCTTGTAGTCTAACTCAAAGTCAGCGAGCCACGACCGACGGTGAGACGCCTTCGGCTAGGTGAGCGGTAAATCGCTCGCCTGTATCTTTGCTAGGCGAGCGACCAAGGAGAGCGATTGATCGATCGCCTCAAATGAGACACACTGGGTCGCCGTCGGTCACACCTTGCAACTCTGATAAAGGGCGCTCTCTCTTCGATCAGTATCTGCTGGACAGTATGAACGAAGAGGAGCGACTTTTAACGGGAGTTCAAGACTAAGTCTTGAAGTCTGATGCAGTATTTTGGTTAGAGAAAGCGGCGTTCATTCAGGAAGACCATAGAATATATATATATATATATATATATATATATATATATATAGAGAGAGAGAGAGAGAGAGAGAGAGAGAGAGAGAGAGAGAGAGAGAGAGACAGACAGACAGACAGACAGACAGACAGACAGACAGACAGACAGACAGACAGAGAGGGGAGGGAGGGAGGGAGAGAGAGAGTTGCAGTAGTTAAGACGAGTCAGCATAAGGCAGTGTAACGCTGTTTTCAGTGATGCTGAATCCAGAGTATGTAATGTAATGAGATGTTGTGCAATGTGATTATTTAATGTGGACGTGATATTTTCTGATCCAGTGTGAAGTAATGAGGAGCAAATCGCATGCAACACATTGCAATAAAAATGTAATGTGGTATAATATGATGTATAATATGTAGTGTAATGTAAGAAATGTAATGTAATGTGATTTTATGTGATAGTTAATGCAATGTGTTATGACGTGTTGCGTGTGTGAGAAAGAGACAGAGACAGACAGACATACAGATACAAACAGACATTCAGAGACAGACAAACATACAGAGACAGACAGACATAAAGAGACAGACAGACAGAGACAGAGAGAAACGGAGACACGGAGGAAGACAGACAGAGAGGAAGAGTGAGAGAGGAAGAGACAAACAGAGATGCAGAGGGAGATAGGCAGACATAGACACAAACAAAGAGGCATTGGCTTGTCCGTGACATTTATTGGTGGCTTCTTTTCAACTGAAGCCATTTCCAATCCCAATGTCCGTGGTTGTAATGAAAACAAGCATAGAATTACCTCCTCCTCTTTCCACCTCATTCCTCCTCTTCCTTCTCTTGCTCCTCTTGCTCCTCTTGCCCCTCCTCTTCATCCTCCTTGTCCTCCTCGTCCTAGTCCTCCTCCTGTTCGTCGGACTTCGCAACTATAGAAAGAGAAAAACAGGCGCTAATATGATTTCGTCCACCGTCCGTTGAAATGATTGACGTGTGCTCCGTAAGAGCAGGTGCTTTTCTCGTGACAAATTGTGTCACTCTTCTTCTCTCTCTGTCTCTGCCACTGTCTCTGCTTTTGTCTCTCTATCTGTCTGTGTATATGTATAATCTATCTATCTATCTATCTATCTATCTGTCTGTCTGTCTGTCTGTCTGTCTGTCTGTCTGTCTGTCTGTCTGTCTGTCTGTCTGTCTGTCTATCTATCTATCTATCTATCTATCTATCTATCTATCTATCTATCTATCTATCTATCTATCTATCTATCTATCTATCCGTCTGTCTGTCTTTATCGTTTTTCTAACTGCCTTTCTCCTTGTTCTCTCTCTTCTCTCTCCCTCTCTTCTGCACTTTCTATTTTCTCTGTCTATGTATTCTCCTCCTTTTCTCCCCTCTTATCTCTTCTCTATTTTGTCCTTTATCTCTTCCCTGAACTTCTTCACTTCATCCAACGCTTTGTCAGTGACTCAGTGATAGACTCGGAGGCGAAAAATGTTGTGCGGCAGTTTGAAACACTGCAGTGTTAGCTGTATCACGTGCCTGCCTGACCCTTCGGATTTGACCTAGAACCGATTTTGACTCTACCTGCTTATCGATTTTGTTTTGACTGAGCGCCTGTGAGAAAGCTGGTTCTTGCGACTTGGATTTGTTGGGTGCTGTAAAATTCTCGAGATTACATTTAGACCAACCATGTCCGCTACTATACATGTATCTGTCTTTGGCCGTATTTATACCATTTCGATAATTCTGGACTTCATATTAAATGTAGGTCTGTATGCTCGTCGGAATAATTTTCGCTTTCATTATGGTTATAGTCTACTGTACTTCGTTTTTTTAAAGTAGTCCACCTAGAGAGAGAGAGAGAGAGAGAGAGAGAGAGAGAGAGAGAGAGAGAGAGAGAGAGAGAGAGAGAGAGAGAGAGAGAGAGAGAGAGAGACAGAGACAGAGACAGAGACAGAGACAGAGACAGAGACAGAGACAGAGACAGAGACAGAGACAGAGACAGAGACAGAGACAGAGACAGAGACAGAGACAGAGACAGAGACAGAGACAGAGACAGAGACAGAGACAGAGACAGAGACAGAGACAGAGACAGAGACAGAGACAGAGACAGAGACAGAGACAGAGACAGAGACAGAGACAGAAAGATAAATAGAAAAAGAAAGAGAGAGAAAGCGAAAGAGAAAGAGAGAAATGGAGAGAGAGAAACAGAGAGAAAGAGGGACAGGAAAAGAGATAGAGAAAAAGGGAGAGAGACAGAGAGAGACAGAGAAAGAAGCAGAGAAAGAGAGAAAGAGAGAAAGAAAGAGAGAGAGATATAGAGATAGAAAGAGAGAAAGACATACAAACAGAGACAGTGAGAGAGAGAGAGAGAGAGAAGAGAGAGAGAGAGAGAGAGAGAGAGAGAGAGAGAGAGAGAGAGAGAAGAGAAAACAGAGACAAAGATAAACAGACAGACAAAGAATGAGAAAGAGAAAGAGACAGAGAGGGACACTGGCTTCCAGCTGGACAGTCCAACCTCAGATCTACATACTTACGTCCCACGTTTGTTTCTCTCGAGGCGACGCTGCACAAGTTCCTAGTATACAGTTAAAACCATCTTATACGAGGACAAAATCTGCCCACACAGTATCCCCAAAAGATGTTTTCTCCCGCTATTTCATTCGACTTTGAGACATTATCTAGAGACGCTATATAAATGTTCAGATGCCTAGATGAGTTGATCGTGGATGACAGCGTGTTTAACGTCGGTGCATTCCTGTGGCTGTCATGAAGACGCTTCGTAACCATATATTCATATTCGTGACAGGAAGGAATGCATGGGAGACGGATAAAAGCATTCTGAGAGTAAAGCACTCAGAGGAATCGAGAAAGCCAGACATCGAAAAAGGATAAAGCATTTGAGATATAACAGACACAAATATTTCAAATAGATACAATATTGTGTGTATATATCATTTACATTGCACTTATTGTATATATATAAATAAAACTATTGGGTGGGGGGAGGAACATCCTCAGCATGACAGCCCCAGAGGAAAGGGAAAGAGACGAGTTTTAAGGCAGCGAGTTGCAACAGTCATACCGACCACAGCCGCCTGAACTCAAATTGGAAGAGGAAGACTACTTCAAAGTGAACAAGCGTATATACATGTAGCTTGTAATTTTATAAACCTGATACATACAATTGTATCAAACACACATATAAATATATACATATTAGACCAACATTTTGCACATATAATACAATAATATTTTTATCCTTAAATTTCTAGTTTTCTTTCGTTTTCTGACAGAAAGATAGATATAGGTAGGTGGGTACAGTAGATACACAACCAGAGACACAGTTAAACAGATAGACAGACAGACAGACACGCTCAGTGATAGATGGATAGATGGATATAGATAGATAGAAAGAAAGAAAGACAGACAGACAGATGGATAGATGGATATATATATAGTGTAGATAGATAGATAGATAGATAGGTAGATGGATGGATGGATGGATGGATGGATGGATGGATGGATGGATGGATGGATGGATGGATGGATAGATGGATAGATAGATAGATAGATAGATAGATAGATAGATAGATAGATAGATAGATAGATAGATAGATAGATAGATAGATAGATAGATAGATAGATAGACAGATCGATAGATAGATAGATAGATCGATAGATAGACAGATAGATCGATAGATAGACAGATAGATAGACAGATAGATAGACTGATAGACTGATAGAGAATCACAGAGAGACAGAAAGGCATACAGAGAGACACACTGGAAAGAAAAAGACAATTAAGGCGGAAGAATAGTGACGGTAAAAAAATAAAGCTATTATTCTACACAGACCGAGAGTCAAGTTGACAGACAGACAAGCAGGCACGAAGGCAGACAGACAGACAGGCAGACGGACAGGAAGTTATTAAGAGAGAAGACGACAAGTTGTGTTCATCGTGATGACTTCCGGCGTTGGTCGAATACGACCTTGCTCAATCTCATCATCGACTATATGTCTCTGTGTCTGTCTTTTTCTCTCTCTGTCTCTCTGTCTCTCTATCTGCATTTCTTTCTCTGTCTCTGACTACTTGTCTCTGTGTATGACTGTCTCTCTGTCTCTCTGTCACTTTCTCTGTGTCTGTCTACGTCTATCTGTGTCCATGTGTGACTGCCTCTTTCTATCTGTCTCTCTGTCTCTCTATCTGTTTCCCTCTGTCTCTATCTCTCTGTCTGTTTCTCTGTGTGTGTTTCTGTCTATGTAATTGGTTTGTGTGTGACTCTCTGTCTGTTTCTACCTGTCTGTGTCTCTCTGTCTCTGTCTCTCTCTGTCTGTTTCTATCTGTCTCTGTCTCTCTATCTCTGAGTCTCTCTGTCTGTTTCTCTCTGTCTCAGTTTCTTTTTCTCTGTTTCCCTCTGTCCTTCCTCTCCTTCTGTGGTGAACAAGTGAAGAAAGAAAAGCTTGGATGAAGGTTAAGGTCGGTTGCAGAAAGACGTCGACGAAATATCATATATTCTGTACATGTACTCCACTATTCACATAGCACTCGACGGATGGATTGATTGATAGATGATGGATGGATCGATGGATGGATGGATGGATAGATGGATTGATGGATGGATGGAGGAGGCGTAGAGAGGGAGGACGAAGGGATGGAATGAGGCAGGGATGACGTATGTATGTATGTATAGATGGATGGATGGATGGATGGATGGATGGATGGATGAATGGATGGATGGATGGATGGATGGATCGATGCATAGATGGATGGATGAGGCGTAGAGAGGGAGGACGAAGGGATGGAATGAGGCAGGGATGACGTATGTATGTATGTATAGATGGATGGATGGATGGATGGATGGATGGATGGATGGATGGATGGATGGATGGATGGATGGATGGATGGATGGATGGATGGATGGATGGATGGATGGATGGATGGATGCATAGATGGATGGATGAGGCGTAGAGAGGGAGGACGAAGGGATGGAATGAGGCAGGGATGACGTATGTATATATGTATGTATAGATGGATGGATGGATGGATGGATGGATGGATGGATGGATGGATGAATGAATGGATGGATGGATGGATGGATAGATGGATAGATTAATGGATGGACTGAAGATGTAAAGAGGTAAGTCGCCTCTAATATGGAAACTCAAGAAAAGTCGTTGGTGTCGGGAAGTTCATTTGTCACCAGTCACGTGTCAGTGCAGTGTGACTGGACACCTTTTATATTTCACACTCAGCGACCCGGAAAGGATGGAGGACAGAGAGTGGACACCAGGTGGATTAGAATTCCATGGATTATGGTCGCCCATCCAATTACTAACCGACTCAGCATTGCTTAACGTCGCTGCACCTGCCAGCTGCCTCTCCCTCTGTCTCTATTTCTGTCTCTGTCTCAGTCTCTCTCAACCACTTTCTCTGTATATACACATACATACATTTGTTACTCTTTCTCTCTCTATATAAATGCATATATCTATATATAAGTTCGTCTCTTATTCCGTGTATTTTCCGATGCAATAACATGAATCCTTTCTTCCAGATCTTTCACAAGAAGACCGACAAATTAATCCAATTTTCTCCATTCTGCGTTCATCTTTCTTTCTATCCCTTTCCTCAACATCTCCTGCTCCTGCTCCTACTCCTCCACATCCTCGTCTTCCAGCTCCACCTCGTACCCTTCCTCCTCTTTCCGATACACACCCTCTGTTTCTCCTCTTCTTCCTACACATCCTCCTCTTTCCACTCCTCCTCCTGCCCTTCCATCAGACGAACAATGAAGCCTAGAATCCGTGGATGCTCTCAGCATTTTCAATTCTTCATCCTCTGGCCTCTGGTGCCAGGAGCCACTGTTGCCTACCATCAGACTAATTGCGCCCATATACAGACACCACGCAGCGCATGTAGACTCACGACCCTACCAGCCACAACAAACATCAAATTCACATACAAACCTACATCAATGTAAGTTAGTAAGTATATATATTCTTTAACATAACCAGCTGCCAAACAGGACTCTGGTGAACATGCATCACCGATTCAGCATACATACATCAGGATAAATTAATATGTGGATAACGTTCTGACTACAGTGGCGGCGCCACCTATGTTTGTGGTACGGCTTTTGCCGTACCACATTTTAAGGTGGTTCGGCAACAACATACTTTTGCCGTTCCACTGTTTGTCTGTTAAAAGCTTCCGTCCCCTTGACTTTCTAATTGGGGACTACTTTTCAAGTCGTGGCGCCATCACTGTCTGACTATGCATGTTTTCTACATTTGATTGTCTGCTTTTGGCAGCACCCGGGGCGCATGCTGTAAACCGCTGGCTTAACTGGGGGGAGCAACCCATGAAGGACATGTCCCGGTTCTTCGAGAACGGCCGAAAACAGACGGGTATCGGCCACACGGCACTTCTCTTCGATCTTTGGGCACTCACCAGGGAAGTACCTGTGTCGTATTAGCCTATTTACAACTGCCTGGGGCCTTCCTTTTTCTTGTTGTCCAGCATATACCCAACATGCCGGAGCGGCATACAGCAGACGTGACAGCGTAGTAGCTCGCACCACATCATACAGCCTGGTGCCGGCAAGACCATGGGCAGTAAGCACGCGGAAGGCATACAAGTACTGCCTGGCCCCACAGCATATTCGATCAATATACTCATCGAAACCTAGGGTGTCAGACATAGTTACTCCAAGAACCCTCAAGCTCTTGACTCTGGCTAAGCCCGGCGCCTCAGTTGGTTCATCCATACATACACATCTTAATGTGTACACTTCATGTGTGTGTTTGTGTGTGTGTGTGTGTGTGTGTGTGTGTGTGTGTGTGTGTGTGTGTGTGTGTGTGTGTGTGTGTGTGAGTGTACGTTTATGTCTGAAGATATCAGACACTTACGTAGGCAGAAGAAAAGGAGCAGTTTCTTTAGCTAGCCTGAGTGGGAGCCGTGGTTATGAAGTGTTAGCGACTTCAGTCTCTTAGTCTCGGCATATGAGGTCGGGTGGTTCTCCCTCACAGTCTGATCTTCTAACAGACAGTGTACGGTCAGTGTACTCATTTTAGCCGAGTTCACTAGGGAAGGCAATTGGAACCAAACTCTTGAAAGAAATGTCTGCCCTAACGGGGATTTGAACCCAGACTTTACGACTGACACGCTATCCACTAGGCCCGAAGTATGCTAATTAAGGACAAGACAATAGACACTATTTCTCGAGTTGTCGCCAAAGTCTGGTTAATGGGCTCGTATGGATGTGTATGTGTCTGTGTTTGTTTGTGTGCGTTTGTGTGTGTTTGTGTGTGTGTGTGTGTGTTTGTGTGTGTACATTTGTGTGTTTGTGTGAGTGTTTGTGTGTATTTGTGTGTGTTGGTTTGTTTGTGTGTGTCTGTGTGCGTGTTTGTGTGTGTACGTTTGTGTGTTTGCGTGAGTGTTTGTGTGTGTACGTTTGTGTGTTTGTGTGTTTGTGTGTATTTGTGTGTGTTGGTTTGTTTGTGTGTGTCTGTGTGTATGTGTTTGTGTTTGTGTGTGTTTGTGTGTGCATATTTGTGTTTGTGTTTGTGTGTGCCGTTGTAGTGGAGTTGAGTGTGAGTGGTGTCGGAGCATGTGTCTTATCCGTCCATTTATATCTTATAGACAGTTTCTTAGGTTGTAATGTCCCGTAAATGTAGGTCTGTGTCCGTCTGTCTCGATATCTTTCTTGCTATCTGTCTGTATATTTGTCTTTCTCGCTATCTCTTATGCCGCCTGGATTTCTGTTTATCTGTTTCTCTGTCTTCCTAGCTCTGTTGTTGTCTGCATGTCTTGCTATGTCTCTTGATGTCTCGTTATTTTTTTTCTGTGTGTCTTTGCATCTCTCTGTCTGTCTCTGTCTGTCTGTTTGTCTGTCTGTCTGTCTGTCTGTCTGTCTGTCTGTCTGTCTGTCTGTCTGTCTGTCTGTCTGTCTATCTCTCTTTTTCTCTGTCTCTCTTGCTGTCTTGAAGTCCACAGCCGACGCTGCTGCAAATGAATTGAAATAATGAATATTATTTTCTGAAAGCCACAGGACATTGTACGGACTACGGCGGCAGAGTGCGAAATGCCCTTTCATCGTTCGAGTATGGCCCATTTAGCACAGGATACCGGTCTCCTAGTGAAATTGTTCCAAACAACGCGCCATTAAAACTGACTCATGTCGACTTCCTCTGTCTCTCTGTCTCTCTGTCTCTATCCCCTTCTGCTTCTCTACCTACGTTTGTCTCTGTCTCCGTCTTTATATCTCTGTGTATTTATTTTTCTGTGCGTATGTGGTCAGTAATTGGTAGAGGTAGTTTACGGTCAAAAGTCTCAGCAGGTCTCGGCCTCGAGTTTACAAGGATGAGGAGGAAAGGCTTAAGAAATACTCTGAGAGGAGGTGAGGAGCACAAGCCTATAGCACTTCCTCAAAGGGCAAACAGCTACGATTGTGCATGTATCTCTCCATGTCTGTGTCTGTCTCACTGTCTGTCTCACTGTCTGTATGTCTGTCTCTCTCTTCGATTGATGATTCCAATCACGCCCGCACAGCTGCAGAAACCCGGCAGCGACAATGTACTGCAGACAAGGGAATATAGGAACACAAGGCTAAGAGAATAGACAGTGGCTAACCGAATATATTGTGGCACAAACACAGAGACAACCAAACTGACATGCAGACAGACAGACAGACAGACAGTACAGACAAACAGACAGTACAGACAGACATGCTGACATGCAGACAGAAAGACAGACAGAAAGACAGACAGTACAGACAGACATGCTGACATGCAGACAGACAGACAGAAAGACAGACAGTACAGACAAACATGCTGACATGCAGACAGACAGACAGCTCGATTATGTATGCACAGACATATATATCTATACATACTTAATAGATATCTATTTCCACATTGTATATATATATATATATCAAATAAGTCTAAAGATATCCTGTGCCATATATGTATATATATAGACTGATCCGTATACATATAATGCATATATGTAGGCTATATATATATATATATATATATATATATATATATATATATATATATATATATATATATATATATATATATATATATATATATATATATATATATATATATATATATATATATAAACGTATGTATAGAGGGCTTAGTGCGCCTCAGCGTCGATCATTTATATAGCGCCACCTAGAGTAAGAGCTGTCGTCGTCATCACGAAGTAACTTGATCTGTGGGCGAGACTTAGGGCAGACTGGAGAGCAGTGACAGCGTCGCCGGAAACGAATGGATTTCTGGGAAGGTCGGCGCCTTATCCTGCGCTAAGTAGCATTAAGCTTTTATTGCTCAAGAGTTAATTTACGCACGCTTTCCTTCACCTTCATCTGTCTGTCTGTCTGTCTGTCTGTCTGTCTGTCTGTCTGTCTGTCTGTCTTTATGTCAGTCAGTCTGTCTGTCTGTCAGTCAGTCAGTCAGTCAGTCAGTCAGTCAGTCAGTCAGTCAGTCAGTCAGTCAGTCAGTCAGTCAGTCAGTCAGTCAGTCAGTCAGTCAGTCATTCATTCATTCATTCATTCATTTATTCAGTCAGTCAGTCAGTCAGTCAGTCAGTCAGTCAGTCAGTCAGTCAGTCAGTCAGTCAGTCAGTCAGTCAGTCAGTCAGTCAGTCAGTCTTTCTGTCTGTCTGTCTGTCTGTCTGTCTGTCTGTCTGTTTGTCTGTCTGACACTGATCTACATATTAGCATATAATTTATGTTGAGTTTTTACTGGTTACGGTGCTGGACTGTCACTCCAAAGTGGAGGGTTCAAATTTCCACCAGATACTTCGAAATTTTCTGTCCCACTTGCGTCCCATAGCGAATCAACTTTGAGCCGAGTACATAATCATACACTTTCGATGGGAGATTCAGGCTGCGAGGGTTAGAACAGGCCATCCTTCCCGTGTGCCGAGGCTAAGAAAATGAAGTCGCCAGCCCTTCACACCTATGACTGCCAATTGTGGTCAGCTTAAGAGACTGCTCTTCTTCCTGCTCTTACTTTTTTGAGACGCCCCCTATCGGAGACACTCACCAGCATACTTCTTGCAGACAGTTCGAATCCTAATACGTTTTGCAGTTACTACTACTTAACAAGGGTGCAACTTTGCCCATAGAGTGGTGGTTGCCATTCTGTTGCCTCCTCTTCCCTCCCCTTTCCCCTTCTGTTCTCCCCTCCTCTTCTCCTCTTTCCTTCTCCTGTATAGGAATTTAGTATGCCTTTTCGCCATTTTATTTCAGCACATGGTCAAAAAGTGGATGTGACTGTCACAGTCACTTTGAAAAGTGGTGGTGACAGGACATCACCGTCACAATACAAAGTTATATTGGCCTGCCTCTAGAAATGAAAGATTAGTAAATGAGCTATATAATTATCTAGATACATAATATATATATATAATTTTAAAAAATAGAATTCCATCTATCTATGTATGATATTGTACAAATAGTATCGTATCTATTAATATAATGTAAAAATAGAATTCCATATATAAAATATTGTATAAATAGAATTCTTTCTATTAATATAAAGTAAAAATAGAATTCTGTCTATCTGTAGATATGATATAGTAAACATGAAATTCTATATATATTTAAATATATAATAAAATTATTTTAAATATACTGGTCAATCTAGTGGTAAATGTGGTCAAGTCCTGCTGCGCTGATGACCGCCAGTATGCATTAGTTCAGCACGATGGTCTTATTTCGTTGAACTGCCACCAGGTGGCGCTAGGCGGACCATTTATCTTGTAGCGCCTTTTCTTCGTCCAGGGACGCGGTGAAGATAAGAGCGACAATTTGGACTCCCGTTGTCTGATTGGACGGAGACAACTGGAGACGTCTCAACAGTACACTTGACTATTTGACCTGGATTACAAGTTCGTCTCTTTATCTCTCTCTCTATCTCACTCTTTCCATCCCTCCCTCATTCCCTCTCTCCTTCCCTCCCTCCCTATCTCTCTCTTTCTCCGTCCCTCAGTCCCTCTCTTTGTCTGCTTATTTCTCTGTCTGTCTGTCTGTCTCTGTCTGTCTGTCTCTTTGTCTCGCCGTGTCTCTGTGTCACTATGTGTCTATGTGTGTGTCTGTGTCTCGCTCTGTGTCTCTCTCTATGTGTCTCTCTCTGTGTCTTTCTCTCTGTGTCTCCATCTATGTCTGTCTGTGTCTGTGTCTGTCTGTCTGGCTCTCTCGCTCTTTCTATTTCTCTCTCACCATGTATTATGCCTCTTTTTTCTTCCCGGAGATCTATATATGATACGAGTCCGTCTCTGTATTTTGCTCAGTCTCTCTCGGTCTGTCTGTCTGTCCGGGTGTGTCTTTACTTCTCTTCCTTCCTCTGTATAGCTTCGTCTTCATCGTTGGCTACTGTTCTTGCGAACATCCTTTGTCCACTTGGAGAGACCGAGTGCCATGAGCGGAACAGCAGACGCTGCAACTACAGACGATTGCCACAGTTATTGCCAAAGTGAAGATAAACGGACATATATATGGGCCACAGAACAATTGCCGCAACTGCCACAAGACCCTCCAAGGAAATTCAGGCGTATCTCTCGTTGCAGCGAGAATTCCAACGATCCCATCTAACTGATAGTGATATCAAGCCTTCTGAAGTCGAAGTGAGGAAGTAGGTCAACTTAAAAGATAGGTTAACTGATAAAGTAGGTCAACTGATAAAGTAGGTCAACTGATGATGTAGGTTAGCAGACGAAAGAGATCAAGTCATGGATAAAGTAGGTCAGGTGATAAAGTAAGTCATCTCTCTCACATCTGAAGTGCTGACGCATCCGACAGAGTCAATCAGAGTGAGAATTGTCTTTCTTAGGACCCCCAGTTGAGTCTTCATTGCACATCCCAGAGGGTCGTTTCCAACCCCACAGTTATGCTAGTGTGATTATATTATGCATTAATTTTGGCATTTTCTTTCACAAATCGCCTTGTGAGTTACAAATAAAGTAATGCTCTGTGAGATTTGTGACCATGTGAATTGTATACTAATAAATTTGGTGTAGCCATCACTTTAAGGAGTTCAAGCTTTCTATTGGAGTTTTGAATTTTCTCAGTTTGCAAAATACGAATAAAATAGTCAACTCTACATGGATCAAACTCATCAAAGTCTAACCCTCCTCCAGCAGTCTTTTTTCTACAATTCTCACACTGGATCCAATGCTACCCTATTGGCAGAGCTACCGGACATGCATCGACTGTATCCAGTTGCGTCCCAATTGACGCAGCGATCGTGAATAGACTGGTACCCTGCACTTAGCGTTTAAAAGTATCGCTACGTTGTTTCGAGTTCACGATTACGATAATCTTTTTATCGCTGTGTCTGCGGATCGAATCCCAGTACAATACAATACAATAAACGACAATACAATACATTACAACATCGAATTCTAGTGCATCGGTAGCACTGGCGTAACCTTGTCCAAAATATGGGGGGGGGGGGTGGTGGGGCATTTGGTAATTCATTCTACACTTGTCGCATTGGATGTACAGTCCATCTCAGTTATTGGAGGGGGCACGTGTCCCGGCTCCCCCAGAGTCTACGCCTATGATCTGTAGTGTCACACAAAGCCTCGTATCGGTCCATCCTCTATGTATAGCTTACTATTCTGCACATCATATATATGTTTATATATATGCCTATATGCATATATATATATACATATATATATATATCTCATTAGTATATATATGTATATATATATATATGTATGTGTACGTGTGCTTAGGTGTGTGCGGATGTGGGTGTATTATGTATGCTAAGACTCGTATGGTTCCAACCCCTGCATACATATATAGCTTACTTTTCTGCCCGTCCTATTATGTTAATATTACATGTATACATGCGCATATATGTATGTATATATATAATGTATGTGTGTATTGATAAGTATATTATATATGTGTGATATATTCCTATAATTCCTATAATTTATGAATATATGTAGACGCTTGTGTGACATATACGCGTTGAATACAAGAGACCCTCTGCCTTTGAATGAGAGGGATGGGCTGTGACGTCTTCTAATTAGCTGAACTGAGAGGAGACTTGGCATTAGTACATTTCGTTTCCTGCATCGAAAGACGTCTTTGTTGTAGGAGGAGGAAGAACAGCAGCGACTCGTCTTCTGTGGCTGGGTGACTGACTTAGAAATGGCGTCAAAGTCCGTCTTGCAAGTCGAAGTAAGGCTTTAAATTTCACACAGACCGTGGAAATGATGACAGCGAGAACGACAGTTATTCGAGACGTGTAACTGTGTGTCTCAGTCTCTCGTCCATTCCTGGTCGTTTATCTCTTGGCTCTGTTGCGCAGCGTAAGCTAGTTGTTCCTCCCGACCAAACATGAACGGTTCACAGTGGCGGCGCGTGGATTTTTCAAAGGTGGTGCGAATCATCAGTGTGCCGCCCCCTCCTCGTAAGGCGGCAGACCTGTCTAAATTTCACTAGACTACTAGAGTAGAAGTCTACGTGAAATTTTGTCTGTGTTGTGCATGATAGTAGTTAGCAGTAGCCTTAGCCAGTAGTAGCCTAGTATAGAGCACAGTAGCAGATCCGCCACTAGTGTCACTGCAGTGTGTACTAATGATCTGGCTAATGGGGTTTTCTAGAGAGTAGTCAAAAAGAGGTCCGAGTCCGGTTTCATAAGACCAAATCAAATCAGATTGGGTCTCCAGAAAGTAGTTCAAAAGAGACCCAAGTCCAGTTTCCTGGGGCCAGATTAAGAGAAGAGGCAGAGCAGCTGTCAAGGCGTTGTCGTTTAGGGCGAGAATAATTGGAAGGAAGAGGATCAGATGGGTCAAGGTAGGAGTACTTGAAAAGGTGAGACTTCAGTTTTGAGTGGAAAGCCAGAGGGTTATAGAGGAACAAGAGGAGGAGGATGAAGGACGGTTTGTAATGATGATGGAGGATCTGAGAAGCTGCGGAATTCAGGGGAAGATCAATCCATAGGCGTGGTGCTGTGTTGAATATGGCTCGGTTGGAGAACTTGAGATGAGTAGTGACTGGCGGTCGAGAAAGATTGAGATAGGAGGATGATCGGTTGGAGCGGCTTGCCTGAATGGTGAAGAGATCACTGAGGTACTTGGGCCGGGAATATTGTAGGGAGTTGTAGGTTAGTGTAATATAATAACAATAATAATAATCTTCGTTTAATATCTTCAAAATGAAGTGGATTCGCTCTGGGATTTTTAACCAGTGGAGTGATTTGAGGATGAGGATGTTTGGGCGTTCTAGTGACAGCTCTGGCAAGTGGGATGTGGATAAGTTGCAGAAGCTTCATTATGGTGGATTCAAGGTTGAGGAAGAGGGAATTGCACTAATCAAGCTTTGAATGAACAAAAGAGGTAGCAATGGTGGAGGCAGTTTTAAGGTCGAGCATGGGCCGGATGCGTCGGAGGTCATGAATGTGCATGAAACAGGAGTGCGGGAGGTTGGAGATGTGGCTAGAGAAGGAGAGATAGATGTGAATCAAAAGTAATACCACATTATCAATATAATCAAACGCAATCATTATTTCTAGACACCAGAGGCATAGCTAGAGGGTGCAGGGATGTGTCCAAGGGCGCCAAGGGAAGGGGCGCCAAAATGAGGGTTAAGATAAATAATTTTACTCTTAAGTTTGATGCAGTTTTAACTAATTTATCCCACATAAATTTATATGATTTAATTTTGGCGCCCCAAATATATCCAGTTATATCCATATATTACTTATAGACCAGTTCTCATGTATGATTTTGGTACCCCATTGAGCACTAAGGGGCAACATGCATGTAGGCCTACTATCTATATTTTTCATATTTTATTTCATTAAAATTAAAATTGCTATTCGATTATTTGGAAAATGTGAAATAGTAAACCGAGGGGGGGGGGCAAATTCGCAGTTCGCCCCCAGGCTCAAATTACCCTAGCTACGCCGCAGGTAGAAACTAGGCTTATAATGATCTAAATCAATTTAGAACTAAGAAATACATTGAAACTCGCATGAGCAGTGAAGATTTACAGTTCACTGAATTATGATATTAAAGTTTCATTGATACTTCTAGCAACGAATTACGTAATAACTCCAAATGAAACACTACGGTGACCACAGGAAGCACCGAAAAAAATATATTCCAAGTTGTCAAAGTGCCGCCCCCCTCAAGTGGCCGCCCGGTGCGACCGCACCCCCTACGCGCCGCCACTGACGGTTCAGCTTAGAAGGTTCGCTGTGGTCGGTTCAACTTCTGGGAACAGGTTGCCTCGAACCTTGAGCTCCTTGGTCTTCTATATCTATCCCGTAAGTGCTCGGGCTTTTTGTTGTTATAGGTTGGGAGCGCCTCTTGAAGAGAGGCGCTATGTAAACCTAAATCTGATTGTAATGACAGAAGAGTTTACTTTGTGTTTTGCTGGTGTTTGCGAAATACTATTGCTGCGGCAATGCTGCCATGGTGCA
Organism: Allolobophora icterica; assembly: GCA_963556255.1. Taxonomy (NCBI): domain Eukaryota; kingdom Metazoa; phylum Annelida; class Clitellata; order Crassiclitellata; family Lumbricidae; genus Allolobophora; species Allolobophora icterica. Next base: position 10,834,498 of record OY744609.1, on the reverse strand, counting down.
CATAAGGTCGTTGACGACGACCTTTGCTTAAATTAACCTTGCAATAAGTTCCATAGCTGTCTCCAAATGGCCATGCAATAGTAGGCCCTTTAGTATCTATTACTTGTCGTTGCCAGAACTGATGGCGTCGTTTTTGGTCGCTCTGCGATCACTTCCTGGACGAAATCTGCCATGCGTGGCTCTTAATTCTTTCCATTTTAAGCGACATCTTGTGGCTGCCAGAGCCATTAATCTTGACTATGGTAACGTCGATCCAGAGTGGTAATTAAATGCAGTTGATTATTATATATAGTGTCGGTTGAAAATATTTTAAAGGTATCTAAAGCAACATTGTATTATAAATTATTTAACGACATCTTGTGGTTGTCCATGATGTGACGTCGACCTTCCCTTATTCCACATTAAAGACAATATTCTGGTAGAGATACTGGCGATTAGATGTAGGAAGTTGCTGTTAATGACGCTTAGTTATAACGAAGATGATCAGCTAGTCCTCGTGAATGCAGGCTGCGGATTAGTTTTCTTTATTTAACAACATCTTGCGGCTGCCAGAGCCGTTGACGTCAACCCAAGGACCCGAAATAACATTACCTCCAGTGGTGTAGTGGGGCGGGAACGCGGGGGAACGCCGTTCCCCCACTTTTTTCCAGGGAGGGAACGCGATCCCTCACTATTTTGCAGCATTTCTGCTTAAATAAATGAACAAAGAAGACTTAAAGACTCGCAGTTTCAACTGCTTACTTACTGGAGCCTTTCGCAGTTTCGCAGATATATTTATATATGTGTTGGCTTTATACTAAATAACAAATTCCTATGTATAAATTTACATAATTACATTTATTAATTTTTTTGTTATTTTTTTACATTCAACAGTTTCAAAAATAGCAGCGCTCACACTATGCAAAATTCTTGCAAGATTGCACTTTTTGCTACAGTTGCTACTTCAATTTCCAGGCGTTCCCCCACTTCATTTTTTAGGACTACACCACTGATTACCTCGCAAGTAGTCTGCGAAAGTCTATGAGAAATTTATTTTGATTATTGTCACCGTTTATTATGGCACAACACTTGAAAAGCGCAACGATGATGCGAGTTGCAATTAGAACGATTGCAGTTTAACGACATCTTGTGGCAACGAAGGTCGTTTTAAGTCTGCAGAAATTATTTTATTTACTTCGGCCCTATTTTATTTTACTTGTTAGATTTTACTTCTTTGATTTTACTTGTTTGATTTTACTTAGGCCTACTTTTGCACTGTTCTAACCATCTCCATCAAAGACGCGATTAAACGCAGTTGATTTAATATATCTCGTTTTATATAGGCTTTTACAGGTGTCTACAAGTCGGCAAAGGTATTGTCAATTTTAACATCGTGTGACTGCCAATACTTTTCAAGTGCACCCTATTATACTCTTCTGAATTTTAAAGGTAAAACCTGTACAGCCATATGAATTTTAAAGGTAAAACCTGTACAGCAATAGGGGATTAAGTATAGGAAGTTTCTGTTTAACGACGCTGTGTCGTTAAGAAGATGAATAGCGTCGCCCTCCTTTGTCCAAGCTTTGGACTGACGTCACTTGAAAACGTAGTGGCGGAATATTTTACTAGTTTTCTGAATACCATTTCCTTGACAGATGGAACCCTTGGTGTCCTTGTCTAGCTAGGCCAATCGAATCGAACCTACACACCCGTTTATGTGAAAGGAAGCCTACTTAAATTGCTCGCGAAGAACCTTCTTCATTCTTCACCTTCTTCTTGATTATTATGTCGTACGAACGGCGAGAACTGTTGAAAAATTATTTCTGTCTACCGGTACGTCAACGGCCTTTGTTGCCATAAGATGTTGCTCAACTTTAAATCCCGATCCCGGCATTCTAACAAGCCGTTTTTTTTCAAATGTAAAGCACAGCTTCTGTATTTCCATCTAATCGTCTGATCGTGTACAGCTAAACTTGTGTTTTAGTAGGCCTAATGATTGAATGGAAGTTACCTGTAGAATAATAACTGAAAATGTGCATTAAGGAAAGTTTCATGAACGACATTTTGCTTATTTGCTTTTTTATGTATTTATTTTTACTCTTTTAATACCTGACGGATTGAGCTCCCCAAGTGTATTGACAACAGAGACAATGCCAGAACGAAGCTTGATTACTATGTTGAATTTTAACAATTGGTGGCTCATATTCTGCTCTTATTTAACTAAAGCATAAACTTAGTTCATTTGTATATTTATTCTTGTAATGAGGAGAGGTCGGTGGATGGTAATTAGCTAATTTTAGTTAATTGGGGAGCGCGATAGTCCACTGGTTAACCTGCTGGTAAGGTCGGGGGGGGGGTTCAGATCCCCTTTTGGGGCAGAAGGTTGTGTTAGGATTTATGGTTAACTGAGCCCTCTAGCGAAACTACAATGAAACGAGCATGGTGATAGAAGATCATGAATTGAATGAGAGAGTTGGCCATCCTCCTTCGTATGCAGAGGCTAAGAAAATTGTGTCGCTAACGCTTCGAGTTCATAGCTTCCTCGCGGGGATTATGTTGAGGAAGTGATCCTTTAAATGGCTGAAGTATAATATAAAAATATTAAAGCGCCACTCTGTCTTTGGGTAGTCTATATGCGCTATATAAATTTCGCCAGCATATTATTTTGTGTGACACGGTACCCTTGTTATTGAGCCATTGCTTTATAGCGAGAAGGAGCGGGTTCAACCCTCTGGTATGATTACAGTGTAGGTACTTTGAGTAAGTCCTTTACACATTTAAATGCTCTGAGCAATCCGTTGATGCTTTACTGTAAGATAGTCTAATGGCGCTTAATAAATGCATAAAAATGAATTTTCTAGCTGGGGCTATCGACTGATGTTTTGCTGTTAGATAGTGGCGCTTAATAAATAAAAATTACAAGAATGAAGCTGCAGCTTAAGATCGTGACAGGGTCGCTTCTGAGTAATTTCGCTTCATAAACTGCTTTGTAGGACGCAAAGGAGAGTTTGCAAGATCTCTTGCGAGCCTGCCGCTCCGTGAAAACCTACCAGACCGTCATAGAATACCTGCTAGCGATTTACAGGTATGAACATCTCCATTGTCATGGGCCAGAAGTATTTATAACGCATAAACACGAGACCGATAGCTTCTGTATCGTATGACAGGATAGACAAAAGAATTCGATTTGGAGTAGTTGAAGCTACTTCCGGCGTCGTATCGATACATCGTCTGTGTAGCGCTGGTTTAGGTTTTCTCTTGAGCGTTCGGCTTGCTCGAGGACTTGCTTCTATTGCTGCCTTTGTAATTCGTAGGGCTCTAAGTGAGGAGAGGAATTTATCAAGTTGGGTATTGATAGTCTGTCTATAGTGTCGCATTACTATGGTGACCAAACCCTATTCAGTTCACAAGACACACGATTCGTCACAACCTGGTCTATTCCTCTAAGTCTGTCTGTCTGTCTGCCTGCTTGCCAGCCTGTCTGCCTTCTTCGCACTGTCTCTGCGTTTCACACCTCTCGTTACTGATTCTATGTGAACGCCCATATTTATGCATCAAATCATTCTATAGGCCTACACCTGCATTTATAGCAGGCAATAGGAAGGCTGCCAAACGATTCTTCGACTATATTTGAGCAATATTAATCTGCATTTTATATCGCTAGATTATGGTGTGGCAGCTGCGATTTCTAAGCAGCATGTGCGAAGGACTTTCTCTAAGTCCCTACATAACATCGTTTTTCTTAAGTGAGTTGTAAGCCTGCGATCGACGCGTTACAAAGCGAGCTCCAGTTGTAATTGTAATCTGACATTTATAAAGCGCCACGTCAAGAATAAACTCTCAGTGGCACTCCCGACCCGAACCAGTGAAATTACTGTCGAGTAATGCAGTCTTCTGCAGGCGCTTGCGAAACTGTGGAAGGGACAAACTGAGGATCTCGAGCCGCAGATCTGCAGCTGGTGAGGCAAAGCTTTCGGATTGAGCTGTAGCAGTGTGCATACGTGGGGCAGTCAGAAGTCCATGGGCAGTCTGCCGTAGGGTGCCACGACCCGGGACTGAGGAAACAGAAATGCAGAAGTCCATAGGGTAGCCTATGATGGAGCAGTGCCGAGAAGACAACTTTACGCATAAAGGTCAGGATCATAATCAATCAATCAATCATAAAATTTATATAGCGCCTCTTCAAGAGTTCTACTCAGAGGCGCTCCCGAGCCAGGCCTGATCATAGAGAAAAGTCTTCAATAGGGTGTAGAAGGAAGACGAGTGTGTACGAGGAGATAGGCGAAGGAAAGATGGCAAGTCATTCCACACTGTTGGACCAACAACAGAAAATGCTCGACGCTGCATTGTAGCAGTGCGGGCAAATGGAACCAGAAAGTCACCCCGAGTAGAGGAACGAAGAGCTGAGCGACCCGTAAAGGAGGAAGAGAGAGTAAAGATGGAGCATAAGTAGCGAGGAGCTGTGCCCAAGACGCTTTGCCAGACAAGAGAGCAGAGCCGATACAGGATACGCTGCCGGAGAGGGAGCCAGTGTAGAGTATGATACATGTAGGAGGATACGCTACCATAGCGAGGAATGGAACCAACAAGGCGAGCCGCAGACCGTAAGACCCTCTCAAGAGTGGACAACCGGACTTGAGGAAGACCAATGTAAAGGGAAGAACAGTAGTCTAGACGAGAACAAACGAAGGCGTGAATAAGAGTAGAAGCAGCAGATGTTGAGAGAGAGCGAGCAACGACCCTAAGCTGACGGAGATGGTAAAAGCAGGAGCGAGACAAGGAGGAAAGGTGCTTAGTAAATGTTAATTCCTGATCAATGATGACACCGAGGTCTCGTACGGAGGTAGAGAATGACATTAGAGGGAATTCAGCTGCGAAAGAGTTCAGATCAAGTTTTGCCAGCTGCTGGCGGGTACCATAAACTGAATATGCTGCTGGATGGGGAACCATTGCAATGTATTCCGCATAACGGAAGCTATATGGCCAAAACAGAGGACACCTTCAATAAGACTGGCAGCGGCATTAAGAACAGAATGAAACTATGAATCACTAAACAAATAAATTTATTTAACGATTTATTTAAGAAAATGATCGTTTTTTCCATAAGGGAAATTCATCTAATTCAGAAAGTGAATCGGTAAACAACAATTAGAATTTCCGAGTATAGAGACATTGATGATTAGCTGTTTCTGTGAGGAGACACTAATTAGCTTAGTTATCGGCGATGGAGCCACAAAAGAAGCTACATCAATAGAGATCTTTGAACTCTGTTTTACGCCGACAAAGAGCGATGATCAAGACTTGCATCCGATGTCATCCATCCATTGCATCAATGCAACAGACTTTCGTCTGAATCTTCTAAATTTACATCCTTTGGGGTTTCTTCGGATATATATCGCATTGAGTTCAGTCCTTTGGTGCGTGTGTCTGCGGTAGAAGATCAGTCCCTCGAGATGACCCCCGGTAAACTCTTGGATTGTAATCTACAGCATCTACTTTATTTATTTAACGATTTATTTATAGGTGTTCTTGACGCGAGGAGACCGAAATCCTGCTTATCTTGGCAAAATTCTCCTGGCGGATGACTATCCGCGCCTTAGATTCACGTTTCCAAGTGACCGTGCACGCGTTACAAATTTAATTAATAATAATAATAATCTATCGTCCCACCTCGTCTGTTTCTGTCACCGAATCTCGTTGGACTCGTCTCGAGTTTAAGATGTTTCGCATCCTGTGTTCCGCTGGTCTATTAGGTTTGAATCTCCGCCAGACGTCCGTTACAGTGGCGCCCCTAGCGGCGAACTCTGCTATAGAATGGGTACATCGTTCGCTCGTAGGAAGATCAGGTGGCGATGGAGCATATACTGCTGGCCACTAGGCCTAATAAGCCGAGGCTAAGAAACGAAGGTCGCAACGCTTCATACCCATTGCTGCCTCTGAGTTCGTTTAAAGGAATCTTCTTTATCCTCATATTCTTCTTTCTCTTCTTCCTGTTGCTGTTCTCTTCCTCCCGTCCTCTGTTCCCTCCTCTTCCTTCTTTCCTTCCTCCTCCTCTTTCTCTTCTCCCTCTAATAATTCCTTTACCCTTGTAAATCTCCTTCCTCTTCCTCCTCCAGCTGCTCCTCCAGCTCCTCCAGCTCTTCCTCTACCTTCTCCACAGTGTTTCTGTGTTTTGTTCTTCAGAAAAGTGCAGAAGCATTCGACGAAGAACTACGACATCCGGCGTCTGATGAAGAACGATCCAGGATTCCGTGAGAATGTCTGGCGATGGTCAGCTGCCAAGGACTTCCTCGAAGCGTCCGGATGGGTCGAGGTATGTCCCTCCTTCGTACCGGGATGCTTCAAGCGTTTCTTAAAAGCGCTGGACATACAAGACTATCGACTGATGCAGACTAGTGTGTTTTAAAGTATTCGGAAAAGTACGCTGAGCAGATTACAGGATCTAATGCAATGGAGACTTTTCCTAGAGCACCAAGAGCCCAATACATTGAATACAATGACCGTTGACAGACTTCATGCGCGCATGTCTGCGTTTAAGACGAAGGAAAGTAAGTAAGCAGGTACCCAGTTTGTCTTTATTTGCTTCTGACAAGCGCGCACATGGATTAAATTGTTTAGAACAATTGTTGCTAATATACTTGAACAGATCATAACATTGACAAATGTAATCAACGGACATTCAAAACAGTTAGTATTAATGTGCATTTATTAAGCGCCACTATATAATGACTAAGCATAAATAGATGACGATGTGCAATTGTGAGTGAAGGACTTTCTCAAGGTCCCTACACAATGACCGTCTCAAGTGAGGCTCGAACCCGTACCATCCGCATTACAAGGCAAGCGCTCTAACCAATCGGCCACCGTGAACAATATAACATACAACATATATATACATATACATATATATTATGTTTAATATATATATATAATATACATATTATATATAATATATATAATATAATATATATATGTGTATTATAATATATATGTATAATATATATGTATATATATATGTATATGTAACATTGTATATATATATGTATATATATGTAATCTGACGATAAGTGGCGTAAAAGGAAGTCCTTTGTCGCGGAGCGATGTCTAGTGGTCGAGAGGACGTGGGAAGGACTGACGAATGCAGATCAGATCCTTTTAAGCCTGCAGCCAGAATCCGGAAGAGTTTCTGTCGTTAAAGCACTCTTTCCTTTTCTTTCATCTCGACACGCACTCTGCTTGTTTAACGTCTACGCGAGGACCAGACGCTGTCTAAAGTACAAGATGGAGCAGTGCTTCTCAAAGGTCAAAGTGCAGATTCTCGGTTCCTCCATCATCATTGTCACTCGCCCTCCATCATCCGCTTCCGGGTCCTCTGTCTATCAACTTCAGGCTTTCCACTCGAAAATAGTTCCACCGTTTCAAGTACTCTACCCTGACTCATCTGATCCTCCGCATTCCAATTCTTAACCTAACTGACGCCCGCCCTAGCAGCTGCTCTGCCTCTCTCTTGATCTGGACCTCTGGAAACCGGACTCTGACCTCCTTTAGACTACCTTTTGGAACCCCTCTGACTGGACGCAGCGCTCGTGAATAATCTGGTGCCCTGCGCTTGGTTTTCAAGTGGCTCCTTAGAAGTTTGGAGTTTACGATTACGAATACGAAACTGGGTCACAAATGGATTGTCCTCGACTGTGATTGGTTTGCTTAACACGGTACCATTCCGTGATTGGCTGGCTATAAATACAACAACTGGTTGCCATGGCTTCTAGCACATTGACATTACATTACTAGGTGAGCGAGAGTCTAATTTTGCCGTCGTACGTCGATCTGACCAAAGCCTGTGCGCTTCTGGAGAAGAGCCTGCAACAATGGTCAGTCTGTAAAGTATTCATTTATGAATTGAGAAAATGTCGGTCAGTTCAAAGGATCAGACTAAGAAGACTGATAAATATTGTAATTGTGATGAGAAATTTGCATAGCGCCTACTCAGAGAAACTAATTGGTGACGCTGCATACGCTGTTTAAATGAGTTTAAATTCGTCAACAATAAAAAGTTGATCACCATGCAAAAATTAGCAAATTTTAATTTTGATTATTTATGTTCTTCGATGTTATTCATCCAAATGTTCAGGATTTTCCCTTTTTACCCATGACCTATTATAGGCCGCTTGGTAGTATTTGGCCTGTGAACTCGTCCTGTGATGAGAAAGTGAGTTTTACTGAGACGTCGACGCCACCTTGCGAGTCCCTTTGTAATCAACATATTTTTGGTTGCTTGAGACCAAAGTGTATAGGACATTCTATAGCCTACACTTTGTCTTGAGACAACGCTTTTCATGATCCGAATGAGTTTGTCTTTCCTAGTCTCCATGCCTGTAGTTATTTAATTAGTTAAAAAAAATTTTGACTGATTTTTTAGAAGCAGTTCTTCCAACAAAGATAGACCTAAACTCCTTCTAATGTCTTAATCTTATGTCGTTATTTATAAAGCGCCTCGAAATGTCGCAGAAAATTAACATGAACAAGACACCCTAATAAATATTATTATGGTTTCAATCAAATCTTGTCAATAAACTAAAAGTCAACCTCCTCTAGGCCTATATGCAGAATTCTCGTGTATAGTTAAATTTGACCTGTACAACTTGTTAACAATGTACTAAAATAAAATGATTAGTAATGAAAAACAATTTGACTTGTGTCGTGGGGCCCTACAGCATAGGGCCTACTCTGCACGGGGCTCGAACTATCCCAAGGCCTGCACCGACTATTCAGAGGCGCTCCCTGAATGACCGCCCCGAGGGAAAAGGTAGGTCTTCAGGCTGCGGATAGAAGAGGGCGAGATTCCATGCAATATCTTGCTGCGGAGTGAGAGGGGCAGGTTATTCCACAAGGAAGGGCCAAGGATGGCAAAAGCACGATGCTGAACCATCGAAGTCCTAGCCCGAGGACCAAGGAGATCAAGGCTGTCCGCAGATCGAAGAGGGCGGGAAGCGAGAGTAGACAGGTTTACGCATCGAGTCGCAGAGGTAATAAATATAATCTGCTGGTAAGTAACGACTAACGCACTGGTGTCTAATGCACAAGGCATTAACCGATGGAGCGTCAAATCCACGCTGTAGGCTTAATCGGGTCAGTGTGCAGAAGATTGGTCCGCAGAGACATGAAAAGAGTAACCTAGTCTTTAATCAAGTCGAGTCTTCTGTAACGACTTCTACAGCGCCGCTATCTGGGTAGATGAATGGTAACATTCTGGCCTGAAGAGCATTAGATCTTGAAAAGTCGCGGCTCGATACCCGTAAGCCCCTCTAGGTCCACTCTGCATTCCGCTCCCTAGGGGGCAGGTGTAAAATGAGCGGGCGCTTTACAGGGCGCCAAGACGTGTGTATAATGATCTGGATGATTGTACCGTCATGTTTCGATGTTTGAATGTTGCTTACTGCGGTTTGTCGGTGAGTTTGTCAATTGTAAACACGATTATTATTGACGGATGTTCGCTTCAAGTGAGCTCGCAGTTCAATCACAATCGGAGATGCGAGGTCAAAGTTCCTGGAGTGGGAAAAACCAGAATTCCAGATATAATAGAAATTTAAAACCTCGTTATACTCTGCAGATCTGTTGAAATTTTTTTCCTTTTTTGACGTTTTCCATGCATGTATCGAAAGCCTGTATGTTAAAAGTATGTTCAACAGTATGTTCGAAAGTATGGTTCCCAGTCGCTTTTGGTACACTCTCGTCGTTAAAGCGTTGGAAGTGTTTAAAAGTATGTTAGAAGCACTTGTCACTTCTCGTCTTTCGCCCGGTCTCTCCTTAGAATTTGTCTTTCAGAACAATGTTGTCTAGTAGCGGCCATTGAATGATCTCTTAAGTAGCCTATTGACACGGTGGCGCTATAGAAGTGATTGAATTAGATGAGGCGAGATTAGATTAAATTATGGGTCTCCAGTATTTGTGTTGTCTGTTTTCAGTGGGTCGCAGTCGGGGACGTCATCGAGGAGTTCGACGTCAAGCTCACGCGATTCGCCGATGCGCCGCTATTCGTTAGCCTCGACTACTTCGAAGAACAAGGTATGGAGGCAACTAATATTTAAACACCTTCAATAGCGTATAAAATTAGTGTACTGTTCAGCGCTGACAAAGGCCTGTTGTTGCGTAACAAATATCGGCTATTACAGTATGTGTAAGCATTGGGAATATATTTTATGAACACCTTATTTACCCCAAAAGAGGCAGAAACAATAAGAGAAATAATCAGAAACGATAAGAAAAATAATAAGCAGTGCCGGATTTAGGCATAAGGCAAAAGCTACAGCTTAGGGCCTCGCAAGTCATGTGGGCCTTAAAAATTAAAGTTTGCGGTTTTTTTTTAAATTTATGTGCACTGTAGACCTATATATAAAATTAAACCGATTGTTTAGAAAATTCCAACTCGCCTGAGTAAATGCATTCATTTTAAAGTAATTTTGAATTGTTCACTTTAAATGCCTTGCTATGAAATAATTAAAAGGCAAATATTAAGTTGTCAAATTTTGTGAGACTCTGTAGTGTAATTTTTTATCAAAAAGCATCTGAGCTTTATATAGCTTAGGGCCTCGCCAAGTCTGAATCCGGCACTGATAATAACAAACAATAAGTCTTGAATAAGAGAAGGCAAAAAGCGAATGTACTGTGATAAACAGCTTGACATAATGTTAAGTATATGTAAAAATTATTTCAGAATGAAAGTAGCCTACGTTTGTGATTGAAAATTATGTAGCGCACCTCTGTAAACCTTTCCAGAAACCTCTTCCGTGTGTAGTCAATATGAAAACCGAAAATCTACAGTATGCAAGACTATAAGGGTAAGGGGAGGGGGAGACAGAGGGACAAGACTGGCTCTGAAGAGATCCAGACAAATAGACAAGGGCATATAAACGGAGACTTGAATACAGACGTACAGACGGACGGACAGAGAGACACGAAAAAAATACGGAGGCATACAGATAGAGATACAGGGACAGATTGAGAGACACAGGGAAAGATCGAGAGAGATACAGGGACAGATTGAGAGACACCGGGAAAGATCGAGAGAGATACAGGGGCATATTGAGAGACACAGGGAAAGATCGAGAGAGATACAGGGACAGATTGAGAGACACGGGGAAAGATCGAGAGAGATACAGGGGCATATTGAGAGACACAGGGAAAGATCGAGAGAGATACAGGGACAGATTGAGAGACACAGGGAAAGATCGAGGGAGATACAGGGAAAGATCGAAAGAGACGCATGAAGATATCGAGAGGCGAGAGAGATACCGGGACAGGTCGAGAGAGATAAAGGGACAGATCGAAATAGACGCATAAAGAGATTGATAGAGATACAGGGACAAAATGAGGCAGACGCAGGTAAGATCGAGAGAGATAAAGGGACAGATCGAAATAGACGCATAAAGAGATTGAGAGAGATACAGGGACAAAATGAGGCAGACGCAGGTAAGATCGAGAGAGATAAAGGGACGGATCGAAATAGACGCATAAAGAGATTGAGAGAGATACAGGGACAAAATGAGACAGACGCAGGTAAGATCGAGAGAGATGCAGGGACAGATCGAGAGAGATGCAGGGACAGATGGGGCGACCTGAGTTGGATTCTGGCGAGGCCAGTATGCACGTGTACGCATTTTGTGATTGAGACGAGTAATTCTGGCGATTCTGAAACAATCAAACTGACGTTGTATATAAGGAGATGTATCTTCAGCAAACAACGCGAACTCGCGCGCATTGGAACAAGCAATCCATTGAAAACGCACTGGGAAAAATGGAAAAATACGCCGGAAATGGATATACGCCGGAAATAGACATACACCGGAAACGGATATGCACCGGAAATGAATATACATCGGAAGCTGATATGCATCTGGAATGGATATGGATTGAGCGATCGGACTAATGTTTGTAGAAAGCGTTTTTGGATGCCGCAGAGGTGTCTTTTAACTGGCCAAATAATGCAAATATTATATGTATGTATATATGTATATGTGTATACATGCGGGCCTATATATATATATGTATGCATATATATATATATATCGTTACATATATATATACGAATGCACATGCCTATAGTTTGCCCAAGTGTTATACAAATATAGAAGGCATAATTAAGTCCATTCATGTATAATCATCGTGATAAACAGTTTTATGTATACCGGTATATCGTATGACACCAGTAGGCCTATGTATGCTTAGTCTAGGTTATATATATATATATATATATATATATGTTTATATATATTATGATTTGTTTGCTTACATGTGCACGCTATGTCGTGAGTATAATTTATAGATTTACAAATCCATGGATCATTTATTCCCAACCTTTCCAGAGCACGGTACCCTTACTAACGCAACGTCAGGTCATTGGCACTATAGTTACATGGTCTTAATTTCATCTATTTTTTTCTCGAGTTTGTTCTTTATTTTACAGACGAGCAACGATCTTTGTATACAACCGCAGTGTTGAAACTATTTCTACACAACTTTATTTTACAAAATAATCATAATCCTGTGTCCGTTGTGATAATCTGTAGTTTTTCATATTTTTGACGGAAGAAGCTGCATAACTGATTTAGTTCTGCCATTCTGTCGCGTCACCGCTACAGCAGGTTCACAGCACCCAGGTTGCACAGCAATGGCATAGATGCACTTTGTTAGTTAGTACCTTGGTTAGTTAGTACCTTCAGCCCCAAACGAATCTAGAATGGGGTTCGTTGGTCGCTTGGTTTAATCTGAGGGTTGGGATGGGGTGCCTCTGGGGGAGATTGGGTCGCAGTGGTGTTGATGTTGACCAAGTATCCCGTCAGGGCGGGATAGTTGGTGGTATATGGGATACCTGGTGGTATATGCGATACCTGGTGGTATATGCGATACCTGGTGGTATATGGGATACCTGGTGGTATATGGGATACCTAGTGGTCTGTTCTTCCGACACATTGTTCGTTCGTTCATTTATTCTGTCGGACACTCGCTCATTCAGTCACTCTGACTTTTGTAGGAACTCCGTCACTCTCTTTGTCCGTCAATTGGTCACTCCTCAATCAATCTGTCGCTCGTATAGTCGTTCGGTCACTCGTTGACTCGTTCGGTCAGTCGCTCAGTGAGTGGGTCACTCGTTTGGTCTAGGGGTCAGCCGAGTAGACATTTTCAACCGAGTACCGAATCCGAGTATTTGGATGTACTATTTGCTGGATCCGGGTAAGAAGAGAGCACCATTTGTTCCATATGCAAGGCTTCACATTTTCATGTAATGAAATATTATCGAAATAAATGTCTGTACTTGTAATAGCTGACTAATGCATTTTGAATTTTATAAATAATCGGTTAAATGGACTTGACTTCCGTTGTGGACTTGTACTTTTCTTCTTAAAATTGAATATGCTAGATGAAGCTCAAAGCTGATTTTATGAGCCTACAAAGCCCTACAAATTCCGGCATGTGAGGCAGACAAGCAACTATATGTGTTTACAGTATATGCCGAGGCGAATACTTCCGAATAGTGCCGAAAACGGGATATTCGGCCGAGGCAAATGTCCGAGGCGATTTCAGGCTGACCCATATATATACTAGTTTGGTCACTCCATAACTCGGTCAGTCCATCTGCTTTGTTCTGTTTCAGTTACGGACCGGTGATGACGATGTGTTCTCCAGCACAAGACGATCCAGTACCAGCACCAAACGACCCAGTGCTAGCACAATGAGGTCCAGTACCAGCTCCAGACGATCTAGTACGAGGGCATCCGCAGTAAGTTCCCTTCCATGTATAGTGTCCCTCTAATGACCTCTTGTTGAGTTTGTTTCTGTGTATCTGTATTCTGCTCGATTTGTCCCTGTCTCTTTCAGTCTGCCCCTTTGTCTGTGTTCTGCTCGGTCTGTGTGTCTGCTTTTTTGTCTGCTTAATGCCTATGTTGCTTTGTCTTCTATTTGACGTTGTTATTGTCATTGTAGGGTGGATGAGGTTAAAGGCGCGTCTCCTGAAGACGCCAATATGCCCGGACTGCGATGATTCTGTGGGCGATCTGTCCAAAGTACGGGAGGGTTTCCATGGTCAGCAGCTTTTCTGACAATCGTATTTTGGTCCAAGAATTTCTGCAATGATTCTCTACATTTTATTAATCGAAAATGACGTTAGAAACTGTACGAATACTCTGTTAATCGCTGGAAAAGTTTGTATCTCGAAGAGCGTTGCTTGTTGGGAGTTGAATCTGTTTGGAATAGTTTCCTCTGTTGAATTTTCACAGTTTGAAGAAGTTCGTCTTTCTGCGAAGAGGTTCCTGTATGAAAATTCCCTTTCCGGGGATTTTCGCATCGTTGGAGAAGTTAATAGCTTGTAAGAAGTGTTTGTCTTCAGAATTTTAAACTCTTAAAAGTGGGAAAAAAATCAATCACTTTAATGTTTTGGAAGAAGTTTTTCTCTGTGGAGAGTTTTAATCTTTTGGACGAAATTTCGCTCTGAAGAAGTGTAACCTCTTGGACGTGGTAGAAAGTTCTCTGCGGAGAATTCTGATCTCGTGGGATGATTTATTCTCTGTCTAGAAGTTTACTCGATGGGAACTAGTTGCTAGTAGCTGTGAAGAATTCTAATCTCTTGGACAAAATTTTTCTGTGGAGAATGTATTGCCTGCAGTTGCTGCATTTGGAAGCCCCCTCGATTTGGCCGCCTGCATTAATGAAGGCTGTGATCGAAAAGCCTATAATGGTTTGAGCACAGCTGGATGGAGAGTCGATCGCAGTCTGGGGTTCGATTCTTGGAGCGATGCGTAGCGATGGTTTTAATGAACAGACGCACACTTCTACTTGTTTTATTAGGTTTTTACATATCGCATGTTGTAATAGGTGATTATATGGCACATGTTGATTGTACTATTTTATGTCGCATGTTGTATTCGGTTAGTGCATGTCACATGTTGTAGTATATGATTATATGGCACATATTTTGCTATCTTAAATTTTATTGTTTGGCAGATGTTAGGTTATTGCATTCCATATCCACGCGTTCAGATATCAAACGTGAGCGATTGATCAAGTTTAAATGTGACTGGTATACATTCCAAAGGCTGTGTATTGTTTTCATGCAAACACTATTTTATGTTCAGATGGTCCTGAGACATTTCAAGGTTCTAATTTATATCCGATATTCAAGTTTCGAGATGATTGTGACTGTTTGGGCGTTTAGGCGTTGCTATGTTGAGACTTGAGAGTCGTTTAATTTATTCAGCATGACATTCGTGGCCTATACGTTTTTGTTCGCCTTGCATTAAGTGTTTCGGAATGTTCAATGAAATATGAAACCTGGATTACGCATTGGAGATTGAATTCTAGACGGAGTGTGTTACGAGGATGGTGGGGTGACCCCGACTATTTAACCTCTGCGAGGCGATTTTTTTTAATTTGAGGCCGATATTGTCATTTCTATATTTGTTGAGCACCACTATTTAACGACGTAGCATATTTAATGACAAAGGTATCCGTCGATAGTGCTTAAAATTTGTGCGTGAACGACTTACTCCGAGGCCCTACACAGTAGGCCTAATGTCGTCGCCAAGCGGCGCTTACCAGCACTCTCTGCCTACAAGGCGAGAGCTCGAACCAATTAGTTGCCATGTCGCAGGAGTGAATTGAATGGATTGAAAGGATTGAAGTGCAACACACATCGATCTTTGTTTCACCAAACAATGTCCCCACCAAACGTTGGACAAGACGACTGCATATTTATCAATGCATGGGAGCGACCTGTGACGCTGAGCTGCCACCTGTCCGCTTCAACAACAAAAAACGATGGTTAATGGTGATGGACAAATTAGTCGCGAACGAAACTGGTCACTGTGTTTATCACTGAAAGAAAACATGTGGGGGAAATATTGCAACTTTCTTGGAAAAGCACGCAATGGTTCGTTAAACATTGGGTTCCTCCATGTAGTTAAATTAGTTGACTTGCTGTTAATCATTTTAAGATTCTACAAATGGCAGAAAGAGACGGAGAAGAGAGACCGAAAGACCGAGACATAGAGAGCGACAGAGAGGCACATAGAGACCTAGAGCGAGACGAAGATGGAGACGTGGAGCGCGAGACGCATAGAGAGGGAGAGAGACGTAGGGAGGGAGACATAGGGAGAGAGAACGACGGGGAGAGGGAGGGTTAAAGAGAAGCAGGGAGCGAGAAGGAAGAGTGATGGAGGCAAAGAGAAAAAGCGAGAGAAATAGGGCATATACACCCCGACAGACGACGGAACTGACTGAAACCGAAGAAGACAAGAGAGGAGACGGACACAGAGATAGAAGCAGAGACATAGAAGGAGAGAGACGGAGACACGGATACGCATATAGGAGACGGCCTAGGATGTCGTATACGTCGGTGGCAGAAGTCAAACACCGGAGTCTCTCGTTATGTCTTCTGTTGGTCGGCGACCGAATGTTGTCCAGGAAGTCACTCTAATGAAAGACGTGACGTCGCTGGTGGCATGACTTGGGTTGACTCGGTGTGTGACGCCGCTTGGGGCGGGGTCGATCCCCACGTCAATAGACGGATGACCCGCAGAACAGGCAGGAGGCAGGCAAAGACGGATATATGCAGACTGGCAGGAAGGTAGGCAGATGGACAGGCACACAGACCAACAGAAAGAAAGACAAGTAGACCTACACACAGAAAGGAGGACCGGAGGCAGACAGACCGAGACTGACAGACAGAATGTCTCATTGGCAATGTCTCGTTCTGTGGAAGGTTGTGCGGTTGAACTATTAATGGCCAGAACCCTTGACCCACATGGAAGATCTCAAATCCCTCATCCATAACGGTGCTACCTGTCATCCAGAGGTGCTAAATAAATGTCCAGATACATTCATACATGTATACATGCATACATACACACCTAGGCCTACCTACATAAATACATACATGCATACATACTCATTCAGAGGAGTTGCATAGCGCCCCTTCAAGAATTCTACTCCGAGGTGCTCCCAACCCAGCCCCAGCAAAAATGAACTTGTATGCATACACACATACATACATACATACATACATACATACATACATGCACACATACACACATACACACATACATGCATACACACATATATACATACATGCATACATACACATATATCTACATACATAATATACATACACACATACATACATACGTACATACATACATACATATATACATACTTAATATACATGCACACAGATACATTACACACATGCATACATACACACATATACACCCATACATACATACATACATACATACATACATACATACATAGTTTGACCATGTGTCCGACTTCATGCTCGGGGACTTGCATTGGCTACCGGTTCCCCTGCGCATCCAGTATAGGATTGCCTCCTTGGTCTGGCGCTGCCAGCTGGGCATCGCTCCAGCCTATCTGAGGTCCCTCTGCCTACCTGCCGGTGAGACCCGTGGTCGCTCACTCCGCTCTGCGGAGAGGGGGGTGCTTGTTGTGCCATTTG
>OY744609.1:10784513-10809513 GCA_963556255.1 Allolobophora icterica | reverse complement strand
CGCCAAATATAGATTCATTGGGCGCCATTATAATTATTTAACAGTCTTGAAGGGGAAACGATGCGAAATTTGGTACCCCCACTTTCTAAACCAAAATACGCGTCTGTTCGTAACTGTAATACTAGTTTTATGCAATAGACCAGGGGTGGCGAATCTTTTTTAAGGTGCGTGCCAAAATGCTGTTAAATCATTTAAAAAAATACCGTCGCGTGCCCTTCGGAATATTGCAGAGTGTATAATTATTTTTCCACATATATAGGTTTCAGTTAAAAAAGCGTAACAAAAAATTAATTAAATACGTTATTTCAAAGAATGGTGCTAAAAAATCCTTCAAAAAAGAAAATGTGCATTCCTACATGGATTTTATATTTCTAAGTTTGATATTTTGGGGACGCTCTGAATTCTGCGTGCCCAACAAATTTGAACGCGTGCCACTTTGGGCACGCGTGCCATAGGTTCGCCATCCCTGCAATAGACAAATCACAAACCTGACCCTAAGGTGTTAACACCCAAGGGCGTCTGTAAGTCACCCATAGTCACTCTTTAGCAACGCTCTCTACTGTATTAAAAGTTTCATTTATTTCTTTTTAGTTATTGTCCTGAAGGGTTACAATGATAGTTTTCTAAAGCTTTAGAGCATGCACGCTGTCGAATGACAGTGAATTGCTTTAGATTGGAGCTATATAATTTCTTTAGTTCAATTCACTTTATTGTTTAATAATAGATTGTTGGGATAACAATAGATTGTTGTGATAATACATACACACGTACAATCGTAATCGTAATCGTAAACTCCTAATTTCTAAAGCGTTACTCTAAAGCTAAGCGAGCGCAGGGTACCAGCTTATTAACGAGCGCTGCGTCTCATCAGACGGGTTGTCCAGAGATGTTGAGGGAAGATCCAAGTATATAATAATACATAAATCGTTGACGCTACAAAATTAATAACTTCTGGCAGCACAGATGCCATTAGCCTAAGGATTAGGTAAACTTACCGTAGCTTAACTTAGGTAATGTGAGATCAGATCCTATATAACCAGATCAGTCCAGATTAAGTCAGCTTAGATCTGACGGACTTTTCTGGATTGTCATTCAGGAAGGTCCAGGTCCTTCCAAAATTCAAGGAGTATGACCGTGACGGAAATGGATTCGTGACACTGGACGAGGCTGCGGCAATCCTTCAGACTGATCCATTCCGCTTTCCACCGGACCGTGTCCTTCTGCTGCTGTCACGCTTCGATAAAGACGGAAACGGGAAACTAGACATCGAGGAATTCGCCGGGTTCTACGCAGAAGCCAAGGCAATGTAAGCAACTCATATGATATACAATACAATACATTACATTGCAACATTATTATTATTATTATTATTATTATTATTATTATTATTATTATTGTTATTATTATTATTATTATTATCATTATCATTATCATTATCATCATCATCATCATCATCATCATCATCATCATCATCATCATCGTCGTCGTCGTCGTCGTCGTTATCATCATCATTTTATAATAATAATAATTATTACTATTACCACTACTGCTAAAAATTGCTACTAATTCAAATTGCTTATCCACCATAGGCTGCCTCTCTGTCTTACGGACTGATCTTCTGGATATTGCCCTGATTACGACTTGGCTTTTTGTGTCATCGGTTGATGCCTTGTGCATTATACACCGGCGCAATAGAAGTTACTAATTACAATTGCTACTACTACTAGCACTATTACTAATAGCAGTAGTGGTAGCAATAGTAGTAGTAATTTGCATTTATTTAACGCCATTGTATAATGACCTAACATTAATCGATGGCGCTGAGTAATTATGAGTGAAAGACTTGCCTGTTCCTACACAGCAGCCGTCTCAGAGAATGAGGATGCAATACAATGCAATACCATACAATACAATTAAATGCAACACAATACACATACGATACAATCGAAGTTATTCCACACCTGTCTCCACACGTGCTTGACCCGACACACGACCATGCAGTGACCAAGCTGGTCGGACTTTTCATGTCCAAGTCTGCGTTTTGGACTTCTTAAGACGGCTTTAGATTTCGCGTGTGGCTGGGCAGTAGTTGGTGGCAGTGCCGTCTACTTGTATGGGGGAACACCCCCACCCCACTCTAACCGACTCATATATAAGATGCTCAGAAGTCACTCAGAACTGTAAATTACTCCGAGATAACGTGTGTTTTAGATATCGTTACATAAATGAAATATATTATCGGAAATCAACAACCCCCAGCTTATATCCAGAACGTTAACTCTCCCCCACTTCTGGCAACCGTAAGAGATCGTTCTCCCAACCCCTAACCTCATTGGTATTTGGTAGACGCCACTGGTTGGCGGTATTTAGATGGGGGGGGCCCGATAGCGCATTGGATAACATCTGGCGTAGAGTGCGAGAGGTACAGAGATCGAGTCCCATAGGCGGACATGCTTTGTAGGCTGCAATTTGCGCCGTGTATTGCAGGCTGTCTGTTCTGTTAGTAGTTAAGATTTATCGCATAACATGTACATGTACAGCGCAGTGCGTTTGCAGGCGCTTAATTAAAGAATAAATATTATTATTATTATTATTATTATTATTATTATTATTATTATTATTATTATTATTATTATTATTATTATTATTATTTAACCGATTACCAACATGCCAATTTGACTTGGTCGACATGAAATGTCATGCATACAAAACTACATACACGCATCACACATACACATATGTACACAAATTCACAGTATCAGTCGATGGCACTGAGTAATATTGCGTTAACGATTCGGTCAGGATCCGATTAAAGTTCATAGTTTTCGGGTGGATTCGACCCTGCACCCCTGCGTATCAGTAGACAGTCACTCATCAGTTCAGCCAACGCGTCATGCATGGATTGAATCGATCTGTGAGCCATCGATTAAGCATCGTTTGCTCAGAGGTTCACCTCACCTGTGCACCAGATGGCGTTCTTACACCTGCATCAGCAACCCATTCATCGGTCAGCATCTCCCATTTGTACTATGCCATTGGATTTCATCTGCCTAGGATATGTTACCTGTCCTGACATATACAGATATATACACTATGTATATGTGTGAATGTGTATATATATATATGCATATGTGCATGTATAAGTATACACTATATATGTAATTGTATATATATATATATATATATTTATATGTAAATAGTACGACAATGCGGGAACATTGTGCTTTCTTATGCATTGAAAATACTCCAACGCTATACAGGTTGCTAATTACTAATTACAAATCATTTGTAATCGTAGGAACGAAGAGGTGGCCGGTCACTTCGACTCCCTGGACAAGGATCACAACGGAGTCCTGAGTCCGGAAGAGATCGTCCATGTTATCCAGGACCGGATGGGCTTCGACGAGAAGACTGCCAGACATATGGTCAAGATGTTCGATCAGAACAAAGATGGCAGCCTCGACAAGGGAGAGTTCATGAGCCTCTGGGCCAACGTCTTCGGTCAATAGGCGGCGCCACGTGCACGCCCCGCACTAACTTCCGGCTCGGTTTTCGTTCTTATTCGTAGTTCTTTCTTGCGAACTTTTTATACGACTTTGTAGAACTTATATATACGGAGAGAGATAGAGAGACAGATACGCAGACAGGCAAATGGAGAGACAGTGATACGGGCAGTGAAACAGACAGACACCGACACAGATATGCACAGGCAGACATCGAGACAGAAAGAGAGACGGACAGAATGAGACACAATCAGTGAGAGACGAAGACAGAAATACATGCAGAGACAGACATACATGCAGACAGACAGGCAGAGAGAAAGAGACGCAGATAGACTGAGAAACAGAACAAGAGACAGACAAAGGCGGACATAGAGACACAAAGTCAGCCAGGGAGACAGAGAAAGAGGCACGGACCAGACACATAAAGTGAGAGAGACAGAGAGAGACAGAGAGAGAGACAGAGAGAGAGAGAGAGAGAGAGAGAGAGAGAGAGAGAGAGCGAGAGAGTGAAAGAGAGAGAAAGTTTTACTATTCTTTTAGTCCTACATTAAAGGTCTGATATTCCTCTTAAGAGTAGCCTAATTAGTAGTCCAAAGTCCTCCGTGCCCACCTTCTCGTGGTGCGGACCGTTAGTACCCTTCCTAGGAAGTACTCTTCCTAGGAGGGGGAACGAACGGGCACGGCAGGCAAAACCAGGGGAAGGCAATGGCAAACCACCCCTGTTAATCATGCCAAGAAAATCGTCATGCCACACACCAAACCACGCCGATGGTCGCGGAGCAAGACGGCAACGGAGACTGTGTGGCATGACGATCGCTAGGGCTCCTAGAGCCGACGGCACAAAGACAAAAGAATTAGTAGCCTGAGTAAAACAGTCCCGTTTACCTTCCATGAGCGCTACACATGTGTCATCTCACAGTTGTGTCGACTACATAGACGCTGAGCCACTGTATGATTACATAACTAATCGCCTTTGGTCGTCTATCGCTGGACTACTTGGTCTCTCCTAACGTTCATCGGAAGCTCCTCCCTTTTCGGTGAACGACTTTCTAACAATGCAAACGGACAAGACTGGTTGTCTTCGTGAGTCTACACCTTCTCTCCGCCTTCCTTCACCTCTACCGAATCCATCTTCAACAGCTTTCGTTCTATCAGGGTCATCTATAAACTGAACAATGAGCAGTAGGACAGATGGGCGCTTTGTAGGCTGCCTTACAGTTAAAAATTCGACTTCTGTTAAATTTGTTATCGTCTGTTACTACTAGGCCTATATCATGTAATCTTACTGCGTACTTGTCAGTTTGAATTTAATAAACGAATATTATTATTATTATTATTATTTATTATTATTGTTATTATTATTATTATTATTATTATTATTATTATTATTATTATTATTATTATTATTATTATTATTATTATTATTATTATTATTATTATTATTATTATTATTATTATTATTATTATTATTATTATTATTATTATTATTAATTAGCAATATCTATGGTGCCGGTAGCCGCAATTAGGTTGACATCTAGACCAGTTTGCCAAGAGAGCACCTATTCAGGAAGGCAAAAGCCTTTTCTAAAAGCAGTTAAAATGTACTTGTAAGCCTATGTAGTAACTCTATGTAGTCATTGTAGGCCTATGTAGTAACTCCGTGTAGTTGTAGTTGACCTATGTAGTAACTGCGCTGACAGTTGACAGTGTAAAGCCTCTTAGAAATAGATTGCCACTGAGGATGCTGTACAAATTGTCGTAATAACTCTGAAACACCAAGACTTAGTCCGTTGGCTTATGTAAGGGAACAGAGATTTTGGGTAGAATCTTGGCAATGATGTTTAAGTAAGTGATTGCAATTAGTTCTATTGAAACCCTTGCCCATAAATATGTATGTTTAGACACCAAGATTACGATTCTAAGTGAACTAGAAGCTGAGATATTGAAAAATCTCTATTTTCGGTCGGCCATCTTGGAAAATGGCTGCCACTGAGGCCAGTAGGCAAATCTGCGGTGGCCCTATATAGCTACAATTTTTCTTCATCGCATATTGTTACCATGTGCCAAATGTCATGCTTCCAACATCAAGTTATCAATTTCTACACCAAGCTGACTGACTAATTGGCAGTTTTAAAGGTGCGGATTTGACGTCGTGCTAAAACGTCCGCTAGGGGGCCTAAACCATGACAGAAAAATTGGCAACAAATTTTTTCTGCTTCAGAACTAAAATATCATTAATTTAAACATCATTGCCAAGATTCTACCCAAAATCTCTGTTCCCTTTCTTTTTTGTGACATAAGCCAACGGACTAGACTATCGCGATATCCCGACAGACGACCAATACCACTTCCCTGTGTTGCTATGGTCGGCCAATGAGTTCGAACCCAACTCGCGTAAATTTTACGTTTTTAGCACTTACACCTCTCTATCTTCCGTTCGCGGTTGTTCTACTGGCATTTTAGTCAGACTCTGAACTTACATTAACATCATAACCACTGTAAGATTGCATTAACATCATTAGCCACTGTAAGATTACATTAACATCATTAACCACTGTAAGATTACAGTAACATCATTAACAACTGTAAGATTACATTAACACCATTAACCACTGTAAGATTACATTAACATCATAACCACTGTAAGATTACACTAACACCATTAACCACTGTAAGATTACATTAACATCATAACCGCTGTAAGATTGCATTAACATCATAACCACAGTAAGATTGCATTAACATCATAACCACAGTAAGATTGCATTAACATCATAACCACTGTAAGATTGCATTAGCATCATAACCACTGTAAGATTGCATTAACATCATAACCACTGTAAGATTGCATTAACATCATAACCACTGTAAGATTGCATTAGCATCATAACCACTGTAAGATTGCATTAACATCATAACCACTGTAAGATTGCATTAACATCATAACCACTGTAAGATTACACAAACACCATTAACCACTGTAAGATTGCATTAACATCATAACCACTGTAAGATTACACTACATTACCATACTACATTTCTACTTCGTTTGTTACATTACCTATCATTGCCTCACAAATCCTCCATTTGGAGAGTTCTTTTGACTGTTTTGTTTTTCTGTGTAGACCTAGCTTTTTTTGCTTTGTTTTGTCAGTCGTCAAATAAGAAGTTTTGATATAAGATTCGAGCGAAAAGTCTCCAAATGAAATAATTAATTAACCGAGTTAATTAGACGAATATTTCACCAATGAAATTGAAGAAAAACTAATAAGATCGACAACGAAAACAACAATAGTGATGACGACGACGACGACGACGACGACGGCGAAGATGAAAGTGATGATGATAATGATGATGATGACGACGACGATGATGAAAGAAAATGAGAACAAGGTGTCGAGGATTTGTCGCTGGTCTTTCCAGCCATTACATTGTTGTAATTCCTAATCATGGATTTATATAGCGCCTCTTCAGAAGACATTCATCAGAGGCTCTCTCGACCTTACGTCAGAATTCCGGGATCGAACAGAATGGTTTCAGATGCTTACAGAATTAATGCAGGTCAAGTCAGAAGGCGCTCAGATCATACAGTGATCTATTCCAGAAAGTTCGACCGGTCCCATGAAACTTCTGTGCTGGACCACATAGTTTCAGACGGTCAGATCGAAGGAACACTCAGGTCACCCGGTGCAGTACAACGAAGAAATCTACGGCCAAGCATGGATTAGATCGAGACTACCTGAGATAAGATGGAGCACAGCCTTATGAGTTATGACAACTAGACGTAGTGCGTGCACTGCGACCTTAAACTTAGTGTATTTTTCGTCACCATCGTTCGGATCAACGTTGGTCCTGTGTTGTAGCTTGATTGTCACCATAGCCTACATCTGTGAATAGCATTTTTAATCATAGTGATAACGATATTTCTATTATTTTTTTTTAAATTTATTATTATTATTATTATTATTATTATTATTATTATTATTATTATTATTTAATCAATATAAATATAAAATAATCGTACGTTTTCTTGCACTGATAACTGTATGATACCATTAGCAGTTGGCTCAGAAGAGAAGCAATGCATTAGGAACCAAGTTAGAAGAGCGGACATTAAACATACGGCTAGCACCTGTTTCTAATTCAAGACAACTCATTTATAAGTGCATCTGGCGGGAATCAACGGTACTGCTCACTCTCCCAGATAACTTCAAGATCCGCATCCGTCCTTGGTGACTCTTACAGAGAATTATTCAGCTGCTAATGACGCAAGATACATGTGCATCCAATTAGAAATCTTTGCTCTCTTGTGAGATGGGTTTCTCGCTTTGCTCATTATCCAAACCCTGTGTCATCCATACCATGAATATACAAAAAGCAGTTTATGGAAGTAAATAGGTAAGTCAGTAAGTAAGTATATACTTTAGCAACCAATTTCTAATCGCACTTTGGTGTAAAGACAACTAATAAACGCACAAATAATTCTAACATCCTAGCAATAATTTTTTTTATAAAAATTTAATGTATAATGAGTTGTGTGCACGACTGGTGTAATGCACACTTGTTTCCTTACCGGAGGTTACTGCACGCTATAAAAAGGCGGGTAAATTAATCTTGTTCTTCCTGTTACTCTTGGTCCTGTGTTTTTTTTCTTTCTCCTTCTTTTACTTCACTTCTTTTCCTACTTGTTCTTCTACCTCTGCTCATTAATCTTCCCTTGTTACTTTTTTATTCTTCTCTTCTCCTCCGTTTCTTCTTGTTCTTGTTCTTCTTGTTCTTCTTGTTCTTCTTGTTCTTGTTCTTGTTCTTGTTCTTGTTCTTGTTCTTCTTCTTCTTCTTCTTCTTCTTCTTCTTCTTCTTCTTCTTCTTCTTCTTCTTCTTCTTCTTCACCGACTTCAGGTTCTCCTCCGTTTCTTCCTCTTTTTATTTTTATTTTTTTATTGTTTTCATTCGCCTTCTCCTCCTCCTCCTTTTTTCTCCACTCTCACTTCTTCTTCTTATCTTCTTTTTATTTTGTAATTGTTTTCTCTTCTTCTTCTCTTTCTCCCGCCTCCTCCTCTTCATTATCGTTGTTGTGATTGATATTATAACAAGAGTGAATAGTTCAGCCACGCATAGAAAGGCTAAACCATCGAAGAAATGAAAAATCTTGCCAGTCAATAATGGACAACGAAATAACTTCAAGAAATAACTGGAAGACGCGAGATCTATCTTATTCCGGCTGAGAGCGGGGAGATGGAAAGGTTGAAGAACGGAGAAATATCGTGTCAAAATAAGCCAAAATCGTTGACGTCGACCTGCCAACCGTCGACATTCTCAACACTTCATCTCTAAGCCTATTCTGGGTGTGGTCACCGTTCTGTTCCGGAGCGAAGAAGGTTCCCACTGCGCCCACTTTTGGAAGAACATATTCAGGCGATTTTTAAGTATTCTGTTGCTTTGATGGCAAAATTTGATACGAATATATGTATTCATTTTCTGACCTGTCTTATTTTACGAATGCTTTGCTTGCTGGGCTCCTTCCCGGACCCCGGTTGGAAAGTTTATGATGCCTCTACGCTCCCTGTTGCTAGGCGCTTCGCTTTATTTGCGCTTACCGTATGAGATCCCTCAATTTTTATCCAGCTATACTGAATGAACCTCTGGCTAGAAAATGTTGCACAAACATTGGCCCAAATGTGCTCAATTTCAAATTAAGTGCTTTCAAATTCTTTGACTTCCAATGCCCCGCCCCGTACTCGGTTGGGAAGTTTACGACAATCCCCAGACTCCCTATTCGCTAGGGGTTTGCTGTTTCATACCCGTTAGTTTTCTTCCAAGTATCAGACCGCTGGTCTAAGGACGTGTAGGCCACTGGACGAGCGAAAACTGGCAAACCTATCCACAGAACAGTTCTCGCCTTAGGAAACATATTTCCGCGTCCTGGTCACGTGACCAGATAATCACATGGATCAATCAGAACATTTGCCGGAACTACTTTCTCCCGGGAACCGATTCCAGCCCACACCGGACGAGAATTAACCGAATCGTCGTGTACGTATAAACTACGGGCAAGCGTCGAGATTCCCGGATGCGCGAGGATTTCGTGCCAAATGGTCTGGCGATTGAGACGAAGCTTCTCGAAGAGATCGTTCGGCTTCAGCGGCAGAGCATCTTCGACAAGAGGATGATAAGAAGCTATGCCACGCATTTCAAGTATTCCAGATTCCGCGGCTGCCATCATCGTACGGTCTCCCAACTCCTCCTCCTCCTCCTCCTCCTCCTCCTCCTCCTCCTCCTCCTCCTCCTCCTCCTCCTCCTCCATCTCAGCAGAGAGCACGAAAGTACATCGGATGAATGACTTGCACTTCTGCTCCATGTCATGATGATGCCTCGTGTCGTGCGTCACGTGTCAGAACCGCCCGTCATCCGTCAAGACCCGGATTACCTAACAGACAAACGAGGCAGATGCTGCCTATAATGAGCCCTGCTGCATCAAGCGGTCATCAACCGACAACTCCTGGATTCTTTTAAGTTCTGCAGTTCATTAGATGAATTGCGCGCACATGATGATGACGATGATGATGATAATGATGATGATGATGATTATACTACTACTACTACTACTACTACTACTACTACTACTACTACTACTACTACTACTACTACTACTACTACTACTACTACTACTACTACTACTACTACTACTACTACTACTACTACTACTACTACTACTACTACTACTACTACTACTACTAATAATAATAATAATAATAATGATAATAATAATTTTATAATAATATTAATAATAATAATAATAATAATAATAATAATAATAATAATAATAATAATAATAATAATAATAATAATAATAATAATAATAATAATAATAATAATAAAGTAACCGCTTCCGAAGATTAGCCATTCCAGAGCAATGTTCCCCTATTCTTTGCGATCTCGCAAGGATCATATTTACCTCGGGAAAATAATAATAATAATAATAATAATAATTAGCCGGGGACTCTCGTGGGTTATTTTATATCTTGTGCCCGGACCGCTCATCACGCCATGCTTCTCTGAATGATTTGATTTTTCGAAGCTAGGCCAGAGCCGGCTATCTCTCCACCAGGTGACCCATAGGTCTTATGAGAACCGACAACAGGAGACCGGATGGCGTCACCCCAATCCCGTGGCGAGTTGGGTCACCTTATTTGAGATGCAACGTTTACAGGCCGCTTCATATCTACCGAGCACTTATCGGACTCCCGGGACTGCAGCCGAGAGGGCGGCGGCTCGAAATAACTCCAAATACAGCCAACTTGCCGCCATCCACTTCTTTGACCCTCTGGCTTTCGAAATAGTCGGCCCTGGACTACCTACCTGTTTCAACGCCTGGTCCTGACCATCCACCGCTTCAACGCGGCGGCATTCCGCGGAACTTTTGCTGCATCCGATTTTGAAGAATTGGGGCCGTTCCAGATGTTTTTCCATTCTTAATTAATTAATTAATTAATTAATAATTATCGTGGATTATGCGAATATTTAATGATCTGATCAGCATATAAAGGTGACCTCCGCATATTCCTGATCAGCGCATAAAAAGCCCATGGTAAAACGTTGGCGGATTACCTCACTGGGAACTCAAGACGCACCTCGACCACGTTCACATTTGGGGAAGAGTCTTCGTGGCGAGGATGGAGGAGGGAAGCAAAAGGAGGACTCCACATTACCTCATGCCTAAGGGCCCCTGTAGCAGGCACGTAACTAGGATTTTTCGTTTGGGGGGGGGCTTAAGCCTTGAACATGACAACATTTATACAGTGTTCATACGAATTTTAGCCGTAAGCATACAACGGCTTGACTTGTTTCGGGGGGGGGGCTTCAACTTCGTTTGGGGGGCTTAAGCCCCCCAAGCCCAACGCTAGTTACGTCCCTGCCCAGTAGCTCTCAATCCGGACCCCATCCGTCACATAATACCCTCTGGTATAATCTGTAAAAAGCGTGATTTTCACGTCCGAGTTGAAAGTGTCTAGTTTGAAATTGTTAAGTTTGACAGGACGTTGATCAGCGCCAACAGCCGAACGATTTGTCTGCAGAAGAAGCAAAACCGCAATACACGTAGTGTCCATGGCAACGCATAATATATTCTGTTTCCAACGCTTTTGTGAGGTATCCCTATTACACCCAATATAAAGAATCTTGATATCTGCATACATACATGCATGCATATATAGGTGAATATATGTCTATACGTATATCGATGCACACATATTTGCAAACAGACACCCCATGTATGGTATACGCACATACAAGTTCATGAAGACATACATCTATCAATCCATCTACACATACATAAATACATAGTCATACATACACACACACATACATACATACATACATACATACACACATGCATACATACATACATACATACATACATGCATACAGACATACATACATGCATACCCACATACATACCTGCATACATATTACATACAAGTTTAAATATATATATATGTATATATATATATATCAGGTGATACCTGTAACTAAGGCGCTATTATATGGCTGCTTAACTGTGACTGATTAGTAGAATAATTCTGACTGCATTAGTGTCTGATGTCTCCAGCCACTACTGCTCGAGAATCAGCTCTCTTACAATAAGGTCTGTTGCATTCCTTTCGAGAAATCTCATGGCCTGGAAGGAATGTTTCCATTTTCCCTTTTCGTTTCTCCTTCAGGGCGTCTAGAGTTACTGTAGAGTTGAGAAATCCTTTTCAAACCTCACGGAACGCGAAACTTCCAAGAGAGCTCAAAGAACAAGCAACAGATTATGGAAGACGATCCGTAGAGATGTTTTGCGAGCGATTCGCGGAATGTTTAGAAGGCCAGCAGAACAAATCTTTGTCTACTATCGATTTCCAGAAGATACAGCGCATCGTCGAGTATATATTTAGAAAAGGTCATAACAAGGATCTCTAGATTTAGGTCTGATGTTTGTATATTTTGTATGTATACACGCACGCGTATTTAAACATTCATACATAAATATAGGTATTTGGGACGTGGTGGTGTAGCGGTATGTTCTGTGCCTTGCAACTGAAAGGTCGCAAGTTGGAATCTACCTCAAGCCACTGCGTAGCGACCTTGAACAAGCTGCTCACCATAATTGTCTGTGGGGAAGGCAACGGGAAACCACCTCACTCATCACATCCCCGGGTGGTTTAAAGCCAATGGACCTGCCTTCGGGCACAGAACTCATCATCATCATCAATTCATCATCATCATTGTCATTATCATAAGCCTATATGCTTTGGACAGCCCAGGAGGTTTCTCAGAAGTGAGAATTATAAATAGTAATAGTAATAATGATGATGATGATGATGATGATAATGATGATGATGATGATGATGATGATGATGATGATGATGATGATGATGATGATGATGATGATGATGTTGATGATTCTCTCCCAGATCTTGACAAGGACGGCCACTCTAGAGTCAACATTATTAATTAGTATCTTACACCTGCAGGGATCATATATACCTCGGGTAAAATAATAATAATAATTTCATTTATGTAAACCCCGAATTGGTGGAGTTTCATGTTTATGTTGTGTCGTTTGGTTCCGTTTCTTTCTGCTATTTGTTTATTTATTTACTAAATACCATTTAATGATTAAGTATATCAGTCTGTACCCTTCGCAACTGCTTCGTTGAACGATATGAACTTCTCTGACCGGTACCGTAGAGTGGCACCTTAGGAATTCCGCTGAACCAAAGGGACGCCGTACCCTCGTTTTAGGTCAGTAAGAGCCTAACGCCCTCTCGCGAGGTTGCGAGAAGAAAAGAGGCTGTGCGACAGTCAGGGATGGAATACCCGTCGTGTGCCTTGTCCGAATTCCAAGGGGCCGTCCACATATTACGTACGCACTGAGGGGGGAGGGGGGTCATTTGGCGATTTTGCGTACGGGTGCGAACGGGGGGGAAGGGGGGGGGGACAAAAGTGTACGTACGCAAAATAAATTTCTAATTATGACGTCCACATTAGCCTATTTATAACTCTGTATTGTCCTATAGTCGTCCGATGGCATTTTATTACATTATATAAAAGCCATGTGCAGTTATTCTGTGCTGTGAACGAGACACCTATAATTTGTCTATATTGGCCCTCACTCATCCTTCAATCTGGCCTAAAGTGCAGACTTTCGAGACTTTCTGCAGCTGGTCTTCGGGGGGGGGGTGCGTCAAGTGTACGTACGCGGGGGGGGGTGTGGAAGAAAGTACGCTTGCGAACAGGGGGGGGAGGGGGTCCAATTTTCCCGGATTTTTGCGTACGTAATATATGGACGGCCCCCAAGGGTTGTATACCAATCTAAAGAGCACAGGAGTTCGCACCCCAAACATGATCAGATAGGTCATTAAGACAGAGAGCCAGAGAGAATTATCGATACTTCAGAATCCGTACAGGTTAGTTACCCAGGTAGATCAGAAGAAGTCATTCATTCATTTATTCATTGAGAGTGCTTATATAGCTCCTTTTCCCAGATGACTACTCAGAGGCGCTCCCAGCCTAACTCCGGCGATAAAGAAGTTTTCAAACGCTTATGAAAGATATAGGGCAGAGCCCGGTTGAAATAACACGCAGATCTGAATTAACGAGGTTAATACCGACTACTGTAACAATAGGCAGTCTTGTTGTCAAGACCTTAAACCTCAAGACCAAGACCAAGACCAAGACCTTGAACCTCAAGACCAAGACCAAGACCAAGACCTTGAACCTCAAGACCAAGACCAAGACCAAGACCTTGAACCTCAAGACCAAGACCAAGACCAAGACTTTGAACCTCGAGACCAAGACCAAGACCAAGACCTTGAACCTCAAGACCAAGTCCAAGACCAAGACCCAAAAAATCGCAATCAGGCCAAGACTTCTAAAAATTGTCAAGTCGGAATATTCGCTATTTTAATGAAAACACGAGTCTTTTATTTTATTCAAGCAAATTAACTTTAAATGCAAACTGCAGAGAAATCCGAATTTGTATTCAAAAGTCCTTCATGCAAACTATTATTCCAAATGCCTTTTGTATTTTATAAAAAAAAACAATTCGCTCAGAATTTTCTGACCAAAGTTGGCCTCATAAAAATTCCGCCGTGTGAAAAAATACGTTCTACAGGTGCTGAAGTCGCTAACACACACAATAGCTTTTCAAGCACTGGATGTAAATGTACTTAAAGTGAGTCCTTTCAAAATCTTCCCATGGTTTATCTGATACAGAATAGCTGTTGCTGCTGCCAATGGGTTTTCCTGACCAACAAGACTTATATCCATCCATAGATATTGGTCGTATGATGCAAGCAGGCTTGATACAGAATTCTTGAGTTCTGTTAAATGACTGTTCATATTGACAGCCGGTCTTGGTCTTGGTCTTGCAAGACCAAGACCAAGACTTTGAACCTCAAGACCAAGACCAAGACCAAGACCTTGAACCTCAAGACCAAGACCAAGACCAAGACTTTTAAAAACGAACTCGAGTGCACTCGAGACCAAGACCTTGGTCTCGAGGACAACAAGACTGACAATAGGCCCTATTATGTGCTTGCTAAAAACCAACAGGTAGGAGAATTAAATGAAATTTTAAGGACGGGTCCCTGCGTGCGAAAATCGGATCGAAGGTCTGCGTGCAAAGTAGGACAGTTATAGAGAGGTGACTGTAACGAACTAGTTCTACGTCAACGTTCAGAAACAAGTCAGACATCAAAAATTGTAAATTATAATTAACTTCTCGTTGTGTCTCTCCTTTCTTTACAACCGCCATTACGTCGACTCTCCCCTAGACTGTCTGCCTGCCTCTTAGTACAATTAAAATAAGTAAGTAAAACCCTCAATGTCTTGGTCTTGACTTTCACATTCAGCATTTGAAAGAGATATCCCATCTTCCGGAAAATAATCTGTTGACTGCGTTGGTCGAGAACGACTAACACTTAGGGACCACCAGATACCAGAAATTCTTCAACAATTGTTGATATATGACAAATACATGACAAAAACTGTTCTTTTTACTCGTGCAGTAGTCGGGAGCGCCTCTGATTTTTAGTCACCTTGAAGGAACGCTATATATATGATCAAATGAATGAATGAATGACAAATGTAGGCATAAGGTTGGAAGTTTTACGCACGAAAGAGGAACGGGATGCGCGTGACAGTATAAGATGCGCTGCCACTACAGTATAGTAGGTGCGCAGCGCATCCCAGAGTAGAAAGAGGCAGAGGCTGCTGAAAAGAATTATCTGTACAAGGAACTAAGAGAGCGATTAACGTCTCATTTTAATGGTTGTAGTTCCAAAATTACGAGATATAATTGTATTGTAAGCACAAATTTTTACTGCACCACTTTAAGACAGACTCAATAGAGGCTTTCCCGACCTAACACGGTGAGATCGCCACTGGCGACGATCTTGTTTGACAGGTGGAGGGACAACTGTATACTGTGCCCCTCTCACTGTTGAAGGTGGAAGGTCTTGTCCCCCTTCCCCCCCGGAATCGCCGCTCAAGGAGACCGCAAATGGTCTTCAAACGCTTGAGGAAAAGAGGCAAGGAGAGGCTGAGGAGTTCATGTCGCAGGTTGTAATGTGGTGGTTATATGGAAAGCTGGTATAGCTAAGAAGACACATCAAATGGAAACGACTGTGGTCACCAAAGGAACGAATCCCGTTCTGGTAAAAAGCCAACCTAGGACGTTTCCCACCCGCGGAAGTGACAAAGTCGTATCCCAGGACAAAGCTCTCAAGTATTTCCTCTCTTAAGGAAGCGGCCCATCGTGAATCTTCCTTCGAGATACAGGAGATATAAAGGAACGGCCATTTTATGTCGAAAGTAGAAGGGGCAGTGATGTGGATGCATTGCTTCGGACGTTGAACTGGGTTATAGTCAGCCCCGCCTCACTAAGTTATGCCAAGACGTCGTCCGCAACATATAAACAAGTAATTTGGACTTACGTACGGATAATTGTATTCTGTAGGACTTAAGCGCGCCACACATTCTTCGCTGTTACAGTAAGTAAACAAGATGTTTAGTCCCTCATGTTATTATGACTATTGTGATAACTATTTCGTTGTTATGTTAATAGTTTATAGTTATAGTCATAAAGAGTAACATGAATCATTAGCAATAGGATATGAGAGTAATAGTAATAGGAATAAGTAAAGCATGAAGGAACAAAGAGTGAGGGAGAGAGAGAGAGTGTGTGTGAGAGAGAGAGAGAGAGAGAGAGAGAGAGAGAGAGAGAGAGAGAGAGAGAGAGAGAGAGAGAGAGAGAGAGAGAGAGAGAGAGAGAAGAGAGAGAGAGAGAGAGAGCTACGAAGGGAGAGACGTATGGAGGGACGGATGGAGAGAGAGAGGGAGGGAGGAGGAACGGGGAGAGAATGTAAGCAAGGGATGATTGTGTTGGCAAGGATTGTTGAATAGCTGGTGATAGGATGAGGTTACTGGAGATGGAAAACATCTTCGGCGGAGTCATTCGACCGTAACCATCCGTGGAATGCGCCATAGATATGACTTCACTGCTGACATATTTCGGATATAAACCAAATCAATACATACATATATATGCATATATGCATGCATAGTATCATACATATATACATGCTTGCATGCACATATACATACATACATGCAGGAACCCATACATATACATACATATATACATGCATACATATATGCACACCCTAAGATGTAAACCTTTTATTATCAGAATGATTTACTCTTGCTCTAATATAATTCGTCAATGACTTCCTCGAAAATAATTAGTCAGTAACTCCTTTGGTCACTCTGTATATGAACCGGTAGGCATAAAGCTTTTTTATTAATAGAATGATTTACTGCAGTTCTAGTATAATTCGTCGATGACTTTTCTTATTACTCTGCAGATGAACAATTTAAAAAGAACCAATAGGACCGTTAGCTTGCTCTTGCAGAGTACTTTTTGTAAACCAAAGTGCAATTAACAATTAGAAGAATAAAGGATATACTTACTTACTTACATACGTACATGCATGCATACACACACATGCACACACAGGCAGACATGCATAAATGAAAATACACCCATATATACACAATAATGATATTATATCAGAAAGGCGTAGGATGAATGGTATAATAATAGAAATTAACGGCCGATATGTGTCATGTGTTGACGATTTGTGCGTTAGATACACTGGCGATAGAGAATTTCGCAAACTAAGAATAATACGCTATATCCGTATGTTTATATTTACTTTGACGGTCAATATGTAGGACATGTAAATACTGAAACCTAATACAATATAAACATTGATGTTTACATGGATTCTCTAAATGGATTCTGTATGTGTGTGCCTGTGTGTTGAGTTTACGCGCGTGTGTTAATTGAAACTCTATCCCAAAGAATACCATGGTTTGTGTTATATATGGAATGAGCGCACGTATAATATCGCCGGTTTACGCACGAATGTATTTATGTATGTATGTATGTATGCCTGTATGTATTATTGTGTGTGTATGCAAGTATGTATGTATGTTTGTTTGCGTATGCATGAATGTATGTAAGTATGTATGTATGTATGATGTGTGTATGTATGTACTTATATATGTATTGTAGGCCCTATTGTATTGTATTGTATTGTATTGTATTGTATTGTATTTAAACATTTATGAAGCGCCTCCAGTAGGGTGAACCGTTCAGAAGCGCTCCCAGTGCGCAAGACCACAAGAAAAGAAATAGGTTTTGAGAAAGGCAAAAGAACACGACATGTTACCAATTAACATTTGAGAGCGAGTAGAAGGAGACAGTGTATTCCAGAGAGAGGGACCAATTGAGGCAAAAGATCGGGACTTCGCCATAGCTGTTCTAGTATGAGGAACTAAAAGATCCAGTCTGTTCGAGATGTATGTATGCATGTATGTATATATGTATGCATGTATATATGTATGTATGTATGTATGTATGTATGTATGTATGTATGTACGGTATGTATGTATGTATGTATGATGTGTGCATATATGTACGTATGCATGTATGTATGTATATATCTGTATGTATGTATGTATATATGTCTCTGTGCATGTATGTATATATGTCTGTGTGTATGTATGTATGTATGTATGTATGTATTTATGCGTCTCTTTTCCGCTGATCAGCGTCCATGTTTACACTCATTCTATTCCGATTCTCGGATGAGCGACGACACGACGATGACAAATCCAACCGCCAGAGGGCGTCACTGTGCTTTTACAACGGCTTAATCTTACGTATTCCTCTTCATTAATGCGTCCTCCGCGTGGGCGAGGTCATGCCATCGATCCTCCTCCTTCGCCGAGACGAAAAGAGGGATGGGGGGATTGGGGGAGGACGGGGAGAGGGGGTGTGAGAAGGACGGGAAATGAAGAGGAGTGGGTTTTAGTTACGTACGCCTCCAATCGTTGCGGATTCTTCGCATACCTGCGATCTCCGACGTTCCACGGGTGAAGCGCGTGAGCAGCTTTCGCGTCATGTCTCGTTGAAGCAGGTACTAGTGTAGTCAGGACGGGCTTCTGCGATGGAAGACATTTAGTGCGTATCCAGCTGCCAGATCGTGAATGCTTTATGAGTTAATTACTGCTAGCCTATCAGCCCAGAGCAGTCTGGCAAAAATGCCTCTTCTGTGAAAAAATAATCCTTGTTCTCCGTGAGCTACGGTCCATGAATGCAATTGCTAGACAACTATTTCGATTTTTATCACTTCTACCTAGCATACCGCTTTTTCTAACCAACTTTGTTGTCCCTTATTATTCGCAAGATTGCGCCAGCGTCCACCATAACATGCACGCAGGCGCACCACACTCGCGTGGTCTCTCGTGGCACCCCTCCTCCTTCAAAACCTACATCCGCCCATGCTGTCCATATATACTTATTTATACACACGTGCAGTCAATTGCGAAGGTTAAGCCCTCAATATGAACGATTGCAGAATATGTACCCAACTTTTTATTACACGCACGCAAAGGCAAGAGGACACCTGGTGATGAAAATCGGGACCACGATCATCGATATAAAAGCGACCCCATCTCTCGGTTGGTTACAGAGGCAGTTACGCGTGTCTGAGAATCTCCTGATTCAGGACCTTGAGCTATATAGTTCGAGAACTTCCAAGTCTTTCAATAGGAACGCTCAGCCGTCTTCAAGCATAAGTCGCGCTTCTTGTATAAGTCGCAGTTGCGTATCTTTGAGTGTAAAACCACGTTAAGTCTAATTTAGTGATTTTAAGAGTGATCGAACTTATATTGTCAAGAACGAGACTAAACGTAGGCATTTCTATTAGGCTCTGTTTTAGTCCGCAGCTTAAAATCGACAGAAAAGGTTAGTTCGCTTTTAAGTTTAACTTATATTCTCCGGGTGAAAAAGGTATTCTGAGATTTCTGATCAACTTGCGATAGCAGCTATAAAAATTAAGCACATCAATTGAACAATGAAGATCATACGGCGAGCTGCTATGACCATCCGCTCGTACGCAGAGGCCAAGCAACTGAAGTCGCTAAATACTCGAGAAAGAGGGGTCTAAGAACATGTTCAGACTACGACGCAATATAAAGCATCCTCATATATGGCGCATAGGCGTAGCTACATGGAGGCAAGAGGAGGCATTTGCCTCCTCTTGGTTTTGCGAATTTTAAAATTCTCCATGTATTTTGTGAAGTAGACCCCAGGAGAGGTGGATTTTGCCTCCTCTTGATTTGTGTCGAAGAAAGTCCTGGAATGTGTTAATGACTAAAAAAAAAGGTCATCAACTTTTTTCGTGACGAAATTTACTTGTTTTCGTCACGAAATTGTCGAAATTGTAGAAATTCTTAGAGCAAAATTCTGAAATTCTCAGAAGTTTTTTCGGACGCTGAAAAATTTCCCTCTGACCTCTGAAACAAAATCGCCGCCACTGCATAAAAGTTTAGACAAGCAGTAGTTGCCTCCTCTTGAATTGAAGTCTGGCTACGCCCCTGATATGGCGCATGTAAAAAACTTAACGCTACATAAATGCTAATAGATTAATTTAATATTTACTTTAAAAGCAGTGCGTGTAATTAAATGTTTAATTTACATTCATTTGATTTATTTATAACCAAATCTTAGAAATTCTTGGCGCCAAACGACGGATATATGTGCCATATTCCGGAAGCAGATTTTGCTCCTACTCGCAATTAATTTTGTGCAGACGCTTTAGGCCTACAAATAATTATCACAAGATAGTACTGACGGTTAATCTTAGAATTTTGCACTAGGCTATATAACAGTGATTTATATGCTATTTAACCATTAATCGTGTTATAGCATTAGTCTATCGTATTTTAGGCCTGTATTACAAGCAGTTAATCGTATAACATTAAAAGTTAATTATATATACTATTTAACAGTAAATCGTATAATATGAGTAAATCGTATACTGTTTGATGGCAAATCGCATAATACCGGTATTATCAGTTAATCACATACTATTTAACAGTTAATCATATACTTTATCAGTTAATCGTATGCTATTTATCAGTTAATCGTATACTATTATCAGTTAATCGTATTCTATTTAACAGTTAATCGTAAGCTATTATCAGTTAATCGTATACTATTATCAGTTAATCGCATTCTATTTAACAGTTAATCGTAAACTATTATCAGTTAATTGTATACTATTATCAGTTAATCGCATTCTATTTAACAGTTAATCGTAAACTATTATCAGTTAATTGTATACTATTATCAGTTAATCGTATACTATTTAACAGTTAATCGTATACTATTTAACAGTTAATCATATACTATTATCAGTTAATTGTATACTATTTAACAGTTAATCGTATACTATTTAAGAGTTAATCATAATTATTCTCCTGAACAGTTAGTCATATACTATTTAACAGTTAATCGTATACTATTTAATAGTTAATCGTATACTATTTAATAGTTAATCGTATGCTATTTAAGAGTTAATCATATACTCTTTAAGAGTTAATCATATACCCTTTAACAGTTAATCGTATACTATTTAACAGTTAATTGCTCAATATTTTACAACTAACCGTACACTATTTTACCATACAGATGAGTTACATGGTAGAGTCGGTGGTGGTGCTGTTGGTGGTGAGCGTGTTCTACCTGGTGTCATCCATTGAAAATCCGTCGTCCAGTTCCCGCAACATCCTCCAGGTGGAAGTCCATCCTAAACACAGCGCCCTTCACGCCGGAGAATCGATTCTCGTCACATGTCTCGTCAATAGCGGCGCCCGAAAGAACCACTTCCCCAGAGTGGGATTATACGTACGTAACCGAATCCCATCGCTTTAAATCTAATCTAATCCAATATACCTCGTGTAATCTGGTTGGGTTCCACCAGGCCCGCCGAGAGGGAGGGGCAGAGGGGCAAATGCCCAGGGGCCCGGAGATTTTCCGGCGATTTTTAGGGGCCCGGGCCGGCCCGCAATCAACTTTTCTCATAAAGCCTAATGAGAGTTTAGGGGCCCGTGACTGCTTTGCCTAGGGGCCCGGAATTTCTGTCGGTGGCCCTGGGCTCCACGTGTGTGCGTGGGCCATAAATTGGAGATCTTCCAGTTTTCTATGCATTGTTTTGCTTATTGATGAAATTTCGGTTGTTAAAGAGATTTGAAATCATTTAGGATATAGTGTAGAGATTACGATTTCTTTAAGCGGCGATATATGAATTTGTAATTATAATTAAAATACAATAAAATGCAGTAGGCTACAATACAGTATATTCTATGCGCTGATCTAATCTAATCTCATCATGCGTTAGCTGATCTGACATGATCTGATTGACTGTAAACTCAAATCTAATTTGATCTTCGCCAGAAGTTTAGATTATAGAGTCTTGGAGTGGTGGTGTGTAAATGCCCCGAATGAATGAACGAACGAACGAATGAATGAACGAACGAATGAATGAATGAATGATGAACGAATGAACGAATGAACGAACGAATGAATGAATGAACGAATGAACGAACGAACGAATGAACGAACGAATGAATGAACGAATGAATGAACGAATGAATGAATGAACGAATGAATGAACGAACGAATGAACGAATGAATGAACGAACGAATGAATGAATGAATGAACGAATGAATGAACGAACGAACGAATGAATAAACGAACGAATGAATGAACGAATGAATGAATGAATGAATGAATGAATGAATGAATGAATGAATGAATGAAGAACGAATGAATGGACGAATGAATAAATGAACGAATGAATGAACGAACGAACGAATGAATGAATGAATGAACGAACGAATGAATGAATGAATGAACGAATGAATGAATGAACGAACGAATGAATGAATGAATGAATGAATAAACGAACGAACGAATATATGGAGTTAAGGCAAAGCTAGCAAAATACGTTTAACAAGCATTGACGGCAGTTTCTCGCAGTTACCTCGATCGTAAAACATTTGAATTGAACCCCGTTCTAACCGTGCTTGTCCTCTTAAGTCACGCTTGTCCTTCCCCAGTTTTTATAACTTATGTTCCTCTAACTGATCCATATTCCCACGTTGCACCTCAACTCTGTTACAGTCTTCCACATGAATGCCTCCCTCCGTTCACTCAACATCATTGTCTCAAACCCTTTTATCTTCCGGGAGCTTAACCCTGATCCATCCAAAATCCACCGTCTTCTTATTTTTTCAACTTAAACACAACCTACTATAGCATCAACTGTCTCTTTTTGTCTTCTTTTCTCTCGCCAATTGCATCTCGTTCTTCGTGTATTCATAAACAACCTCATTGACCTGACGCAGCGATCGTGATTACGCCGATGCCTTGGTGCACTTGACTATTGAGCTACGATGACATACTAGGGTAATTGTACTTATAATTGCAAATTTATAAAGCAAGAAAGACTCGTCAGAGGCGCTCCCGAACAGACGCAATGAAACCACGAAAACATAAAGGCGTTGAAGCGTTTATGGAAGAAAAGGCAGAGAGAGGCCGAGAAGTTCTTGTCAGGCAACTTATTCCACGCGGATGGGCCGACCACAGCTAAACTTCTATGCTGGACCGTGAAGGATCAACCAAGTCGCCTTTCGACTATATAGGCATACAGAAGATAGTGAGACATAAAGCTCTTCGAGATAACACTGAGCAGAGCCTGAAAATTATGCACGAGCATAAAGATCTTAAACTTAATAGGCTATTGTGCAGATTACCAGCGCAGATCCTTCCAGGTGAACCTGGATTTAGTCCAAAGACCAAACCTAGGACGCCGGCTTTCATTTATGAAGAAATGAAGAGGCCCCTTTTAACACTGGAGCAAGTGAATACATGCGTAGTATAGTGGGGTTGTTTAGTGGGATAGTTTAGCACTTTAGCGTGCGTAGTGTACGTTCTTTTTCCTACAACAGCCTAGGGTTGAGCTTGTTAAAAATCCTACGCAATTAGGCCTAATCTTCAGATTTTTATTATTATATTTTACACATCTCCGTAAACTTTCGGGATAAGTGCGAACGAAATAACTGCAATGTTTCTTCTGCGGTTTCTTAAACACATTCTTTTTCTTTTGGAATGTCTTATAAGCTCAGTTTTGCTTTGCATGTAGTTGCAGTTGGAGGAAAATACAGTCATTCCCCTTAACTCGGATACCCCTGGAGTCACGGTTAAGACTATTGCGGCCCCGGGTACCAGCACGAAATACGGGCGCTACAACAAGTCGATCACCTACGTCACCATCGGCGAAGAAATGTACTACGTCATGCGCAAGACGGAGAACCGCTTCATCTGCGCTGCGTCCACATCCGCGGGCGAACATCAAAAGGACTACTTTACCGTCTGGAAAGTTCCCTACTCGGTGGAATAGTTCCGCTCGTCCTTTTCCCATCACCAATCGTGAGCGATGTATTACCTGGAAATGTTGACCGCTAAACGGGCGAAGATGTATGTCCCAATTAGCTTAAGTAGCGTAACTGACCGTGCACGCACGTGCTGGGATTTATAGCGCATGCGCGTGGCGTTTGTGTAGCACTGCGCGTGGCTGTACCCGAAACGCAAACTGCATTGCTTTGTCATCGCTTAGTTGAGGCGTGATTTAAAAGCGCAGGTTGCTTAAGCGAATGTTATCCTGCTAAGCGCTGAAAGCAAGCACGCGTGTCCTATATTTAGTGCCAATGCAAAAAACTGTTTTGACTCCACGCTGTAGTTTATTGCGTCATTTATTACGGCATCTACAGAGCGCGTCGAAGGGAGTTGAGACTTGTGGTAGCTTCCAGCGTTTAACGATATCCTATATGGCAACAAAGGACGTTGACTTCGCCCTCCTTCTTTTTCCACGCTTGGGACTGGCACTACCAGAGTACGGGCAGAGTTTTCTGCTTGAGACTTAAGCCATCCTATCCCACGCAGAGCAGGAGTTTTAACCGTTTTCGCATGCTGGCATGCTGGTGTCATTCGCTTCATCCCATCTGTCTGTGACCTTAAAGTGACCTTGAAGCAACA
>OY744609.1:10752013-10779513 GCA_963556255.1 Allolobophora icterica | reverse complement strand
TGATTTGGCGGGCCTTCATCAGAGCCAAAATACCGGCCATCAAAGAGCCCAATGGCCTCTCCAGAGCTGAC
Organism: Allolobophora icterica; assembly: GCA_963556255.1. Taxonomy (NCBI): domain Eukaryota; kingdom Metazoa; phylum Annelida; class Clitellata; order Crassiclitellata; family Lumbricidae; genus Allolobophora; species Allolobophora icterica. The sequence goes on along the minus strand of OY744609.1, from coordinate 10,779,442 downwards.
GGAAAAAGGCCTGATGGAGTCACTATAATACCTTGGGCCAGAGGTCGATGCTTAGCCTGGGATGTCACGGTGCCAGATACATTCGCAGCATCATATCAGCATATAACATCGCAAAATGCAGGTGCCGCAGCGGAAAAATCAGCCCACAATAAGGAAAACAAATATGCTGCCATCTCACAATCGCATCATTTCGTCCCTGTTGCAGTCGAAACCACAGGAAGCTGGCATGCCGACAGGGGCGTCTATCCCCCCCTAAGTCATTGGAGCAACGTCCTTTTCCCTCCTCTTCTTCCCCCCTCGCCGTTCCTTCCCCCCCTAAAATGGTGGCACACACACTGACAAATCTTTCCCCCCTTATTTCTTGGATGGAGCATTTGCTCCAAGGTTTCTATGGTGTAGACGCCCCTGCATGCCGAGTCGCTGGAGTTTGTCCAAGAACTTGGTGCCAAGATAAAAGCAGCTACAGGTGATCAGCGCGAGACCAGCCATCTGCTCCAGCGTCTGTCGGTTGCCTTGCAAACTGGAAACTCTCTCTCTGTTCTAGGCACCTCGGATTTGAACAACAAGGAGACCGTGCACGGCGTGCAGCCAGGACTGAATGTCGGTCTATAGCTTAGAATCCCTAGATACAGTTAGCAATTCGTCTGCATATGAGTTTGTTGGTTATAATAATAATAATAATAATAATAATAATAATAATAATAATTATTATTTCACTTTTGGGCACGAAGTCGGAGACGAGAACCAATAAACTGTTTTTAATCTTCTTTTACAGCCCGAGGGATCTTTACTACCTCGGGAAAAAAAAATAATAATAATAATAATAATAATAATAATAATGGGCGTCCGGCAGGAATTTTTGTAGGCGGGGGGGACAACATATGTTTCTAGGAGGGAATAAATTTCCTGGGGGATGACGTTTTTTGCATGGAAAAGCTATTCACGAACACAGAAAATGTGACAACTTTCAAAATCCAGGGGGGCAATTGCCCCCTTCCCCACCCTCCGGACGCCCATGATGATGATGATGATGATGATGATGATGATGATGATGATGATGATGATGATGATGATGATGATGATGATGATGATGATGATGATGAGGATGATGATGATGATGATGATGATGATGAAGATGATGATAGTAGTAGTAATAATAATAATAATAATAATAATAATAATAATAATAATAATAATAATAATAATAATAATAATAATAATAATAATAATAATAATAATAATAGTAGACAGTCTCTTAGGGCCTGAGGGATCCTAAATACCTCGGGCAAAAAAAAAAAAAATAATAATAATAATAATAATAATAATATTTATTAATTCAATCTGACAAGTACGCAGTAAGATTTCATGCTACGCTTTATCTATTCTGTGGTCCTAGTGGCCGTAATAGGTCTCTCGCGTTGTCTTTTCGTGGGCATGTTCATTGCGGATCGTAAGGACCTACGATGGTACCCATTTTCGGAGCGGGTAGGAACCGTCACACAATAAATGTACTAAATATAATAATATTATTATTATAATCAGATTTGTAACGCGCACGATCTTTTACTATTTGTAACTAATTTAGTTTTTTTTATAAACTTTTAACTATTAAACTCGAAGTTCACATTTTATTTATACATAAAGGCACTGGATACGTTATTTTAAAATTTCGTTCACTATTTCTTGAACATTCTATTTCAGTTTCCAGTCCGTCCCAGCTATAAGCCAGTTCACCATTATCAATGCGCATGCGCAGCCATTTTGCTTTCACTTCCGGCCGTTCACACACAAACTGAAGCATGCCGTTGCCGATATTGCTATGACCTGTTTGACAGAGATATTAAAAAATATTTGACTGATTAGCCGTTCATATATATATAACAATAAAATGCGCTTGTCTGCGATTGTTAATTGCGGGTTCTAAGCACAGTTTAAAGTCCAGAATAAAAAAAATTAAAGTCCAATTGCAAAACTATCCAGACCACGTGACCTTTATTTGCAAGCAGCCACATGGTCTGACTATAAACACCATAACGCCCTCAAGTATCTAGTTTCCGTCTAAGAATAGGTATAGGGGGTGGTTTCCATTGCTCCAAATGGTCATATCTCATTTTGTAACCTCTCTCTTTTATATATTTCTTTAAAACCTCCACCTTCCATCGATTGAAGTCATTCAACGATTCTAAGCGATCCGCCATGTTTTACTTTGTGTGTGAACGTCGTTCCCGTCATGCCTTGCGCGAAAAATAAAGGTGAACTAGCTTATTGTATGGCAGAGTGCTGTTTGGTCAATGGTTATCTTACTTACTTGATGGAGTGCGGAATCTTTGCGCTATATTGTTCGTGGCCTACCGAAAATGGCTGCTGGAGATATGTTTACGTTTTTTGGTGATGTAAAACAAGAATTAGGAGTCCTTTTAGTGGTTCTAGGAATCCCCAAATATAGGTAAATATTTATCTTAATTATTCTTCAGTTTGTTTTGGTTTTAATCAGATTTTGTTTGTGGAATTGGTTCTGTTTCGGTGGTTGCTTGCACGTGCGGAGAAACATGTGTTGCGATCGTCAGACTGCGTAGTCTGACAATCACATGTTTGTCGGCTCGTAAATTTAGACCGGCAACAAGTGGATGGATTGTAGGTATATAGGTAGTTAGGTAGATAAGGAAGTACGTATTCATGTGAATTATCTTACAGACATACGAGCTACATGTTTCGATATAGGCGTTTGTGCAGCGTCTTTGCAAGCTCCGTCCATCGGATTCCTCCTGAAACTTTTGCCAATCTGGAAAATGGATTTTTTGTATTCATTCTGTTGTTGTGCATGAACAGAACTTCGTAGATCCGCACGATGATGACGTACACACACAAAATGTGGAGAAATGCGAGTGCATTCGCAGCACAAACTAAAACTAATATGTAGTACAGGTTGTGATTTGTTTCAAAACGTATTTCTAGAGGAACAGTTCCTCACGAAAACATGTTCTGAAGCAGGACAAACAGGACCCATAAGCAGCAACATGGAACAGTCACTGAACCAGCTGAGAAATCCTCATCCTGTTTTTAGTGTACCTAATTCATCTGCTCACATTTCAGTAACCTTGGAAGATAGATGCTATCTGATCATAACTGTAGCATGAAATTGTGTTTGTGACATGAAGATTAGCCATGTACTTGGTCTTGCTTGTAAGTTTATTAATATTTGAATTTGTTTCTTTCTTATTAGGTCTTGCCCACTGCTGTCTGTCTCAGTAAATGAGAATGCGTTCGAGGTCATGTTCAATAAAGGAGAAGATGTACAGAGGCTGTGTAAATTCCATATAACTGGAATCTCGATACTTCCAGCTAGCTGCAACCGACTCCAGATGAGTGCGGATGGAATCCTTCATCTGAGGTTTCAGGTAAAAATAGAAACGGCAAATGCACTTCACAGCCCTGGCTCACAATGCAATGATGCCTCAAAGAATCCAAATTCGTGGACCAATCAAGTTAGTGATGTTGTCAGCCTCCTGAGTGGTGAATCGTATGAGATGCTGTGTCGAATGTGTGCTTCTCCAATTGTGCGAAATAAAAAGTGAGCTTCAAATTCGTATTGCTACTTGATAACTGTTGTCTTTGACTCTGTTCACAGACATTTTCAGTTGACAACTTTTTGACAACTGTTGCATGTGACTGTTCACAAACATTTTCATTTGATTCTGTTCACAAACTTTTCAATTGAAAACTGTTGCATTTGACTCTGTTCACAAACATTTTCAATCAACAAAGTCTGTTGCATTTTATTCTGTTCACAAACTTTTCAATTGAAAACTGTTGCATTTGACTCTGTTCACAAACATTTTCAATCAACAAAGTCTGTTGCATTTGATTTTGTTCACAAACTTTTCAATTGAAAACTGTTGCATTTGATTCTCTTCATAAACATTTTCCAACTGCCTTAAAACAGGTACTTTATTGCTTGTCATAAAACATATGTACATATTAACTTGCAGTCACATGGACATAATTTAATTGTTAACTATGCCACAGCCTGAAATTTCTGCAACATCTAGATAAAATTATGCCATAAAAAATTATCGACATCGCTAGTTCTAATTGATTCTTATTTTGTTTTTGTAGATTTCTCCGAGTCTTACCATGTCCTTCAGATGACTGGATTGAGATGAGTGAATCGTGGTGGTGTCACAGGCATGATCATGGCCATGACCATAGTCATGATCACGATCACAGTGATCAGGATCACAGTGGGTTATTTCATGAGAGTTCCCTTGTAAGTTATAATTCTGTTTTTGAGACAAATAGCAATTACTCCCAAGATCGAAAAGGTGTCTCGATCATTGATGATCAGAACAGCAGCCTGCATGATCAAACAGCCGTGTCAATCACAACTGATCGAGATGATGCTCAGACCGATTCAGATCAAAAGAAAACCAATATCACTGCTGATCTACTGGACACTGAAAACAAGGATCTAACATGTAATCGGATTCTCAGTTGTGATCATTATCTTAATAGCAGTTCTGAGAATCAGTCGTGCTTAAGTGGTCCATGCCTAGATCAAAAATGCAATACAGATCATGATAATAACTGCAAACATATATCGCTGGACCAGAACAAACTGCTGATGGGTGTCGCTGACTGCCTCGTGAGTGACATTAACGTCATCTTAGACGAGAGTTCCCTTCTTCCTCGCAGCTGTCTCACGACTGACAAGGCACGGATTCAGTGTGCACGCTGCAGGTGCTTTCTGGGACGATTCCAAAACTCAGGTGAACATACGATTTCATTAATGCAGTTGTAAATGAACATTTATATAGCACCACTCAAAGAACAAAACAAATCAGAGACACTCACTGCGCTACTTTTATGAGGTTAAGTGTCTAAGAACTTGACTATTATGTCAGTTAGCAAAACAATGCACAATATTTAAGCTGGAAGCGTCATAAGTGGCAGGCCCGCATGTACACATGGAGCCAACCAACTGGTTTCCTTCAACAGCTGACAGATGGCTTATAAGTTCAGAGTTGATGCGATGTTTTTGATGGCTGTAGACTAAAATTGAGGTCCTTCCTTTTTTCCTTAAGTGCATGGCTCACTGCACATTGAAGTGGTTTACGCGCATCAATTTGTTTGACCGTCCGGGTGTTAGTCATCCTACTTATGTCATCATTGCTATAGCCTATCTATCTATAAACTTATATAGTGCCCCTTCAAGAAATCTCTGTGGCGCTCCCAACCCAGGCCTGGTCAAAAAGGAAGGTCTTAAAAAGGCCGTATAAAGTACCTGAGAAGTCCATAGGGATATCGTTACTGTCAGCATTGGTTTTTGCCAGACGTGAAACTATCAGTTTTACTCTGTCTTTGGTTAGATTTGATTAGATTTGCTCTGATTTGATTTGATTAGACTGGAAAAGATTGCATTTTGGGACACTTGGTCTTTAGATTATGTTTCATCTGATTAAACTAAACTGTAGTCCTTTTGAACGGCTCTGACAAGTCTTTATGGGACACACTAGCCAATCAGAGTGCTCATTGATTGACATTTGGTAATTAGATAGCAGTGGTTAATAAATTAATAATAATAATAATAATGATAATAATAATAATATTAATTTCTTGAAGAGATGGTATTTAAATCTGTAATTACATTTGCAATTACTGTATACCATGCCAGGCAAGCATATAACATTAGACATCTCGAGTTCCTGAAAAGATTATTTTGAATCTGTTTTCTCTAGATTCTGTTAAACAAGCCTCAAGTTTCTTAGACAGTGGTCAGAATTGTCTCCAGTTGATGTTACACATGTTGGTTGTTACATCGGATCCTTCAAAAATCGAGTGGCCCTACAGGTAGGAATACCGTAGGATAAATCAGTTTCTGCTGATAGACGATCTGAAGTTTACACAGACATATTTTACAGTTGCAAAATAACTTTTCTGCTGATTTACCTGTATATTATATTTGACTAACCTTCCAAAGGTGCTGTAAATGTGTAACCATATTATTATTTTATTATTAAAAATTTTTTGCCCAAGGTACACAGAATCCATAAGGGACTTAAAAACATTAATTAAGAACAGTGTAAAAACTTATGGAATGGCACCTATTTGTTGAAATGTTATTAAATATTATTATTATTAGTTTATGAAGATTTATAAAGCACAAGTTAATATAACTAAATATGCTGGAAATACACTAGTAGTAGCTTGGCTTAGATAACGTGAACAGGTAAGTCTTTAACCCTAGTTCGTGAATGAGGCAGATCCTGTTCTTACTTGATGTAGTAGTTCATTTAATTTGCATAAATTCTGTCGTGCCAGAGAATTCCAGTAACTTTAGGTTTTCTGTCCTGCAGTTCAGAGAAGCTAGAAGTGGAATTGGCTTCGTATCTGCAAACGGAACGTGAAACGGCCAACAGCTTTCGATTCATCATCGAAACACGAAACGAAATGAATGCAGTGGTTCCCGTTATCGCTGTGAGCATATATTTTCTAGTTTGATTGTAATTGGGATTCTGCTCTTTTTGTGTGATTTATAATTTTCTGTTTCATTTCTGTTTGACTATTGTTTTCTAGTTGTTCATTGTCAGTATGGTCTGTTGTCAGTAGGCCCTGAGTAGGGTCCATTGTCAGTGTGGTCCATTGTCAGTATGGTCCATTGTCAGTATGGTCCATTGTCAGTATGGTCCTTTGTCAGTATGGTCTGGTTGTGTTTTAGTTGTGGATTGTGGACGTGAGAACTCTACTCTACAGAGCGTCCTCATCGTTATCTGTCTCAGCCGAACAAGAATGCATTGTTTCGCCACTTCCCGTCATAAAACTGATGTATAAAGATTGCCTTCGAGAGCAGAACAAGAGGCGCGTAAAGTTTTTAATGGTTTTTTATTGTATTGCATTCTAATTGTTAATTTCTTTAGTATCTCTTGCAAACCAAATTACTCAGAGGCTCTTAATAGTTTGTTATGTAGTCTTATGATTAAATGAAATAATTTCATTGTGATTAAAACTTATTGTTTCTTGGCTAGTTTTCTTACCATGGCCCACTTTTTCTGACCTGAGAGATTTTAACTGGACTGTTGTGACAGCCTTTGAGAAGTGACCAAGATTTGGCTTTGAACTGTTAGTTTATAAGAACAATGAATGTGAATGTTTCTAGGACGGGCCAGATGTGGTATCGCGATCTGACTGTCCAATCCATCGAACTTCCAGAATCGTCTTGTCTGTCAATTCTCAAACTTTTGATCGACAGCACCAAATCTCTCCCACAGTCGCTTCGTTTGGTTGGCGACTTCTACGTAAGTTTCTCAGTATTTTCTCAGAATTTATAAGAGTTTGTTAGTTTTCTAGATACTTTATATAGCACCTTTTAAGGAACACATCATAAAGGCAGTGCCTAATACATATGCTGTCCTAAACAGTGCTACAGTTCATTTAGAACATAAAGATTATTAGTAAGCAATCAGAGATCAGGTAACTAGATAAATCACCAGTAGATTGTGAGTGATGGTCTAGTACTTAGTGTTTTTGACTGTCATATGAGAGGTCGGAGGTTCAAATCCCTGCTAGGGTTCAGAATTGTTTGCAGATTTCTGCATCACACTTGCACCCGTAGTGAACTCGATTATAAAATGAGTACACTGACTGTACACCATCGATGGGAAGATCAGACGGCAAGACAGAGGTCAGGCTGCCCACCCTGACATGCTCATTCTAAGAAAATGAAGCTGCTGGATGGGGTTAGCTTGAGGGAACTTCTCTTCTTGATTGTATTTTTAAGCTGATTAGATGTTAAAGTCTAATGAACAATCAGTGTGTTGTTGCATTTTTTCAGGTTGGCTTTCTGAGAAGATAGCATTGTCGTTACGAAGTTTCAAGAAATTGGTCACTTCCTTGAACTTCAAAGAAAGTGGAACTCTCATCTCCCATTCAGACACAATGACGTCAGATATTGTTCAGCCTCAGCCTTCCGCTTTGAAGTGCGTTCTGTGTTTTTTATGCAATATTAGAGACACACTTTTATGATTTATTTGTAATTCTTTGTTGCTTTTGATGTTCAATCAGGCGGTCAGTTTGGTCTTTGGCCAAACTGGTTACAGCTGAATGTCTATTATGCAGTCATGTGATAGATTGTTGCATATTAACTTGAGCTTAGAGTGCTTTAGGAAATTTTTGAATAATTTTCTGTATTGTTTGTCTCTAGCGTCTTTCCCTGTCTCCGTCTTTCCCTGTCTCCGTCTTTCTCTGTCTCCGTCTGTCTGTATTCGTCATTCCGCCTCTGTCTCTCTCACACTGTCTTTATAACTCTCTGAGTTAGAATACACTTTCTGTCTCGATGCTTGAATGATTTTTAATCCTGGTTAAATATTAAAAACATTATAGAAAAGTTTGTGAGTTACTATTAAGCCGATTTGTGTGGACTCCATGCAATGCGATACCATCACTAGCCAGTGAATTTCAGAATTTGGTCCTGCTGTAGAAAGAATGTACCTGGCATCATATGTTCTGAGGTTTTTGCTGGGAGTGGCACTGAAACATTTGGCTGTGGAGGAAGTGCAGCTATCGCAGCCCAAAGATGAAATGCGTTTGACAAGAACAGGGATACCATACAATAAGATGAAGTGTCCCTAGAGGACAGGGGACATGTGATACCTGCATAGAACAAAGGACAATGTGACATAAGGCCAAGATGATCTACACAAGGCCAAGATGATTTGCACAAGGCCAAGATCATTTTTACAAGGCCAAGATGATGTAGACAAGGCCAAGATGATCTACACAAGGTCAAGATGATCTACACAAGGCCAAGATGATCTACACAAGACCAAGATGACCTTCACTAGGCCAAGAGCACATATCCAAGGTCAGGGCACCTACTCAAGGCCTAGGAACCTACCCATGGCCAGTTACACATCAAGGTCGAGGCACATACTCAAGGCTAGTTACACCAGAATATTATCTTATGCACTTTGTTTGAACACATACTGACTTCATTTCTCCTCCAAAACTGATGAGCAAATGTCGCCTGGTCACGTGATGCTTGTGTGCTGCTGCCAATCACTGGCAGCCAATGCTTTCTATGAACAATGTTTCATCAACTTATGTATGTGATGCAGCAGGTTCTTGGGGTCCAGTCCCGTGTATATCAGTAGCCATCATCGATAGTTTATTCTTGTCTGTACATGCAATCAGTGACGTCTACCAATAGGGGATTGGGGTTAGGACAACGATCTCCCACGGTTGCCAGAAGTGGTTTATCATTCTTGGTAAAAACTGGGAGTTGTTGATATCCGATAATAATTATGTTTTATTTATGTATCATGTATGTTATTGAAAATACATGTTATCTTGGAGTAATTTACAGTTCTGAGTTACTTCTGAGCCTGTTATATGTAAGTCGGCAATAGTGGGCTGTTTGTTTTCCTATTCCAGGTGGGGAGTGGGGTTAAACGCCACTGTTTGCAATATCTTCGTAATACATAGTGGGTAGGGGTCCACCGGAAACCGGCTCGGATACTCGGTTCGGCCGGAAATCCCGTTTCCGGAAGTATTCGCCTCGGCAAATATTGTAGACGCAAATAGTTGCCAAAAAAAATGTCTTTAAAAAAAATTTTCTGTAAAAACTTATTCAATAAACTTACGTATATAAAATTATAAATGTTGAACCTTAAAACAATTACACAGAAAACTTCACAACTGCACAGAAATGACTACAATTCAAATTGTATTAGTCATCTATTACAAGTACACAAATTTATGTCGATAATTTCTTATTACATGAAAATGTGAAGCTTCGCATATGGAACAAATGGTACCCGGTTCGTTACCGGTTCGTTACCGGTTCCGGCAAAAATACATCCAAATACTCGGATTCGGTTTCCGGTGGAAAATGTCTTACCGGTGGACCCCTAATAGTGGGAAAACGTTTCTTATGTTATAGGCGTAACATATGTATGTACATGTGTAGAGAAATACAGTGCATTTCAATAATATGTCTATTTATTTAAATTGAATAAATTGGAACAGATTCACGAAGGCAGGTGCATATGTTTCTATATGAATATGATGCTAACTTTATTGCATGTGTGGATGGATGGAACTAGGCTATGTATCTATGTGTGTATTTATGTATTGGCTGCCCATAGAGAAGCAAATAATTTTAAATTTACTGGGCTAATTGTTTAAATTGTTTCTGTCACTCTTGTTATCTTCAGTCTATACTGACCCCAAAAGATTTCTGTCTGCTCAACCAGGTCTTCGGAATTTCTCAGTCTGACAGTTCCGTGGACAAGGGCATCTTTGAGTAGGTGCATCTTTTCTGTTGCTGGCCCTAGACTCTGGAACTGTCTTCCGACAAAAGTTTGCTCTGCAAAGTCTGTTGTGGCCTTTGGGTCTCAAGTTTTTCTCTCGCCTATAGAAAAAACTCATCTTTTCATGGACGCTTTTCCTCCATTGGCTGTTTCCATATCTTATCAGATTCCCAGTTTGGCTCTCCACCAGACTCGCCCTGGCATGCCTTGAGCATTATTACGGAGGCGCTATAGAAGTTCCTAGATTAGCTTACAGGGGTGCTCGATAGTGTAGTGGTTAGCGTGCTGGACTTCGACCGAAAGGGGTTGGGGGTTCAAACCTTGCTATGGCAGAAATTTGATTCGAGTTTTCTGCTCCACCTGCACCCCCCTAGCCGATTCGGTTAGAATGAGTACACTGACCGTACACTGTCGATGGGAAAATGAGACGGCGAGGGAGAGGAATGACCACCCACCCTCATATGCCAAGGCTGAGAAAATGAAGTCGCTAACATTTCATACCCATGGCTCCCTCAGGGCTAACTTAAGGGACTGCTTTTCTTCTTCAAGTACATGTAGCTCACATGGACTGGAGTCGATGTTAGGAAGGCCGTCGTCTGCATATCTCCACAGGCATTAGAGCACAACTATCCCCTACCCCAGGGATGGCGAACCTATGGCACGCGTGCCCAAAGTGGCACGCGTTCAAATTTTTTGGGCACGCGGAATTCAGAGCGTCCCCCAACATTTCAAACTTAGAAATACAAAATGCTTTTAGGAATTCGCATTTTCTTGTTTGAAGAACGTTATTTTAACACCATTCAAAAACGACGGTATTTTTTTAAATGATTTAGCAGTATTTTGGCACACACCTTAAAAAAGGTTCGCCACCACTGCCCTACCCGGTGGACTACAGACTTAACAATGGCTCCCAGTTATATACTCATGCGATACCGACTAACGAAGCCCCGCCCCGGAGGTTAATCTCGAACTTTATTCTCTCCTTAACGGGGAGCCAACGTAGCTTACTCTTCACATCATCGATATGTGAGAGAACTTGGGCAGTTTGGTCAGTAGGCTTAATAGGGCGGCGCCCTTGAGGACGGAATGAAGCTGACACATCTTGAACTGCGGTTGACATATAAGGGTGGAATTACAATAGTCGAAGCGCGTGAGGATAAAGGATTGTACGAGTCTCTACAGCGATATATATATATATATATATATATATATATATATATATATATATATATATATATATACGACAAATTGCACCGAATGACACGTTTCTGACGCAGCTGATGATAGCAACACGCACACCTGTAGAGACACAGAAAATGATAGACAGATAGAGGGAGAGAGAGTGGGAGAGAGACAGATAGATCATAGAGGAGAGAAAGTGAGAGACAGTAGGAGAGAGATAGAGAGAGACGGGTAGAGGGAGACTATATATATATATATATATATATATATACACACGCACACACAGATTGCATAGATATACAATAATATGTAGGCTAGTTCTTCGTCCAGATCGCGGACGGTGAGTTGTTGATTCAAAATCCGGAAATCGCAGCTCTCACTGCTTTCTTCTTCGCCAGTCCTTAGTGGCGCCGCCTGGCGTCTGCATACAACCACTGGCACGGAATCTTCGTCTGGTTCAAACGGATCCGATTGGACTACATAAGATCCATCCTTTCTCACAGTCACACAGGCAAGTACGTCGGATGGGTAGGACGCTCTGTACAGAGCAGCGATGACATTAGGTGTACCGTGTACAATTTATACATACAGGCGGGGCTCGAGTGTATGATCTCGAGTGTGTGATACAGCTAATGGAACTGTTGTCCACGTCGTAGTCTTAGCCACTGGCGATTCTAGTTTTTTAACTGGGGGCTAAAAGTTGCCCCCCCCCGTCGAGAAGTTCACTGTGTAACTCGTCAGCATTTCTTTTTTTACTTCTCACAATGCATTGATCCATTTATATTGATTTATGTATGTGCGTGTCCAAACATACACTTATACAGTATACACATTATATTGTACTCAGAGGCTGTAACCAGGCTGTGTTACAAACATTGTAAATGTATGGCTAACTAAACGTTAAACTGAGGAGGGGCTAAAATATGTGTAGGGGCTAATACAAACTATGGGCTAACTTTCTAGCTAGGGGCTACAGCCCCCTATCCCGTCTCTGCAGAACCGCCACTGGTCTTAGCCCACGGTGACCATCGTCATTCGCTCGATCAGCCAGGAAGAACTTCGGCCAACCTTAGCTTCAAGTGGTTCGCGTGCTGGACTGTCAATCGAGAGGTTGGGGGTTCAAATGCCCACCGGGGCAGAAATTTAATTCGAGACTTCTGCTTCACCCGCGCCCTCTAGCCAACTGAGCTGTAACGAGTACACTAGGCCTAATCGTACACTGTCGTCAGAAGAGGGGAGATGGCCACCAGCCCCCCCCCCCGCTCCCCCCATATGCTGAGGTAAAGCAAATGAAGCGTCACTAACTCTTCATCATACATACATGCACAGTATTATGCATATTATGTACTATGTAAATATGTATGCACATAGGTATGTATTATGTATGCATGTCTGTCTGTGTGTATTTATGTATGTATGTATGTATGACATGTATGTACATATATATATCGTGTGTGTGCATGTGTCTGTGAGGATTGATGTCGTTTCTCTTCCTATCGTCCTCTTCCTCCTTCCCTGCCTCGTTCTCATCCTCTGATGTTGCTGGCGACATCTAGCGGCGTCGTCGCCATTAATCAAAGCGCTAAATGAAAAATGATTTCATCGTTGTCTCCGGAGACAATGAATGAGTGATGAAGGCGGAGGGAAAAGGAGGGATGATCTAGACAGGGAGACAAAGGATGCAGCAACGGAGGAAAGGGCTGAGGGAAGAAGAGGCAACGGACAGAGGGAAGGATTGGTTCTTGGGAGGTAAAGAACGAGGGAAGGATAGAGAGGGAACAATGAGGGAGGGACGGGAGGAGAGGGAGCCAGGAAACAGAGGATGGAGAGATGATCAAGGGAGGGAACAGATGTTGAGGCATGGGAGGGAAGGGCCGAAGGGAGGAGGGAGGGACAGTGGATGAATCTTGCGATGGACGGACCTAGGGAAGGATAGGAGGGTGAGAATAACAAGGGATGAAGGGAAAGGGGGATGGAGATAGGCCGAGGGAATCAGAAGTGAAAGAGGGAGGGAGGGTTTGGAAAGAGAAACGAAGGAGGAAGAATAGGAGGAGGAAGAGTAGGAGGAGGAAGAGGAAAAGGGGAAGAGGAGGAGGAAGAGGAAAAGGAGGAAGGGTAGAAGGAGGAAGAGGAGGAGGAGTAAAAAGAAGAGTAGGAGGAGGAAGAGGAGAAGGAGGAAGAAAAGAAAACGGAAGAGAGGAGGAGGGAGAGATTGACGTAGGATCGAGGGAAGAATGCAAAGGGCTGAGACAAGAGAGGGAATAGCTAAGAAACAAGGGAGCGGCCAGGGGTCTGAAGGTACCCCATCCCTCATGGGAGGGAGGGAGGTGCAGGGTAGGGTGAGAGTAGAAGGAAGGGAGGGACTGGACAGTGATGAATGTTCCTGGGAAATGACTGGATGGAGGAAGAGCCAGAGGGGTGGATAACAGGCGGGGTGGGGCTCCTCTTCAGTCAATGATCGGAAACGCGTCGTCTGGTGGTCCTGCTGCTGCAGCTGATGGTCATGGGGAGGATGCTACACGGTGGCTGCTGCTGATGCTGCAGATGTTGTTAGATTGATAAGAACCACTGTCGTTGATGAACACGCCACTGATTCCTGTCCTTCGGGAAATGGCTATTCACTCATTTCCACTTCCCCTTCCCTATTCTCTTCCCCTTCCCTATAGTCTCCCCTTCCCTATTTTCCTCTTCCCCTTCCCCTATTCTCCCTTCCCCTATTCCCCTCTTCCCCTTCCCCTAGTCTCCCCTTCACCTTCCCCTAATCTTCCCTTCCTCTAGTCTCCCCTTCCCCTATTCTTCCCCTTTCCTAGTCTCCAACTTCTCTTAGTCTCCTCTTCCCCTTCCCCTAATCATCTCACACCTCCGCCTATCTTCCCACAATGACCCTTGATGCATATATATATATATATGTGTGTGTGTGTGTGTGTGTGTGTGTGTGTGTGTGTGTGTGTGTGTGTGTGTGTGTGTGTGTGTGTGTGTGTGTGTGTGTGTGTGTGTGTGTGTGTGTGTGTGTGTGTGTGTGTGTGTGTGTGTGTGTGTGTGTGCGTGTTTGTGTGTGTATGTTTGTGTGACGCGCTGGGGGAGAAAAGGTATGAAATCTGGCATTTCTGTTCTGTGTAGGCCTATGCTCTGAGGTTTGTCGATGTTACTTGGACAAATCTGCCAAATTTTACTTCTATAATATTATTATTTATGTCGACAAACTAAAACGCCAAAGACGGCCATCTGGTGTTTCGTTTATGAGAAAATCGATTTTGAAAACTGCAGACATTATATTTAGAAAAACACATTTCCAAAAGCTATGCATTGTCATGGCTAAATCTTTGTACACAGAACATAATTAACTACACCTGTAACTGAGAAAGCCTATCTTTCATTTGTTAATACAACGTCCACGCCCAGGGTTTCCTATCATTTCTCCCAGCGGGTCTCATTATTTTTATCGGCTTTACGTCTTGGACGGACCTTTTGTTCATATTTCTTTCTGCCTGTGTGTCTTCTCTCTTTCTATCTTACTGTATGTATGTATATATATATATACATTTATATATATATATTTATAGATAGATAGATAGACAGACAGACAGACATGCAGACAGATAGATAGATGAGAGAGACATTTATATAGCATTTATAAAAAGACATTTAGACAGATAGACATACTGTACAAACAAACATACATACAGACACATAGACAGGCAAATGGATTAATACAGACAAGCGCGTAGAACCGATACATATAAATGTGTGTGTGTGCGTGCGTGTGCGCGTATGTGTGCGTGCGTAGGTGTATGCGTGCGTGCGTGTGTGTGTGTGTGTGCGTGTGTGTGTGCATGTTTGTGTGTGCGTGTTGGTGTGTGTGCGTGTGTGTGTGCACGTGCGTGTGTGTGCGTGCGTGTGTCAGTGTGTGTGTCTGATCTGCAGGGTCTATATAGTTGGCGTCTTGTCATCGTTGTCGTCACGAGTTCAATGTGAAGACGTGTAATTTCCGCGACTGAACATCCGCTTCTGTTGCTCCTGTTGCTGGTCCTGCTGGTGGTGGTGGTGGTGATGACGACGGCGATGATGACGCTGTGGCAAGAGAAGAGAAGCCGCGGTCGTCTCCATGGCTGTTTTTATTCCCGCGGCCGATGACCATGCACCCACGTTCGCATGCAGACGCAGACCACCAACGTTTATTCGACCACCCACGATACACTTACAGCGATGACCACAACTTCTGCCTGACCAATCTCATATATACAATGCATATATACACACATATATATATATATATATATATATATATATATATATATATATATATTGAACAGTTATATTAGGACATAAAATAAATGTTCAATGCGTCTATATAACATTTATATGGGGGTATTTGAGTGAAACTCCTATGTATATACAGCCATATATATTTGAGTGTTACTTTCTTTTGCGTAATTGCCATATATATATATATATATATATATATATATATATATATATATATATATATATATATATATATATATATAAGATGCTCTGGATGAGATTATGGCCTAAATAAAGAGCGACGTTTTGTGAGGGAAGGCGAAGCTGCTGTGTTTGATTAAAAGAAGCCGTCGACTTTGACTCGGACTCAGTAAAGACAGGAAAAGGCGGCCGAAGAGGAGGAGGGGGAGGAAGAGGAAGAGGAGGAGTGGAGCAGAGGAAGAGGACGAGGAGGAAGGAGGAGGACGAGGAGGAGGAAGGGAGGAGGACGAGGAGGAGGAAGGAAGGAGGAAGAGCTAGGAAAAAAGAGGAGGAGGAAGAAGAAGAGGAATGTCGAAAGAGGGAATAAGCGCGAAAGAAAAGGGCTCGGAATAAAAAAAGGAGACAGGAAAACGTGGCCGAGGAGGAAGAGGAGGGAGGAGGGAAAAGAGGAGGAAGACGAGAAGGAACGAGGGGGAACAGGAGCAGCACGAGAAGGAACAGGAGCAGCACGAGAAGAGGGAAAACAAAGGGAAGGATGAGAATGAAAAGGAGGAGGAAGAAGAAAGAGGAGGAGCAGGAGGAGAAAGAAGAGGATGAAGGCCTGAGGAATCGGCGTTGAAGTGCTGCTATGCAAATTTGCAATGACAAGTGCAACGTATGAGAACAAAGAGAAGGAGGAGGAGAAGGAAATGGAGGAAGAGGGTGACTGTAAGGAGAAGAAACAGGAGGAAGATAACTATGAAGAGGGAAATGGAGAAGGATGGAATAGGAGCAACAGTGTGAGGAGCTCGAAGAGAAAGGACTGGAAGAAGAAGAGACTAAGACGTACGACTACACGTGGGTGTGTGACAGTTTGTATATGCATGCACTCATGAGTAAGCATCTGTGTGTGTGTGTGTGTGTGTGTGTGTATGTGTGTGTGTGTGTGTGTGTGTGTGTGTGTGTGTGTGTGTGTGTGTGTGTGTGTGTGTGTGTGTGTGTGTGTGTGTGTGTGTGTGTGTGTGTGTGTGTGTGTGTGTGAGAGAGAGAAAGAGAGAGAGACAGACAGACAGACATACAGACAAACAGAGAGACCGAGAGAGATAGAGCGACAGAGACTGACAGAGAGACAGAGATGTGAAAGTAACTTAGAAGAAGGATGATATATTCAAGAAGAAGACCAGAGGAAAGGAAAGAGAGTAAGATCGTTGAGACGGGGAGGAAAAGGAGAAAGAAGGAATAGGAGAAGGAGGAATAGGAAGAGGAATGGCAGTAGAAGGTAGAAGAAGGAAGAAGAAGGAAGAGGAGGAGGAGGCGGAATAGGAGGAGGAATTGAAGTATATAGAAGGTAGAAGAAGAAAGAAGAAAAGGGAAGAAAAATAGGAGGAGGAGGAGGAATAGGAGGAGGAATAAGAGGAGTATAAATAGGAAGAATAGGAGGAGGAGGACTAGAAGGAGGAGGAATAGGAGGAAGTGGAGGAGGATGGTACTGTTCCGAAGTGATTACGGATTCAGAGTCGTCTCGGATCGTTTTATTAGATCAGTGCTGAAGTTGGTTGTTTGCTAAGACGACGACTCTCTTGCAATGAATTCCCTATCAGACACGACCTCCGCAAAATCAAATACAACAGAACCCTCCTCTCTTGTCTCTCCTTCTCCTTTTATCTGTGCGCGTGACAGTCTATTGGTTATGGTGTCACAGCAGCCGAAAGGTCGGTGGTTCAAATCCCCGCCAGGAGATAGGGGCTACAGAGATTTCCGCACCACCAACACCAGCGGCCCATAGGGTAAAATGAGTACACAGATGGTAGGCCTATATACATTGTCGAGGAAAGATCCGACGGAGAGGCCGTCATACAGCATAGTGCATACTCATGCATGCATATAATGTAAGCATGCATACGTGTGTATACATATGTGTACACATATACATGTATATCGATATTTCTGTGCATATATTATGCTTAGTTCACCTTTAATATCGAAGTATATGAATAGCTTAATTGCCTTCTGCCGCCTTTAACCGGATTTGCACGTGCGACTCATACGTAATCCCAGCGTCAGGCGAGATTCCTGGCGGGAGCACCTGTTTATGTTCATCCGTCTACTTAGAGCTGCTGAAGGTGGTTGCCAACAGCAGCAGCAGCAGCAGCAGCAGCAGCAGCAGCAGCAGCAGCAGCAGCAGCAGCAGGAGAAACATCGACAGCGTCCGCATCAGCGACGACTGCAAGAGCATCCTTAGTTCCAGAACTATGGGGCGCCGTACCCCCCCCCCCACGTTGAACATCAGATCGATACATACTACGCCGCCTTTATGCGCGCCCGCACATCGCACACACTGACGCACACACCTACACACCTACACCTACACACACACACACACACCTACACACACACGCACACCTACACACACACACACACACATGCATACACACACACACCTACACACACACACACACACACACACACACACACACACACATACACACACACACATGTTCGCACAAATGCTACAACTATGCACGTATAGGCCTATATATAGCGATACATGGGTGGCGAACCTATGGCACGCGTGCCCAAAGTGGCGCGCGTTCAAATTTTTGGGCACGCGGAATTCAGAGCGTCCCCCAAAATTTCAAACTTAGAAATACAAAATCCCTGTAGGAATCCACATTTTCTTATTTGAAGGATTTCATTTTAACACCAGTCTGAAACGATCCTTGAAATAAATTTTTTTATTCATTTTTTTACGCTTTGTTAAATAAAATCTATATGAGAAAAATAATTATATAGGCCTACGCTACTGTGCAAAACTCCGAGGGTAACGCGACGGTATTTTTTTAAACGATTTAGCAGCATGTTGGCACGCACCTTAAAAAAGGGTTCGCCACCCCTGACGTAGGTCATCTATACGATACATTTTGGCCACACTGCATTGTCTGAAAATAGCAGACATTATCTCTAAGTGTGCTTAATCAATACACAGCTATATATAATATTATATACATGATATTTAATAAATCAGAGACCACGTGTTATATATACATTAATATATATATATATATATATATTCGTATATATAAATTACGTGCGTACCTTGGCATTGATATAGCACCTTTATTAGGATCTCTCAAAGCCCAGCCTTGGCGTTGATGGCATGCATGCGGAGCCCATGTCACTGTTACGCATGATGCGTGTGTCAATGCTAATAGCGTACCATAATGGGCGTGTTTAGGCCAAGAAACGCATAGATTGGCCTACGACGGGTGCAAGACAATGCCATAGGCCTATTCTAATTGCCTTGGCTTCGATCGTGGAACAGTTTATAGGCCTATAGAGAAAGTGTCTGACACAAGGACGATGTGTGAATTGCGCCTCTGTGACTCCATCAATCTTCTATCGATTCCCATTTATTAATGCGTGAACACGCACATGCGTATACACGTGTGTGTATATATATATATATATATATATATATATATATATATATATATATATATATATATATATATATATATATATATACCATACACACGCATAGGTCCACAGACACACTGATAAGGACGCACATGTACACACACACATAGTGTCATATACACACAAACACGCACGCACACCTACACACAGACACACAGACACACAGACAGACACACAGACACACAGACACACACACACACACACACACACACACACACACACACACACACACACACACACAAGAAGACATGTGAGAGCTGATATTCTGGTATATATATGCCTATTTCTAAAATTGCTTACATCATGTATCTTATGTATCATAAATGGCTGCAGATTCATTGGCACGGTCCGTACACGGGGACGTCAAAGAAGCACCCATTCAACTGGGGGCAGCTTTGGTTAAGGGGATCTGACCCGATAAATTAACCGAAAAATAGATGAAGATCGAGGTCATTATTTTTTATTACGCATTTATGAAGCGCCACTATCTAATGACGAAGCATCAATCGATGGCGCTGAGCAATTGTGGTTAATGACACGCCCAAGGAGTAATCATCTCATGCAGGAGAGGATGGTCGAACACATGTACTTTAAGGATGTCTCGCAAAGGCGCTATAGAAAGACTTCTTCATTTACATTTACACTTACATTCACATTTACACTTGCATTTACACTTACATTTACACTTACATTTACACTTACACTTACACTTACATCAACAACTGCACTTCATATTACACTTGCACTTACAGTTACAGTTGCAGTTACATTTACACTTATAATGTTTATACTTACGTTTACACTTACATTTACAGTTACATTTACAGTTTCATTTACGCTTGCACTTACATTTACAGTTACATTTGCACTTACACTTACATTTACATGCATTTACATTTATATATGGATTTTAGACTCGCGGCTCTTAGGGCCTCTACACGTATATATATAGTTTCTTGCTGACTCGTATAGGCATATCTATATATATAGTATACACTATACATGATGTATGCAATGATACTATGCATATGTTATAAATATATCACATATGTCTTTATGTTTCATATATCACGTGCCTCGTCTATATCATAATCATAATGATAATCATATCTGCCATGCATCATACATAATATGCAGTATATATTTATCACTTCGTGACATACATAATAAATGATAATTTAGGATATGGAAAATAATGGTCAAAAATATATAGGGGCCTATAGGATAACCTAAAATATATGTGCAGATATACACAGGATATATATATATATATTAAGTGTTGATACCTATATATATGTATGTAAGACTATACACACGTATGTAAGACTATATATAAAGTCCATTATATATATGATATTATATATATATATATATATATATATATATCAATACATATGAAATCATTGGTCGTTGTCATGATGTCGTAGTGTTCGTGCCATATCACGACTTGGAACCCGCTTCTGTCGACTGATTGGCCGTCGTGTTCGACGACGATAGAAGACGCTGAGGGACAGACAGACAGACAGACAGACGGACGGACGGCCGGACGGACGGACGGACAGTGGGACGGAAGCAGACAGGCAGAGGTATATGGAGGCAGAGGGACAGAAATGGACAGAGGGACAGAACAAGAGTGACAAATAGAGACAAAGGAAAGGGAGATGAAAAGAGAGCTATATACGGAGAGGGATGTAGAGGCAGACAGAGAGAGGTGCTGAGAGGAAATAGGGAGAAACGAGAGAGAGGGACAAAGCCATGGAGATACAGAGAAACAAGGAGACTGAGGCAGACGGACACAGAGAGGGACAGACGATGACGCAGAGGGATGCCTTAAATGACAAGGTTCAACGTCACAGGATTCGATCGATTATGGCACCACCACCACCACGACCACCACCACCACCACTACCACCGCCGCCGCCACCACCACCACCACCACCACGACCACCACCACCACCACCACCACCACCACAGACGGACGGACAGACGGACCTTTGCAAAGTGTCTAAGTCAAGGGACCTCTGCTTCTGCTGGTGATGTTGATGTCAGTGATGCTGGTCCAGAGGGTGATGAGGTCACTGCAGTTTCGCGTGACGTCTCAGCAATCAATAAGCAGATGGAAAGATACATAGACAGACACTGGTTCCATTGTCAGTGTGTCTCCTTGTCTTTGTATATCTCAGCCTAACCTTCCTTTCTTTGAAGCTGTGTCTTGCTATTCCTCTGTCTCTGTCCTTGTTTCTGCCCATATGTATATGTCTATCTCTATCTCATCTCCATACATATTTCTGTCTCTTAGTTTGTATGTATGCACATATGTGCATGCGTGTATGTATGCATGTATGTATGTGTGTATGTACGTGTGTATGCATGTATGTATGTATGTATGTATGTATGTATGTGTGTATGTATGTATGTATGCATGTATGTATGTATATATGTATGTATGTATGTATGTATGTATGTGTGTATGTATGTATGTATGCATGTATGTATGTATGTATGTATGTATGTATGTATGTATGTATGTATGTATGTATGTATGTATGCATGATGTATGTATCTATGTGTGTATGCATGTATGTATGTATATGTATGCATGCATATAATTATGTATCATGTATGTATGCATACATTTAGGATTAGACGTTATATTTCATTTTCTGCCATGATTTGTTTGGCTAATGCTCGGTCACCTGTTGTCTCGACTATCGCAACTCAGTTCTTGCTTGCATTGCCAAAAGTAACTTGAAGCTTCAAATAGTCCAAAATACCTTGTCCAGAGCGATCACTAAACCGCTCCTATAACATTGCATGGACTGCCCATAGAAAAGTGAATAACTTTCAAGACTGGGTAAACCAGGTCTGTACTCACTGTACTCAACCAGGTCCTCTACTTTCTCATTTTCAATTTTCCGTGGACAAGGGCAGCTCTTGGTATAGGCGCCCCTTTCTTGTTGCTGGCTCAAGACTGTGGAACTCCCTTCCGACAAACATTCCAAGTCTGTTCTGACCCTAAGACCTCGACTAAAGCCTCATATTTTCTGGAATCATTATCTTCGTCTATAGGTTGTTACCTTGTCTTCTCGGACTCTCTTCTTCCCTTTCAAACGGTTGACTTACTCAGGAATTTGACTTACATGTATGACTATTTTTCTGCGTACCGAACATCGACTGATGGCTTGATACTGGCGCTACAGAAGTTCCTCGATTAGATTAGATTAGATTAGATTAGATTAGGCCGTATTAATGAACTAATCTTCTGGATATTGACCATATTAAGACCTAGTTTGGTGCGCCATCCGTTGATGCCTTGTGCCGCACTAGACATCTGTGTGATAGAAGTCAGAAATTAATAACAATTAGAGCTGAACTCTTGTTTCCGTCTTAATAAGCTTTTGATGGATCTAACAAAAATGTTTGTACATGGCTAAATATTAATAAACAAATGAGTGCTTATTAATATTATTTATTTATTGACAATCATTATTGCTGCGTATTTAATTACTGATAAGAGACTTAATTAACATCACACAACTGCTTTGGTCAGTAGGTAACAATGTGCATGAAAAGTATTAAAATCGGAAATTAAGTCTTTTATCGTTAATATGTCGCCGTGCAGTTATAAGGTTATTGCGTGTTGAAATCTCCTAACAGTGAAAGTCTCTGCAACAACTCTAAGAGCATAGTAGTTTTATCACCGGGGCAAATTTCTTTAGTTTACACCGGAAACTAGGTCACTGAACGTGATTGGTTGGATTCAGATAGAAGTGTGTTGCTATTGGTTGGCTTCAGATGAAAGTATGTCGCTATTGGTTGGCCTCGAGTGTATCTGTGCAGTGAACAGCCGGCTTCATGCTGCTTGCCATCTTTTTCAAATCAAGAGGACCAAGTTGCGTTGCGTGACCTAGTTTCTAGCTTTTTGATAGGTTACTCGTAATTCTTATTTATTATAAAAGCTCTTGATTTAAAAATTAAGTGTAAATATATCTCGGACTTTCTTAGCGCCACACAAAAGCCGCGTCAGGGAGAGCAGCATAAACATCGGCGGTATATCAAATGATTGAAATGAAGTCTCAAAAGATCCAGGTTATTTGATCGGTTTGATATAGTGACAGTCGATGATTCGAAGGCGTGATAAGTCTGTAGTAGGGTGAGAAGAGGACAGTGACTGGTCACCGGTCAACGAGATTACAGGATGAACTTTGTGGTATAAGATTGGCAAGTTGAACTAGATTGACTTAGGTTGGCTCTGGTTTCTGTTAGGGCGAAGGTTGTTTAAGCTTTCGTCCATGGTTTATCGAACGATTATACAATATCTCGTCTCTAATACAACCACATTTAACCCTGTCTAAGTTTGGGATACGTTAAAATAGTAAGCAAGATAATAATAGTCATATTGTTACGCGTGCTCATCATTCAAGGAGGGTTCTCAAGGCTGAAGAACCGGAAGTCCAAGAGCAGGACGACCGGGTGGCTTGATCTGAACGTTAGTCCTTCTGCACAGTCTATCTCTAGCCGCTTTCTTCAAATGAGGTTTATTTCAGCCATTTTTCTGGTTCAACCTTGGCTCAGCCAGGGTTTCTTATCAGCCCAGCTGGAACCACTTTCCTAAATCAGCTCTAATCGTTAAGCATCGATGGCTCTGACGAATGAGGCCTGGCCGCTTCAGCAACTCAGCACGACGCGATTTGCATCGATTGACGCAGGATTTGTTTAAAGGTGCGCCTCACCTGCTCGCGTGCTTTGGAAAACATGTTTACTGATTCATCACAAGCATATGTGTCACGCTTCTCTGACCGCATGAATTCCAAGACACGCTTCACCGACCCGCAAGCATTTGGCGTCACGCATCAGCAGACATTTCGAAGAGGTGCAATCGGTGGTATGGTATACACTGCTGAAAACGACTGATTCTTCTTCTTCTCTCGTCTTAAACGTTTAAGTACAGCGCTATATAACACCAAAATTCTACCAATACTAGTAAAAACTGGCTACAAATAACGTCAAAACTGGACGCCTACGCTGAACCACCGACTCCGACGACTGCTGAGCCTCCTCCTGCTCCCGAACCTCCGCCTGGTCCTCCTCCGTTCTTCGATCGCAGTCGCAGGGACGTATTGGCTGACTGTCCCAGATCGACGGACCGTCCCTCTGCGCCGGCGGACGGAGATGACCACCCGATCCCCGGGCGCCTTTTCGGGTCGCCTGGCCTCTGCGCCGGGTAGATGAGGAGGGGTTGCATGAGCTTCGTGGCCGTCGGCTTGAGGGACCCGGGGGTAGCAAGAGTTGAAGGTCGGCGGCACGGCGTAGCAGAAGGACCCGATCGAGGATTGGACTGGCAGGGGGGCTGCTGCCCTCGGGGAGCCGAGGTGGTGGACGGGGCGCGCGGTCTGGGGTGAGAGGACGGTCGTGGACGCTGCTGTTTCAGCTTGAGTATCTTTGTTCGGCAGACGACGCACTTGAGTGGAAGTCGTCGATCCGTGACGGCCGATTGGATCGTCTTTACGAAGCAGAGACGACAGACGACACAGTGTCCACAAGGGTAGGTCTTCATTGTGGCCTTCGCTGACAGACACACGACGCACTATAGGATAAAAACAAATCACATCGTGAGGCTGAAGGTAAGGTAGACCTGAGGAGGGTATGGGTAAGGCATAGTATGGTACAGGAGAGACGCGGTAGTGTAGCGGGATGTTCTGTGTCTTGTAACCGGAGGGTCGCAGGTTCGAATCTACCTCAAGCCACTGCATAGCGACTCCGTGCCATCGATGTTCTGTAGTATGGTCGTTAGCGCTTTGGAAGGAGGGCAATATCAAAATACAGTTGTATTGTATTGTATAGTAGGGTAGGGTGAGGTATGGGTAAGGCATACATATATATATATATGTATATATATATATATACATAGTATGGTATAGTAGGCTAGGGTGAGGGTATGGGTGAGTAAGGTATTGCATGGTGCGGGTAAGGTAAGCTAGGGTGATGGTATGGGTATAGTATAGTATGGTGTAGTAGGCTAGGGTGAGGGTTAAAGTAAGATATGATATAATGTAGTATGGTAGGTTAGTTTGAGGATAAGAATTGAATATGGCATAGTGTTGTATGGTATAGGCTAGGGTGATGGTAAGAGTATAGTATGGTAGTTTAGAGTCACGGTTAGAGTAATGTGTTGTATGATATAGCATGGGAAGGTATATCCGGAATATTCGTAGAATCAGATCTTACGTGTATACATCAACTGTTTTAGTCTCAACCGCAACTGCTCTGAATTCTTAACTACTGCAACTCACTTCTCGTTGGTACTGCTAGAGGTGATCTGCACAAACTACAACTGCTGAGATTCTCATGGCAAGGGACAGGACACACACGTCGAGGTATCAGAACACGATTACATCAATTTTGCACTCATTCCATTAGCTGCCAGTCGAGCATAGAATGTATTTTAGAATCTGCAACTCGTCATTGGCAAAAACATCTAATCAGAATTGCAATAGTTAATTAAACGCGAGAATACAGCGCCACTAATTGCCATCGCTTGAAATTGTTTCAAACCAAAATAACTCATGTCGCAAAAAACCATTGACCATTTCTAAAAGCGCCACTTAACGATTCAGAGGCTTGCTCCCGACCCAAATCAGTGCGATCACTAACAGATAAAATGGCCTTCGAAAATAATATAAAATAAAGATAAGGTTAGATATGGGAAGCAGATCAACGCAGAAGGTCAGGTATGGCATGGCTGTCTGATATGGCAAGGTAAGGTAAGGTACAATACAAAACAATACAATACAACTGTATACTTGATATTGCCCTCCTTCCAAAGTTCAGAAGTGCACACGACCATACGACAGAAGATCGATGGCGCTGTGTAAGGCAAGGTGAGCTTTAACAAGATAAGGAAAGGTTTGATCAGAAAACGTAGGGTTTTGTATGGTATACAATGAGTATGGTAAATCAGGGTATGGTATGTAAGGTAGGGTTATAAGATATTGAGCTTTCTGATAGACATCACTGTACTTTATAATGACATAATGCCGTATAAATGAATGTAGTGTAATAAAGTACAGAATAGGGCGGTATTTTAGAGTACACCAGATAACAATAGAGGAAAAATAAGTTACATTACGCGTGGAAGCCAGTGTAGAATCTATTTTCGTGCATTCGGTTGCTAGTAAGAAAGTGAGACTGATCTATAGGGGGACGGTGGCCTCGAATTTTTCCTTCATTTCCATTCGGCCCATCAGGTGCTTTCCCGCCCTCGGCCTGTACTATAGCGCTCTCTGTCGTCTGCTCACTGTTGCTCAGACAGGTGGTTTCGTTCGGAAGAAGAACAATAATTGCCCGGAAGTAATATATCTTCCGACTGCAGCCGCCTCGAAGTACAGCAGAACCTTTGTCGGGAAAAGATTACTTCCTTATAAAAACAGATATACATACATACGCATGTATAGGCTACGTATGCGTGTATATATGTATTATGTATGTGTATGTGTATATGTAAATGTCTCTGTATATGTATTTGTTCTTTATATCCTGATATTACTAAATGTATATTTATAAATGAGTATATGTGTGTATGTGTGTATGTGTGTGTATATGTGTGTGTCTGTTTGTGTGTTTGCGTGTGTGAGAGTGTGTGTGTTCATGGAGCTCGTAATTATACCTAATTCACTGCCACAACGATTTATGTCTCGGCTTTTATATATGTATGTTTGTATGTATGTATCTATATGTGTATGTATGTGTGTGTATGTATGTATGCATCAGTGTGATTCTCCTTACAGATTTTAGTTACAGTTACAGTTATAGTTAGTATTATTTTTAGTTATAGTCATAATTATACTTACTGGAGTTTTATTTTAGTTAATTTTAGCTAGTAGGCCTACTTAGTAACAATTGGCTCCCAGTGGCGCTCCGCCTTGTCCCTATGGGGTCATCGATTAATTATGTCAAAACATTTAAGGCAGTTTTGACCCCTCCCCTTGTCAACAACTGTCAAACATTCAAGGAACCCTACAAAATTATGTAAAAAAATTAC
>OY744609.1:10722013-10742013 GCA_963556255.1 Allolobophora icterica | reverse complement strand
TTAGTTTAGTATCTACGCAGTGTTATAGTGTATCATTATTACTTGTTTTTGTGTAGCTATTGACAATTATGTTCTGCTATTTTTCTGTTGATGTAGGATGCAAAAAGTGTTTAAAAAATTGAAAAAAGCGTTCATAAGCCTGTTGATTAAGAAAAACTAGTTGTTCAATGCTACAATTATTGTCGTGTAGTGCAGAGAAAATGGGATTACCAGGTCTTGAAATATTCCTGCAAAAATAATTGTTAGCTGGGTAACACTGCAATATGCAGGGATGGAGCCTGTTGCCACTGAATTACACCAGAAATAGGCATTCATAATGCAGTCTTTAAAATCCCCATATATTTGCTAATCAGTGTCCCATATTGCCCAGTATTTTAACACGTGTCCAATATTTTGGAAATTTTTTCCTATGTATATTACAACCTGTCCCATAACATTTCTACAGTGCACTGGGAGACCTACAGAAATCAATTCAACAGTTCAGTTGAACTAAAATGTATAGTTTTCGAAAACCAGTTTTCTTTCTCCGAAATGAGCTAAAACTCACCTACGGCAATGTAGAAATCCCAAAAAAATTCGGGGAGGACCCCAGACCCCTCCACTTCAAAGGGAGGGTAGGGGAAGGCAGGGGATGGTACAGAAGTGGTAAATGGAGGGGAGGGGATAAGTGTGAGGGATGTGGTGGGGAGGAAGGGAAAGCAAGGTATACTTTACAGTAAGGGGGAATTGCTTACAGGGGTTCTATGAAAGAGGGGGAAGGAGAGGGATTGAGCCCGGTTGTTTAGGGGGGATAGAAGCCACTGCGTATAGGCATTTATTCATCTAAGTGATGCATGTATGCTATACGTATTATTATGATTAGTTTCAGTAGTATTCTCCAGCAAATATTAAGGCCAGCAATATATAGGCAGCCGCGAAATATATAGGCCAGCAAATAGGATCATATGGCTAAATACGTTTAATCGTTTTTAAATATATACATACATATATTATATATATAAGGCATATTTATGTATGTACGTATGGCTGTTTTTATTAGTCAGGCACTTATATATACATGATTATTTATGCATCACCCATTATGATACACACATACATTACATTGATACACACATACATTGATACACACATACATTATGCTAAATAATATTATATATGGGAATGAAAAATCAGGATATATTACACCCTGATTTTTCATTCTCATCCAGTGTCCGGGACTTGTGTTTCACCGTTAATAGAATACTCTCTCGTTTTCTGAACACCTCTCGCACCTGACGCGCTACTGTTTGTATCACCTGAGGTGTTTGAGGGCAGTCAGAAGATCAGTTCCCCTTCTGTGTATACTACTATGGTCCATGCCTTCGTTTCCTGCCGCATTGACTATTGCAATTCATTGTGTGCTGGGCTCCCTAAAGCGCGCCTTTCATCTCTGCAGTCTGTTCTGAACGCGTCTGCCAGGCTCATTGCCCGTTTCACTCGCTTCTCTCACATAACTACCTTTATGACTGATGTACTTCACTGGCTTCCTGTTCCATCCCGCATCCAATACAAGATCCTCCTCCTGGTCTCTATAGGACTCAGCAGGAAAAGCTCCTAAGAACCTATGTGACCTAATGCGTAAACCTCTCTCTGTTCTTTCTTCCCGCCCTCTTCAGTCCGCGGACCACCTTGATCTCCTTGTCCCTCATGGCTAGGACTTCGATGGCTCAACACTGTGCTTTTGCCATCGTTGACCCTTCCTTATGGAATGACCTGCCCCTCACTCCGTAGCAAGATATTGTTTGGGATATCGCCCTCTTCTCTCCGCTGCCTGAAGATTTTCCTTTTCCCTCGGGGCTGTCACGCTGGAAGCGCCTCTGAATAGTCTATACTGTGAGCGGCGCTTTATAATAATATCATGATATGATATTTTTTTCGCCTGAGGTATGTAAGATCCCTCGGGCTCTAAGATATTAACAGTTGATTGAAAGATTAAGCTTGGAGTGGTATGATATTATTTTTAATATTATTATTTTTTTTTCGGAAATTAAGTATCCAATTTATTTTACATTTGCACCCCTAGTAAAACAATAATATAATTATACGGGCACGTATATATATATATATATATTATTATTATTATTATTATTATTATTATTATTATTATTATTATTATTATTATTATTAAAGCAGTTTTATATAACGCCCTTTCCAGATTGCCTACTCAGGAATACCCCACCCCAACCACGGTCGAACAACACAGTTCAGGACAGTAAGAAACAGTGTGAAATGACCAATATATGTATATATAATGTACACCCACACGCTCGCGCGCACACACGTACACGCACAAACATACACCAACACACGCAGATATATATATACATATATATACACATGTTGTATATATATTGAATATATATATATTTAATATATATTGTATATATAAACAATTTATAATGTATGTATGTATGTATGTTGTCGTTGCCATGGGAGAGCAATATCTGCGAGTGTTAATCGAAGACCTTATAAGCTGCTGCTGCTGCTGTGCAGTAAGGACTTGCTCTTATGCGCTCAACTTCCCTCCTTAGCAACCGGACCCGCTCTTCAAAAGGCATCACTTAACAGCCCTCGATCGAAACAGGCCCTACATTCTGACTTGATGCAGATCTCATAAATGAAGGAGGACATGTGACGTTAGTGACGGTTAGTCCCAAGCCTGGATGAAGGAGGAGGGTGTCTATGCCACAGCGTCGTTAAATAAAAACTATACTTTAAGGATACCTTTACGGATACCTTTGAGTATAACTTTACGGATACCTTTGAGGATACCTTAACGGATATCGCTTCGGCGTGAAAATTCCGGCACAGTATCAAATGCTGCAGTCGGGAGCGCCTCTGAGTAGTAGTAGACTTCGAGAGGCGCTATGGAAATATCCGGAATAAATAAATAAATATCTCTGAGGATTCCTTTACCGATAACTTTACGGTCATATTATAAGGTATTGTTTATACTTAACGACTTTGCAATGTAAACTGAAACGATCAGCGTTGCCCTCCTCGTTTATCCAGGCTTCGGACTGGCATCACCCGAATATAGCAGAGGAGGAGTTATTAATATAATAATATACGGCAGTTTGATAAGCGTCGCCCTCCTCCTTCACCCAGGCTTTAGACTGGCACCAACGGAAAGCGTCAAATGGATCAACAGTTTAACGACAACCTACGTCATTGTAAGTGTAATCTGACATTTATATAGAGCCAATCTTGACATCAAAGGCCGTTGGCCTCCATGAGAAAAGTGTAAAATCTTTACCCCCTGCAACGTTACAAGATAATTTTTCGAAGCTGAAGGCTCAATATGAACAGTCTTTAAGCCTTGTAATAACAAAGAGCACATACACTTGAGGGCACTCCAGAGATTCGCATTCAAATTAACAGTCGATGACGTCTGTGTGACGTCAGCAGTTATCGAGTTTGGTTCTATAGATATCGGTTATAAATATCCTGCGGAGTCTGCAATATATATAATAGTCCTCTATGTATGTATATATATAAATGTATACATCTAATATACATACACGTATCTACCTATTTACGTATATCTATTTATGTATATGTATTCGTAAACAATAGAAAATATCCCGTATGACGCGCGAAGGGCCCATATTTCAGTCTGACGACAGCCAATTATAAGTCGAGTGTCCTTCGACAGAGTGCTGTGTAGCATAGCATAGGCATGCTATGTATACACAGCTATAGAGCAGACGGTGACGACGATGACGACGACGATGTGTCTCTTAGTAGTTGAAGTAGATGTCGATGATACTCGCCAGGCGACAGACGTCGAACGATAGGCGGCGCCACTTATAGACGAAAAAAGAATCGACAGGAGCAGAAAGAAATCAATAGAGCCTCGACCTCCCACGCCTCTTCCTTACTCTCCCTCTCCTCCTCTTCCTTATTCTCCTACTCTTCCACATTATTCTCTTCCTCTTCCTTATTCTCCTCTTCCTCTGCCTCATTCTTCCCTTCTTCCTCTTCCTCATTCTCCTCCACTTCTCTATTCTCATCTTCCTCATTCTCCTCCTCTTCCTTATTCTCATCTTCTTCTTTATTCTCTTCTTCCTATTACTATTCCTCTCCTCCTCTTGCTTATTCTTCTCTTCCTCATTCTCCTCCTCTTCCTGATTTTCCAATCCTACTTATTATCCTCTTCGTTATTCTCCACTAAGTATTTATTATATTCCTCTTCTTTATGTTCCTCTTCTCTATAATTCTCCTGCTCTTCTTTGTTTTCTCCTCTTCTTCCTCATTCTCTTCCTCTTCTTTTTTATTCTCCTCTTGTTTATTCTCCTACTCTTCCTTGTTCCTCTCTTCCTCTTCTTAATTTTCCTGCTTTTAGGAATTAAAATTTCTCCTCTGGCCTCTACCAGTCTTCATACCATTCTACATTTGTATCGTATGCCAGTGGCATGATACCATCGGTGGGTAGGTACCATTCACAGCGTCGCTCCACTTACCTCCTCTTCTCTCGAGAAATCAACATCTGCTTCGTTTTCATCAAGATTGGCCAAGATTTTCTCCTAAATAAAATACACAACAGATGCAGGACCCTGATCACCAAGCCCATCATCATGATCATGATCATGATCATGATCATCATCATCATCATCATCATCATCATCATCATCATCATCATCATCATCATCATCATCATCATCATCATCATCATCATCATCATCATCATCATCATCATCATCATCATCATCATCACCACCACCACCACCACCACCACCACCACCACCACCACCACCACCATCATCATCATCATCATCTTCTTCTTCTTCTTCTTCTTCATCATCTTCATAATCTTCTTTGTAAAGTACTGACCACCACCATCATGGACCATCACCCAACATCACCACCACCACCAACACCACCATTGCAACAATCGTCAACATTGAAATAATCACAAACACTAATCATTATGTTATAGTCATCGTCATAGTCATTATCATCATCATCATCACCATCGTCATCTTCGTCTTAACGTTAGTCTTTTTCTTGCCTTCTTATCCGCATTCCTATTCCTTCTCTTATTGTTCTTGTTCTCTTCTCGTTCCTATTACTATTCCTGTTCTTGTTCTTCTTGTTCTTCTTCGTCGTCTTCTCATCTTCTTCGTGATCAGCAGCAGCAGCAGCAGCATCTCCATCTCCGTCACTAGAGTCACAACCACTGTCACCGACAATAAAGCAACAAATACGTTTCCGTTGTTGTTGTCGTACTGTCAAAGTTCAAAAGGTCAGCTCCAATCGGTCCTCAGCTGTGCCTCTCTAGTGGTGCTCCATCAGCCAAAATACGTCCATATATCTGATAATATGCACGAACGCTGCACTGGCTTCCCATTGAGGAATGGATTCGGTTCAGGATCCTTCAGTTAGGACGACCAGAGATGTCTAGTCCGACGGGTTGTCCAGAGGGTTGTCAACTGGAGATCCAAGTCCGCTTGCCAGGTAATCCAGAGAGCATCAATGGGCTCTGTGTTCCAGTTCGAAGCCCAACAGGCTCTACAACAGGGTCGTCGATCACAGCACTCTTCTACCCGTGGAGATTTCCAGTTTCCTCGCACCCGCACATCGCTGCGAGTTCATCGAGCTTTCTCGAGCATCGATCTTCACCAGTGAAGCAGTCTTCCATTAAATGAAATAATTATCTACTAAATATTTACACATTTTCTGGCTACTGTCAATCGCACTTCTTTATATCAGGTACCTTCAGAAACGTCTCCACATGAAGCCCATGTAGAGTTCATATTCCCATATGAGAACCGTATAGAGTCCATATGGGTCCAATCTAATGCCGATATACATGCTGGCAGGATATATATAGATAACCATGTTAGCAGCGTCTTTTGGGAGTTGCTTGTTGTATGTATACGACACACGTCATAGCAGTTGAAATGAGGAAGACCACAGAGCTATGAATAGGAACCTCGTTTCTCTTTTACGACCGGAAATTCACGGCCCATCTCGACCGGATGTGTCTCCTGTTGGGCTGACAGACGTCACTGCATCGCTGATGGATGAACACATGGGCTGATGTCATAAAGAAAGCGCCACCTGGTCGTCGGTATATGAAGCAAGATCATAATCCTTCGTTCGCTACTAATTGGACTTATTAGCGCCTAATTGAAAAGCCAAAATGAGGTTTCCAAGGTACGTGTAATGTCACTGAGTGCAACTGTGAAGCACGCAGTCTATCAGCGTAAGAGTTGTGTACGCCTATGTGCGTCTGTCTGCGTGTCTGTCTGTGTGTCTGTTTGTCTGTCTGTGTGTCTGTCTGTGTGTCTATCTGTTTGTCTGTCTGTGTGTCTATCTGTGTGTCTGTCTGTGTGTCTATCTGTTTGTCTGTTTATGTGTCTATCTGTTTGTCTGTCTGTGTGTCTGTCTGTCTGTGTGTCTATCTTTTTGTCTGTCTGTGTGTCTATCTGTGTGTCTGTCTGTGTGTCTATCTGTGTGTCTGTCTGTGTGTCTATCTGTTTGTCTGTTTATGTGTCTATCTGTTTGTCAGTTTGTGTGTGTGTCTTTTTTTCTTCCTGCGTCTGTCTTTTTGTCCGTGTTCCCGTCTGTTTGTCTGTGTGTATGTCTGTTTGTCTGTGTGTCTCCTGTGTATCTGCCTGTTTGTTTGTCTGTTCGTTTATCTGCCTGTGTGTCTGTCTGTGTGTCTATCAGCGTGTCTGTTTATGTGTCTGTCTGTCTGTCTGTCTGTGTGTCTATCTGTTTGTGTGTCTGTCTGGTTTTCTGTGTGTCTGTCTCTTTGTCTGTCTTGTCTGTACGTATATATTTGTATGGACTATGTATATTAGCAAAGGTATGACTATTATTAAGGAAAAAGAGATCGGATGGCAAACCCAACGAAGACGAACGAGATTTTGTTACAAAACAAATGAGAAAACAAAGAGATTTTGTTCCAATTCCAGCCAAGAAAATAAAAAGGAGATTTGATTATAAAGCAGATATTCTATTACAATCCAAAGAGCAAATACAGAAGAGGAGATTTTAGAACACTCTATTTATGCATACCAAGAGAATAAAGAAGAGATTTGAATCTAAGCCAAGCGAATTAAGGAGATCAGATTGCCATCCACACCAAGAGAATAAAGGGGATTTCAATAATTTCCTGCCCAAGAGAATAAAGAAGAGATATGAATCTAGACCAATGAATGGAAGGTCATCGGATTTCAATTCAGACCACGGAGAATAAAGAGGAGATTTCAATATTCTCCTGGTCAAGAGAATAAAGAAGAGATATGAATCTAGACCAATGAATGGAAGGTCATCGGATTTCAATTCAGACCAGGAGAATAAAGAGGAGATTTCAATATTCTCCTGGTCAAGAGAATAAAGAAGAGATATGAATCTAAACCAATGAATGAAAGGTTAGCGGATTTCAATTCAGACCACGGAGTATTATAAAGAGGAGATTTCAATATTCTCCTGGTCAAGAGAATAAAGAAGAGATATGAATCTAGACCAATGAATGGAAGGTCATCGGATTTCAATTCAGACCAGGAGTATAAAGAGATTTCAATATTCTCCTGGTCAAGAGAATAAAGTAGAGATATGAATCTAAACCAATGAATGAAAGGTTAGCGGATTTCAATTCAGACCACGGAGTATAAAGAGGAGATTTCAATATTCTCCTGGCCAAGAGAAATAAGAAAAGATCTGAATCTAAACCAATGAATGAAAGTTTAGTGGATTTCAATTCAGACCACTGAGAATAAAGTGGAAAAAGAATTAAGAAGAGATCTGAATCCAAACCAATGAATGAAAGGTCATCTGATTGCAATGCAGACCACGGAGTATAAAGAGGAGATTTCAATATTCTCCTGTCAAGAGAATAGAGAAGCGATCTGGTTCTGAGCCAAGCGAACGAGAAGAAATTTGATTACAACAGAAAAGCCAGCAGAAGATGAATGAGTCTCTTCGATTACTGGATTAGCTTTTGGATTCGGAGGTCAGCCCGAAGTAAATGCTTCCTCAATAAAACTCCTTTGTTTGAACGTTTCGTAAAATACTCGCGCATAGATTATTTACCCCAGATCCTCCAGCATTATCGCTCGGCTCGGTATACATATATATACGGAAGTCCATTCGGACTGCTTTATTGCCCCTTTTGCCCGCCTTCCCCTCCATTTGCATCCAGTAATGCATGCCTCATCGACATGCAGTCGGATTTGCTCCAATTTTCGGCAAATCCTCCCCGAACCGAGCCTTTTGCATTTTCAGACTCGGTCTGATTAGGTTTGCAGTGCGACCGGGTGTATTCCGTTCGGATAAGCGCAGCGTCTAAGATTTGGTTCGTCTGAATATCTTACATTTAATTCATCTGCAACGTTCTTCTTTTCCTCTGCTGGTCTTCGAGGGTAAGTGGAGAAACGGGACACGACTATATACGTAGACCTATAGGCATTGAGGATTATTAAAGGCAGAGAAACAGCCTCAAAAGACCGGAAGAGACTGAGAACCGTCTCAAAGAACTGCTAAAGACAGGGAAACAGCGCAAAATACAACACTCACAGAAAACTATACCACTATGGCGTTTTTGACTCTCGGTCCAATCAACAGCAGTGACTTACTATTCATCACAAAGTTGGGGCGCTTTCTCTCTCGTATAATCGGTGACAAGAGAGAAACTAGATATCTTTTTCAGTGTATAATATTGCCATCAAAATCCAAACGCTTTAACAACAGTGCCTTCCAAGGCACTTTTGTTCACCCTTTCCAGAATAGGATTTTGTATTCTCCGGATAAATTTTTACTAAGTCAGAGATCTAAGGTACATCTAGGTAAAAAAAGTGATAATAAAATCATTAACAATAAGAATGAGTCTCCAGCAAAAGGTGGAAGATCCTTTGGTCGAAATATCTGACCGAATTGAGGCAGTCTGTCCATCCTTTCGTCTGTTGCTCTCGGTGTCTCCCTGTGTGCTTTCTTCTTCATCTACATGCATCTGTGTCTTCTACAAACTCTCTGTCTGTCTCTGTCTGTCTCTGTCTGTCTCTGTCTGTCAATATCTCTGCTTCTGCCCACTCTGTCTTTCTCTGCCTCTAAAGTTCTTCCTCTGTCTGTCTGTCTCTCTTTCACACACACACACTCACACACACACACACTCACACACACACACACACACACACACACACACACACACACACACACACACACACACACACACACACACACACACACACACACACACACACACACACACACACACACACACACACACACACACACACACACACACACACACACACACACACACACACACACACACACACACACACACACACACACACACACACGCACGCACGCACGCACGCACGCACGCACGCACGCACACACTCGCTCTGTCTCTGTCTCTGTCTCTTCTCTCTTCCGTTGCTTTCTTCCATCGCCGAATCTTCTGTCAGTGACGACTTGAAAGGCGTTCGATTCAATCAACCCACTTCTCTCACGTATCACACGTTCATCCAAAAGCTCAGCAGGCTTTGGCTTTCTCAACATCACGATGAATTTGAACGCCCGTTCCATATATAGAATAGATGCACCTAATTATGTAGGTTAATCTCCTCTATCTATCAGGCCTCTGGTTTCCACTCCAAATGAAAGTCTCACCTCTTCGAGAATTCCTACCCTGATTCACCCACTTCTCCGCCTTCCAATCTCTCTCATCCCACAAGAAATCCACCTCAGCAGCTTCTTCCTTCCTCCTTCTGTCCCTGGCTAATCTGACAACTGGACTTTATGGATCTTGACTTAGTAGTTCTGGACAACTCCTCTGATATGACGCAGCGCTAGTGAATAAGCTGGGGCTCTGCGCTTAGCTTTTAAGAAGCGCTTTAGAAATTTAAAGTTTGCGATTACGATTGATAAATATGTTACGTGCTTAACAATATTCATATATATATATACGATTTAATAGTTACCTCTAATCAGTGTACCTCTCATCTATATACCTTTCATCTATATCAGCGGTTCTCAACCTTTTAACTGCCGTGACCCCTTTACAATATTTCCAAAGTTGTGGCGACCCCTCCCCAAAAAAATTTGATTGGGTTACTCCCCTTCACCGCAGTTTTGCTACCATTATGATGCATTTCACTTCTCACCATTGGTTAATCCATACGCATCATGCATTATGGGATAATAAATCATTAATCAACGAAACAATTTATAATTTTTTGTTGGTAATAATTTTGAAAATTTTAAAAGTTAAATTTAGTAATGAAATGTTTACTTTAATTGAAGTTTAATATTTATTTTGTATTGTACTGTGACTGTACAATTAAGAGTTACAAATTTCAATGACAGCTGCTAAATTTAAAGTTTAAACATTAGGCTACTTAAGATTTAAGAAAACAAAGCTACAGAAAGTCAACAATAATATTTCAATTAAAACTAGAAAAATGATGAAGTTTTGCAATCCAAAGAAGAGCGTCAATGTAAAGGCTATAGTTGTTTCTTTCTGACTAGATCAGAAATTCTCTGGGCAGTCTTTGTAAGAGCACAACGCAGAAATCATAATTACATAAAATATTAAATATTAAGAAACTACAGTGACAACTTTTTTTACAAATTTCTGAAAGTTCCAGCCGACCCCAGGGAAATCGTAGGCGACCCCCGTGGGGGTCGCGACCCACAGGTTGAGAACTGCTGATCTATATGCTGATGACACCCAGGCCTACGTTCATGGCCAGGCTGCTGCAGTGGCTAGTACCCCGGCTGACCAGATCCAGTATGCGTCGGAGGCCCTGGCTGGTTGGATGCCCTCAAACCACCTTCGGTTGAATTCTGATAAAACCCGATTTATTTGACTTGGCGGTCGGATTGAAATCTCTAAGATTTGTCTTTCTGCCCTTCGTCGGTCTTTTCCTAACATTCTCTACCTCTGCGCGAGACTTGGGAATTATTCTTGATCAAGAGCTAACACTTCTTAGCCATGTAACCAATGTATGTCGTACCTGTTACTATCATCTCAGTCAGATACGTTGTGTGCGACGATTACTATCCACGCTTTCATTTCCTCTAGAATCGATTTAAAAAATTTAATGCTATCTATTCCGATGTGGGCTTCTCTCTCGTATACCTTGAAATTACAGTCTGTTCTTAACGCTTCTGCTGGCCTGATTGGTGGGCTCTTTTCTCTAGAACGCAGCGCAGAAGCTTTGCTTTCGTCGGTCCTGTGACCTGGAACAACCTTCCTCATAAAAGTAAAGTTGAGCTAGTCAGCATATCTCCTTCTGTGTTCCGCAAAGGCTTAAAATGTATTCTCTTTCAACGATGGTATTTCTTGTTGGGTCGGGAGCGCTACTGAAGAGATTTTCCTTGAAGTTGTGCTATATGATAAATTCTCATTTATGTCATGTTATATTATGTTAAAATTTATGAACTTACAGGTTTAAAGTGAAAACCGTTTGGTTTTATACCCAACACATTTTAAGCTCATATATGCAGCAGTTGGTACATTAATGTCCTCATGGAGCTGTTAGCTGCTGATGTAGGACTATTTGAACTACAAATAGATAGAAGGACGAGGAGGAGGATAAGAAGGAAGAGGACATGCGTTGCACTGAAACGCAAGACATCAAAACAAACCATACCACAACACCCATAATGCTACACCCCATCAAACAACCCACATCATATCATACCACAAGGCAGCACGCTACACGACTCCAAATTACAACAGCCACACCACAAAACCCACCCCAAAGCACCACAGCAAATCTCACCACAATTATACACCACAACACACACACACACACACCATGATACCAACATCACAAACCTACACCACATTACAACACAAAGACAACACACATAAACACACCACACCGCAGCACACTATGCTACACTAGAGTGACCAGACTATACACTAGACTAGAGAGACTAGACTATGCTGCAATAGAGTGACCGTACTACACTAGACTAGAGTGACCAGACTATACTACAATAGAGTGACCAGACTACTACACTAGAGTGACCAGACTATTAGGCCTATTGGTCAGCGGTGATCAGTGTAGTGATTTCTCCAGATTTTCGAAAGCCGATGAGACATCATGAGTTTTTCTTGAATGAAAGGAAATCGTAATCTTAAACTCCAAACTTCTAAAGCGCTACTCATAAGCTAAGCGCAGGGCACCAGCTTATTCACGAGCGCAACGACAGAGCAAGATTTCGACCATCGGAGAAACATTGATAGAAACATGCCAGTTCTGCATCGTGACTACAATAGTAGTCATCGAAAAAGAATAGAGACAAGATCAGTAACTCACTTAGCTTCGGATACGCATCTATAGGTTATTTATTTTTGACATGATGTTATAATTCTTTCCCCAATGAGGAAATTACCCAAAGGTGACCGCGAGTGACTGTGACATAAGAGTTCTGCATCGTGGCTACACCAAAACTCACCTTACATTACACTATTACCACACCACATAACACCAGCAGCCCTTATACCCTCCCATCTCTGGTCGCTCTGCAACCGGACTTCGATTTTCCCTTGATATCTCTGGACAACCTCTCTGACATGACGCAGCGTCCGTGAATAAGCTGGTGCCCGACGCTTAGCAGCAGAGAGCGCTTTAAAAAGTTCAGAGTTTGCGATTATACAATAAAATACAATGCAGGTATTGTATTGTATTGCATCAAAACATTTATAAAGCGCCTCTAACAGTGTTCGCTAATCAGAGGCGCTCCCAGTGCGAAAGACCCAGTGAATAGAAAGTGGTTTTCAGACAGCGGAACGAGGCACTTGGGCCACCCGCTAATAAAGAGGCACGTGTAACTGGAGGGAGTTGATTCCATAGAGCAAGACCAATGCAAAAAAAGGATCAAGTTTTGGCCATAGTGGTCCTGGCTCGTGGTACAAGAAGATCATGTCGATTAAGCGATCGTAATGGACGGAGGGAAGTAGCTGAAACTGGCAGACGAACAAGGTCGCAGAGGTACTTGGGTGCTAAGCCTGTATAGGACCGAAGGACTAAAGTGAGAACCTTAAAAGCTGAATCCGAGCAGTAAGTGGAAGCCAATGAAGATGACCAAACATGAAAGAGGAAATATGAGACCAGCGAGGAAGTCGGGCTTTTAATCTGGCCGCAGCATTTACAACAGTCTGGAGGGGGGAAAGACGGCCTTTGGCAGTCCAGGTGTATTTGATATTTCCCTCCTTCCAAAGTTTAGAAACACACACGACCATACGACAGAACATCAATAGCGCTGAGCAATTGTGGGTGAAGGACTTGCTCAAGGCCTGTAAACAGTAACCGTCTCAGAGGAGGAGGATCGAACCCGTACTCTTCGCGTTACAAGGCGAGCGGTCTAACCAATCAGTGACCGTGTCTCGATTACATTACACGATTACATCATATCACATCACATAACATTGCTGTTTCCCCGGATCTTCTGTGCTGAGAGCCCCTCTGAATAGTTATTCTCTGAGAGGCGCTTTATAAATTTCTAGATACAATACAATACAATACAATACATGAGACTAGAGTGCGTTCGTTTTTCTTACTTACAATTTTCTGGTTGAGGTTCTGTAGTTCTTTGTCTGCCGCTTTTCTCTTGGAGTCGGAGATCTGCAGTTGCTGAAGCTGTTGTGGATGTGGCAGCACTCCCTGCTGCTGGACCTGGCGATGCCTCTTGAACGGGTTCAGCTTCTTCATGAAATCCATCGCGGCGAAAGCTACTACTGCGTTCTATTCCGTTGGACGACTCGTCATGAGTGGAACGACGACTACAGCATGAGTCATCATGACGATGGTCGGAGACTCATGTGCGACGAGTTCCATGTCTTCGACGCCTGCTGCTGCTGGTGAGACGACGCGACCACCAGCAGCAGAAGCAGCAGAAGCATCTGAAGGGGCAGCAGCAATCACAGACTGCGATTAATTGGAACGGGTGTCGTTGCTGGCGGTGGTGGTGGCGGTGGTGATGGTGGTGGCTGCGGAGGCGGAGGTGGAGGCAGGAAGGACGTTGTTCGACTCGCAGCGAAAAGTCAAAGGAGGAGAAGTCGATCGCTGCGCCGCTCTACGTCTCCTTTAGGCACAGGAAGACGAACAGATACACAGGCAGACGTAGGCATAGAGACAGACAGAGAGGCAGGCAGAGGAAGACTGACAGATAAAGAGGCAGACGCAGGCATAGGGACAGATGGAGAGGAAGGCACAGGAAGACGGACAAATAAAGAGGCAGATGTAGGTAAAGGGACAGACAGAGATGAAGGCACAGGAAGATGAACAGATAAAGAGGCAGGCGCAGGATTGGGTCAGACAGAGAGGAAGGCACATTCAGACGGACTGACAGAGATAGGGAAAGACGGAGATGAAGGTAGAGGCATAGGGACAGAAAGAGAGGAAGGCACAGGAAGACGGACAGAGAGGAAACGCAGGCATAGGGA
This sequence comes from Allolobophora icterica, assembly GCA_963556255.1. NCBI lineage: Eukaryota > Metazoa > Annelida > Clitellata > Crassiclitellata > Lumbricidae > Allolobophora > Allolobophora icterica. Next base: position 10,727,561 of record OY744609.1, on the reverse strand, counting down.
CAGACAGAGAGGAAGACACAGACAAAGGAAGAAACATGCATCGAAAGATAAGGTATTGGTTCGTGTGATAGGTCTCCTAAAGATACAGCAAGACGGACGGAGACGGACAGAAACAGACCGACAGACATGTAGACACACAGGCAGAGACAAGGGAGGAACAGTGTGGAGGAAAGAGAGGGTGAAAGAAGGAGTAAGGAAAAAGAAGAACACGGAGAAAGAAAGTGAAAGGAAAGACACGCAAAGCCATAAACGAATACAGGCGAAACTACACAGACACCCACAAAGAATGAGGGACACAGAAACAAAGAGACAGAGACACAAATATAGACAGACAGGGTTTAAAAAAGACAGGGACACGATTATAGACAGACTGCAAGAGAACCAGAGAGACGGAGAAACGAGGACATAGGGTGTAGGAGAGACAGATACAAAGAGACGGGGACACGAGGACAGGGAAAGTGATATAGGGTGCAGGAGGAACTGCGGTGCTGCGGCTTTCTCAGTATTGTCGCGGCCGTCTTGAAAACCGATCGATTTAGTTACCGGAGAAGAACTCCTTCCCTAATCACGACCATAATCGATAGGCCGACGGCTGCCTCGACCGCCCGCCCGCCCGCCCGCCTCCGACCGACCGCCCGCCCGCCCGCTGCCCGCCGCCGCAGACGCTGACGGCCGCCAGCGCCTCCCAACAACAGGAGACTATGGCCACTGACGCCGCTGGAGCAGCGATGGAAAATCTGACCACAGCCATTGCCTGTGCCTTCTCTCCCTGTCTCTGCCTTTCTGTCTCTTTTTGTCTTTGTCTGTCTGTCTGTCACGTTATCCTCTTTCTCTCTCCCCTCTCCCACTCTGTCTCTCTCTGTCTCTCTCTCTCTTTCCCTCTCTGTCTCTGTCGCTCTGTCGGTGTCTATCTCGATCTTTGTCTGTCTATCTCTGCCTGTCTGTCTGTCTCTCTCTGTCGCGTTCCACTCTCTTTCTGTCTGTCTGTCTTTCTGTCTCTCTGTCTCTCTCTCTGTCGCGCTTTCTCTCGCTCGCTCTCGCGCTCTCTTTCTGTCTCCGTTGCGCTCTCTCTTGTCCTCTTGGAGGAGATGGCCTTCTTTGGACCCCAAGACTGAGACTCCTAGCGGCCAGCTACCAACACCTACGCAGGCACTGCATATGTATACATGCACTTTATATATATTTATTTATATATGGTACGTTATACACACACACACACACACACACACACACACACACACACACACACACACACATATCTAGAGCTGAAATCTAGCAACAGATTTCTTCTAGCCTGACTGTGGTTTGAACCCCGATTTCTCGGTTGACTGTTCGTCAAGCTAACTACTAAACTGCGGCCGTATACGCAAACACAGGGAAAGTGGGTGTTCTATGGGCTGTAGCTCTTCTTCCCAAAAATATCTCTTCCTTCCTCATTCTGTCTCACTCTGTGACTGTTTTTGTCTTCCTTTCTCTGTCTCTCGCTCTCTTTCCGTAAATGTCTCTGCACGTCTCGATGTCCGTCTGTCTGTCTTTCTTGTTCTCACCGTCTCTTTTTCTCTCTTTGCTTCTCTCTATCTCTCTGTCTCTCTCTCTGTTTCACTGTGTCGATGTAGTTTAATATGAGCTACTATGCCGACCATATCTTGTGACACAACATAGCCTCACGCTACATTGGCCACAGGAAAGATTTCCCTCTGCTCAGCCTCAGGTTCTTATCGTCCTCTGCCTTCGTATCCTTTGCCTCCTCATCAGGCCTCCTTTATTCTGTTCCTTTATTATTTGCTTCCTCCATCCTTCCTTTGCTCTGTCGCCGTATCCTTTGCCTCCTCCATCCCTCCTTTCCTCTGCGTCCGTATCCTTTGCTTCCTCCATCCCTCCTTTCCTCTGCCTCCGTATCCTTTGCTTCCTCCATCCCTCCTTTGCTCTGCCTCCGTATCCTTTGCTTCCTCCATCCCTCCTTTCCTCTGCCTCCGTATCCTTTGCTTGCTTCCTTCATCCTTCCTGTGCTCTGTCTCCGCATCCTTTGCTTCCTCCATCCCTCCTTTCCTCTGCCTCCGTATCCTTTGCTTCCTCCATCCCTCCTTTCCTCTGCCTCCGTATCCTTTGCTTCCTTCATCCTTCCTGTGCTCTGTCTCCGCATCCTTTGCTTCCTCCATCCCTCCTTTCCTCTGCCTCCGTATCCTCTACCTCCTCCATCCTTCCTTTGCTCTGCCTCCGTATCCTCTGCCTCCTCCATCCTTCCTTTGCTCTGTCTCCGTATCCTTTGCTTCCTCCATCCCTCCTTTCCTCTGCCTCCGTATCTTTTACTTCCTCCATCCATCCGTATCTCTGCTCCAGTCACTTCCGCCTATGCCTGCGTTTCGCCTTTCTTCCGCCAGTTGGCGTTTTGTCGATCGAAGTCACCAGACGTCGGAGCCAATCAATGATTCGCCGGATTATTCCGAAAGAAATGCCTCACTGGCAGACCATAGGACGGACCAAAGGACAGACCAAAGGACAGACCAATGGACGGACCAAAGGACGGACCAACGGACGGACCAGTTGACGTCAAAAGGACGGAGAAAATGACGGATATTCCGAAGGACGCGCCTGAATCAAAGGGAAAGCGTCAGACAGATCAATGGTGGGCTGACAATGGATGGACGGGCTAAAGGACTTGCGTACTGGAAGACGGTGGAATTGACGGGAAGATGGGCGGACAAAGGACAAAGGATGGCCTTGGTTTGTCCTTGGTTGAAGACATAAACAAAACTATCTGGATGAATGTGTTTCTTTCGACGTCAGAAATTTTGCGTATACGGTACCTGTGATTATTGTAACCAAAACAAGTGTTTTCTTTTGCTTGTGGATACCCCTTTTAGCAACACAACTATTAGCATTTAAACGTCAAATTAACGACATCTTCATTGGCGCTACCAGTTGTCCTTAACGATCAACTACCAACAAACTTCGCCATGAGTCTACATGGTATTGCTAGTTTCAATATTGGAGAAGGGAGGAGGGCAAAGCTAATCATCTTTGTTATGACACAGTGTAGTTAAACAGCAACTAACCACCAAATGTTCATCACAACAGAAACTCCACGACTGCTGTTTTTGCGTGGTGCCAGCCCCAAGCTTGGATAAAGGAGGGCGACGTAATAATCTTTTTATGGCACAGTATCTTTAAGATAGGTAGTTTCTTATTACTGACTTTGTGTAATATAAGGAAGATGATTGGCGTCCCCCTGTATTCTGACTTGGCACTACTTTCTATTGTTTAACGACATCTTGTACCTGCCAGGGCCATTAACGTTGACCGCAAGGATACCTCACAGTTAGTGATTGATCAATAGAGATTAATTGATGGATCCAGAGTTTAGCGACATCTTATGGCAACAAACGCAGTTGACGTCGACAGAAATTACATCTGTTTGTATGGCACAATCCCACTTCAAGAGTGGAAATTATTTTGAACAGTTCTCACCGTTTGTATGGCATAATGGCGATTAAATAGTAGTAGTAATCTATTGTTTAACGACATCCCAAGGCTACAAAGGCCGTTGACGTCTTTAAAGTCCATTGATATAGTTCAGTTCATTTTCATATAGATCAACGTGAAAACCGTGGCAGCGACTAGACATCGTCACATCGTTAACCACCGGAAATTAGTACGCGACATACAAAATACTAATTAGATAGCCTACCTCTGAAAACTCGTTATTCTAAGCTATATCGCGGACTTCCCTGACCCAGCATCGGGCCTTCGCTGTAGTGGGTCCGTCACTATGGAATGACCTTCCCTCTGCAGTCCGTAGTAGGGTTCTAGAGGGGATCACACCTGCTTCTCTTCGCTGCCTAAAGACTTACTTGTTTACGGGCCTGTCACGTTGAGAGCGCTTCTGTATAGCCCTGCTGAGAGAAGCGCTTTATAAATGTTCAGATAAGATAAGATAAGATATAGTAATCAAACGTAACAGCTTGTAGGCAAAGACACTGCATAGTAGGCTATAACTGCGCGGATGTTGTAACTATGCAAAACTAATTGCTGTCAACATCAACAGCCCTTGATGCCAAAAGATGTCGTTAAACCCTGGATCCATCCATCAATCCATCCACATCCGTTCGTCCATCCATCCGGGCTGATCGAACTCCAGTTGGTTAGCTGTGTTATGCAATACAAAGGGTGAGAACTGTTCAAAATAAAATTACACGCTTCTTTCAAGTGTGATATTCGGCCTTTAAGTGAGAGTGACCTGCGTTATTCCATACGGGATTTGATCTGTTCAAAATAATTACACACCTCTTTTAGTGTCGTCTTCGGCCTATAAGTTAAAGTGGGTCCTCAATCATTTCAGTAATGTGGGTATTCTTCGAGATTTCCTGCGCGTTGTACAACAGAAGCATTAGAAGAAACTGAATATCGCATCGGGTACGATAACTAAATCACTGAGACGTATACGTATGCAGGCATATATATAATTATGTATGTATGTACATGTATGTTTGCAGATATGTATCTATAGATATGTACTTACGCTAATGTGTATGCTGATATTTGCATGTATGTCTAGCCTGAGTAATCTTTATAAGAATGTATGTTTGTATGTAATATGTTTGCATTGTATGTATGTACAAGTATGTGTGTATGTATGCATGCATACATGTATTTCAAGAGAATTTTATAGCGCCTTTCGGGTCATTAGTGACCTACAGACGCGCGTGCGCTAGGTCTGAGCGTGGGTGGACGGAGGTGATGGTGGTGTTAGAAGCACAGAATCCACGATTAGTTCCTGAGATGTCGTCGACGGTCGAGGGCCATTTCGTCTGGAAGGGCCTTCTCCATCGGAACGACCGAGCCTCTGGAGCGAGCACTCTCCGCCAGGAGTGTCGGACCACTCGACCGAAAAGACGGGAGTTGAGGAATTGACGCTGATGGAGGGAAGGACGGAGGGTCGGAGGGAGTGAGGACGGAGGGGACGGAGGGAGGGACTAAGGGTGGAGGGACGGAGGGTAGGAGGGACGGAAGGACGGACGGTAGGAAGGAGGGAAGGAAGGAGGCAAGAAGGAAGGAGGAGAAAGGAGGAGCGTGAGGAGAAAGGAAGAAGAAATGAGGATGAATGAAGAGTAGAAGGAGTTTACGCATGGAAAAAGAGGAACTGCAACGAGGAATAGGAAAGGAGGAGTTTGGCGTAAAGGAAAGAGAAAGGAAGAGGACGAAAAGGAGGAAGAGGAGGAGGTAAGAGGAGGAGAAGTGAAAGTGAGGGGTGAGGAGTAGAATGGAGGAGCAGAATGGAAAGGAAGACGAGGGAGAACATTAGGAAGAACGGAGGAGGGAGATACAGGGGAGGAATAGCATGGGTAAAATTAGAAGAAAATGGTAGTTGAAGGAGAAGTGAGGCGAGGAAACATGAAATTGTATGCAAATCGAGGAATTGAAGAGGAGGAGGAAGAACGCGAGGAAAGGTAAAGAAGGGAAGCTCACTGCCCGAAACCGTAGAAATTTGTAAATTTGAACAAAAACAGTACTGAAAGTGGATATTATGTATCTTCCTACAGATAGCAGC
>OY744609.1:10717041-10721813 GCA_963556255.1 Allolobophora icterica | reverse complement strand
GTCCACCATTGTGTCCTACCGTTGGCGTCCAATCCATAGCATCGTTGATGTTTTTGATTTAAGGCGTAACTTTTGCTAAAAAATTGTTTCAAGAAAGTTTGAAATATTGGGAGGCGACACTATTATCGGTATTGAGGAACATATCCTTCTGTCCCACACAGATCGATGCCTATGGTCCAATCAGTGGCGTTGCCAGGTTTCAACACCAGAGGGAGCGAGCACATGAAAAAAGGCCCCAACTACCAAAATAAATAATTTTCGACATTCACGTTGCAAAAATGCTTTGAGTCTAATTAACACAACTAAATTTGGAAGCCACATTTGTAAAATGCTCAAATTATCTATTAGTTGTGCTATTTATTCATTCATTCATTCGAGGATCTATATAGCACCTCCTCAGGGGGGCTACTCAGAGGTGCTCCCGACTCCTGGACGGCCAAACAAGACAGTTTTCAATCGAGTATAGAATGTATAAGAGGGAGTTCTCTGGAACAGGCATAGATCCGGGAAACCCGTTCCATGCCGTCGGGCCCACCACTGAAAAACACGATTCTGCATGGTGGCTGAGCGGGCAAAAGGCACAATGAGTACCCCTTTGCCCGAAGATCGGAGGTGGCGACTACCATGAACTCCCAGCATGGGGCGGAAAAGGACCCGCTGATAAGCTGGAGCGCATCCCAGCAAGTACCTCCAGACCAGGGAAGCAACCCTTATACCTTCAGCATATAACCAGAGACCTGACCAAATTTTGATATTCGACCAATCGCAGACAGAGGGTGCCTTCTAACATTTTTGAGTAGGCTAGCCATGGGGAGTATTCTTTCAGCCATGCGCTTCGAAATACCTCCCGTCACAACGTGGAAACACGTACGATTTGGAAGGTGTCCAACACTCGGTAGGCCTAAGTAATTTGTACTTCAAGTCATTGGACATCGTTATGGCTTGGTCGACATAGCGTCCAATGTGAAGTTCGTGGAGTGTGAGGGTATCCACAACCGTCATGCTGGGTTCAACCTCAACGGGATTGGTAACTTGGAGAGTTGTTGATTCTAGCTTTGATATTCGACCAATAGCGGACAGAGGGGGCCTTTACGGTGGTAGTGTCACTACTAGTGGTAGTGGTCGCATAATTGAGCTGTTCGGACTCTACGGATGTAGTCACTGTACTGTCAGTTAAATTTTCGTTTCTTTAAGAAATGCCTAATGTCCATCTGTAAAAATTAAAAATTGGAGACGTTATATTTTCATGGAATTCAAATTAAACTTTTGCTAAGTTCGTCAGGGTTACGGTTATTTGGTATGCATAGCCAACGTAAAAGAAAAAAGTTAATAATTGAATTATCATATTTAGCCTAATTACCACGAAACTGAATGTGGAAGTTAAACACAAGCACGCTATCAATTTGATTGTATTACTCATTGAGCTTATTATATATAATATAAAAGAAGCTACTGTCATTATTTTATAAGATTAGGGCCTACTACAACCAGCTTCCGACTTGGAGTAAAGAATTTGCGCAAATATTCCCTTACTCTATTTTCCTCCCTCAAAGTAGGCCTAATACGAGCAAACCTACCTTCCCAGTCGAAGGTCGAATCGGTTTCGTTCAGGGACAAGACAACACACGTGAAACGGCTACGTAGATAGACTTTATTCAGCGTTCACTTTTTCAACCCTCAACGCAGTCGACCCTCACAGTTCCTACGAAATTGCCCAACTCAGAAGTGTTCGTCTTTTTCGTTCGTGCAATACTGCCCGACTGACTCGCACAGCATAGTAGTAGAAGTTTCAGTGTGACAACAAAGATGAATAGATTCGCATTCCTCCTTCATCCAGGCTTGGGACTGGTTCCGAAGCTAGAGGGGTATATTTAAAAAGTCTGGCAGAACGTGTGTTAGCTGGCATCTAAGGGAAGAAGCTGATTACTTATAATATATATATAGATATATATATATATATATATATATATATATATATATATATATATATATATATATATATATATATATATAACGTCCTGACTACCCGGTTCCCCGGCCAGACCTGTTATCTCGCATCGATCGGCTAAAAACAACACAAGAACCGCTGGTAAAGGGAATACGATACCAATTAGCCGACAGTTCGACACGACTGAATGGATTTGACCCTCTCGGGGTTGACAATATGAATCTTCATATTACCCAGAGAGAATTCTATACGTTAAATTTTCAAAGATATGCGTAAACAAAGACATAGGTCCAACTTGTAGAGCGTATACCGTATTTTAACGGTCGGTAGGCCTACACTACTCACGTTGAAAATCGTGTTGTAATAATCATAATAACAAAAAATTCAATTTAACGATTGGAATAAATAAATTGTGAACGATTGGAATAAATTAACTGTGGAAAAGGCCCCACATCTTGGAAAATGGTCTCAGAGGGAGCGGCCGCTCCCTCTGCTCCCCCCCTAGCTACGCCTCTGGGTCCAATCGCTGGTTCCCTGGTAATGTCCAGTTTTTGCAAATACTTCTGCTCAAGTAGAGTTTCTTCTCAAACTTTCTGATGCTGTGGACCAGTAAGCGTTTTACCAGCCTTATTGCGGACCAGTCCTTTTCAACACCAGCTTACATCACATAATTATATAACATGTTATATTAAACTTTATATTTCATAATAATTATTGTCACTACTAAACCGTTGTCACAATTGCATGTTTAAAACTGTTTATTATGTAAATTAACGTCAAAACCATTTTGTATGGTTATATAATTTTAATATTTTATCTGAGTACAATGAAAATTGTGATTCCGGTTATAATTCCGCGGACAGGTAACCAATCACTCGCGGACATGTCACCAATTATAAGTCGCGCACTGGCGCCGAGCCGTGGACCACAGTTTGAGTAGCACTGTCTTCGTATACGAATATCCAATCCTCAGAAAATCTGGTGGCCTAGTAACATCAAATTCTTGGAAATAATGATGCCAAATTATACATCAAGTACTTTAGCTGGTGCCCTGGTTTGAATACAATCCTTGGAAATACCGGTTCCCTGCTGATCCTCACTTCTCTTTTCATCACTATAGAGTTCGAAGAGTGCGTCCAGTTCGTGTCAATATTGGTCCCCAGATGTAAACCTAGAACCAATATGTGGAAGGATTGATTCCCAAGTCTCTGGAAAAATTGATATCCCAGTCTCTGGAGATGTTGATTCCCAAGGGTCTGGAAAGACTGGTCCCCTGTTCTACGCGTTGGCGTCCACTTCCTGTTGCATTGAAACGATGTAGTTGTTGGCGCCGTTTTCTGATTGGATGAAAAACTTCACGTGACTCAGCCTCATTCGCAGTTTGCTAGGACGGTGCTACATTAACAAAGGGGAAACAAAACAAGTAAGTAGGCTAGAGGTTAAACGAAGCAATTGTAATTATAATCATCGATTTATATAGCGCCTCTTCAAAAGAAACTCATAAGAGGCGCTCTCGACCTAACGACAGAAACCAGAATCGAACAAAGTGGTTTTCAAACTATTTGCGGAATAGAGGTAAAGAGAGACCAAGGATCTCCTGTCGTAAGATGCTAGGTAACCTATTCCAGAAAGTTGGACCACAGCGAAGCTTCTTTATTGTACTGTGGATGTTCTGGTTGAGGGAACAACCAGGTCAGCCTGCGCAGCAGAGCGAGGAGATAATTATACCTTCAGTAATGGATGAGACCGAGACACACAACTCCCTGAGATAAGATGGAGCACATCCCGCAAGGCAGTTACTCAGTTACTCCTGAGCATTAGGATTTTATACCCAATGAATTACAGTTGACATATTAGTTGCGACAAAGGAAATAGCATTGTTCGTTTCACATCGCAGTCAGTTTAGTGTTATTGAACACTTGAACTAATACCAAATGAATACCCTTACCTTGCCTTACCTTGCCTTACCTTACCTTATCTTAAGTTACCTTTCCTTACCTTACCTTCCCTTACCTTATACCTTACCTTGCCTTGTTTTACCTTGCCTTGCTTTACCTTACCTTATCTTACCTTCTACCTTACCTTACCTTACCTTACCATACCTTGAAGTGCCATCTTACCTTACCTTAAGTTACCTTTCCCTACCTTACCTTGTCTTGCTTTTCCTTCCCTTACCTTATACCTTACCTCACCTTTCCATGCCTTACCTCACCTTACCTTACCATACCTTATCTTATAGGCCCTACCTTACCTTACTTTACCTTACCTTACATCGGTTCTTAAGCCTCGTGTCTCAACTCACCTCAATCAGCCACCTTCCGGAAGGACTATTCGGATGCGAGAAAGCATAGAGCAGCCAACCGACGAGATACAGCAACAGAGAGATGCCAAGAACGATGAGGATCAATCCAGCGATGCTCGGACCAAGAAGAAGACCAGCGGAGGACGACGATGACGTCAGGTTGGAACGCGATGAATCGTCATACATGACGTCACCATCCCAGCGTCTGCCACTCCCAGACGACTGGTTACAACTCATCACCGACTGGACTCGCTAGAAAAATACAATACAATACAATGCGATAAAATACCATGAAATTCAATATAATACAATACTAGGCAATATTATACAATACCATGAAATGCAATATAATACAATACAACGCAATGTTAACAATACAATGATAATTGTCCCCCTCCTCTCCTCCATGTGGTCCTCCCCCATTGGTTTTTCGTTCTCTTTGCGTTTCCTCACTCTGTTCCTCTAAGTCCTCCAACTCAGTCGCTTCGTGCCCCTTCTTCCTATTCTTCTAAATAATTCTTT
>OY744609.1:10694541-10712041 GCA_963556255.1 Allolobophora icterica | reverse complement strand
CTGCGTTGTTCGACCGTGGTTAGGCTGGGAGTGCTCCTGAGCAGGCAATCTTGAAGGGGCGCTATATAAAACTGCTTCGATAATAATAATGTGTGTATGTATGCAACTATGCATACATGTATGTATGTATTCATTTATGTTTGCGTGTATCTAATCAGAATCAGAATTCATATAGCGCTTTTTTTTATAAATCTCAAAAGGTTTGAACTGTACTGATGTGCTGGGCTTTAGAGTTTGGAGTGGCATCGTCGATTACTTAATAAGACATTGATATAGCGCCGTTCACCTTTCTGTAGGAGAAGACGATTCGTCCGTCGAGGAAGAGAGCGGCTTGGAAGTTGAAAGGACCAACTGTTGCAGAAGAGAAAACAGGAGATTTACATGTAAGGAAAGAGATATTTCAAAAATTGAAACTGAATAGTAGAGAAAGAGAGACGAAAGTAAGAGATTAAGAAAGGCGAGATTGGGATTTAAAAGGGAGAGTTTCAGCAATAGAATTGTTGCAGAAAACCGAAATATTTAAACGAGAGCAAATTAATATTTCGAAATCATGAGGAAAGAGATTAAGAGAGAGAAAAACAGAGATTAAACGGATCAACTATTTTAGACAATAAAAAGTATTTGAGAAAGTGTACGTTATATATACATATATATATATAATTATATATATATATATATTAAAATCCGTATTCATATAAATGTATTTGAAACGTGGAAGCAAGAGATTAAATGGAACAAATGCGGTGGAAGAGAAATAGAGAGATTTATCGCTCACAGTCGAACGTGCCTTCTGAGAGATGATGAGATGAAAGCAGAGGAGATAAGTCAAAGGAAGATAAATAGATGGAAGAAGCAGACGATAGAGAAATTCGTTTGACAGACGACGATTGGGTGACAGAAGACATGTCAAAGGAAGACAGACAGACAGACAGACAGACAGACAGACAGACAGACAGACAGACAGACAGACATAGACAGGCAGGTGGACAGATAGACACAGACAGACATACAGACAGACATGCAGACAGACAGGCAGGTAGGCAAACAGACATAGAGAGGCAGGCAGACAGACGGACACAGACAGATGATGCATCGAGATACAAATACTGATACATCAAGACAGACAAAATGACTTGTAGACTAACCAAGAGAGACAGACAGACAGACAGCTACGCATATAATTTAATCATTATGGTCATCCATCTGCCGACGACCTACAAAAATATTCGTCTTGTCTAATTCACTCAGCTACTCACTGAACTGCCTTTAAAAATTACTGAGTTTTTCACCCCAGTATATGAATGGATGTCTGAAAAGAGAATCTGTCTTAGCATGAACAAAACTAAAGTTATCTTGCGTGGATTTGGAAGATCTAGGAAGCTTAGCATTCCTGTTCTCCTTCAAGATATACATTATTCTATCAGTGCTCCGAGTTCGTGACCTAGGTGTTGGCTCAGCGTTGACACTGGATTTTCATGTTGCCAACATTACATGATACGCTTACTTTTAGGTAACTTCGACCTATTCTTTGGTCTCGACAGTGCCGGATTTAGACTTGGTGAGGCCCTAAGCCAACTAAAGCTTGGAGTCCCTTGTTAAAAATTACACCAGAAAGTCTCACAAAACTTGAAAACATGTATGCCTTTTAATTATTTAATAGCATGAACGGGTGCAACGTTTAATCTATTCAGTGTCGACGCAAGACATTTTTTGTAACCAGGGCAGGGCATAGTGGCTATGCCCTGCCCTGCCCTGGTTACAGTCATACAAGTAATCAGTGCAGAGGGCAATTTATGCCCCATACTGGGAAGGTAAAAAATTATGGCATGGAAACGACCAGTGAAAAAGCTTTTTTACCAGGGCATTTGCCCTGGCTCGCCCTGGTGTAGCGCCGTCAATGATTCTATTGCAAGACAGTTCGGTGTTGCTAGGAATTTTATCACTCATTTTTATCCCCTTTGCGTAGCTGGCGCTAACTCAAGCGACCTTGAGTTTGGTACACATGCTGTTTAAAAAGGATCTTCATAGTAGATATATATATATATATATATATATACATAATATACATGTATGCATAACACATACTATTTTAAACACCCACCCAAATACCTGCATTTCTAGGTCCCTGCAGATTGTGAGACCTAAGCTGTAGCTCATTTAGCTTACACCTAAATCCGACACTGGGATAATACCCATGCACCTGCCTGTTCATTAGTCTTATCACACCTGGATAACTGGAGTTCAATACTTGATTCTCCACCTCGTCGCCATTATGTCCCCTTACAACCAGTTCAGCGCGCAGCTGCTTTCTCAATTCGTCGACTTCTCTTAAGCCTAAGGACTGCAGTTACAAACATAATGCTGCAATGAAGAAGAGTTTTCAGGACGATGCAACTCACTGTGTCTTAGATCATCGATAACGACATCTTGCCACCAAACAATGAAAGCACTACCTTTGACAAAATAAAAAAAAGATAATTCAGTCCACAACTTCTCAATAAATCTTAAGAAAGTTCACAAGAGCGCTCTTTAGGAACTTCACAACTAAAAACTGCATAAATTAAGTTATACAAATTTAAGACCGACCAGTTATATTGAATCCCCATCTCTTTTCCTTATGCAATGTAATAGCTCGTCACGCCATCTAGCGAATACGACTATTCGCTAGATGGCGTCAACTGCCATATAATGCAGCAATGAAGACCTAGTCCGAGATTCTAATCTCTGCTGGAACTCGAACCGGCTTCCTCACGCTCAGAGGTGCATGGGACGTACGTTCTAACCAATGTAGCTAACTAGGCCAACTAGACCGAGCTACGTGCAATCACCGTCATCTCTATGGCCTATCTTAGGCTACCTTATTGGGACCAGTTCCAGTGCGTCTGATTTAAGGCGAGCGATCGATCGCTCTTCTTGGTCGCTCGCCTAGCAAAGGTACCGGCGAGCGATTTACCGCTCGCCTAGCCGAAGGCTTTTCACCGTCGGTCGTCGCTCGCTGAGGTTGAGTTAGACTCCAAGACGATAGACGAAGGCTCAACCAACTTTGTGAAATCAGCCGTCACACGTCATCTTACGTCAATGGTAGATTCCTAGTGAATGTTCATTCATTCATTCTGAGAATTTATATAGCGCCTCTTCAAGAGACCTGCGCAGATAACGGAACTGAAGTGAGATAGATCTACTAAATGAGTACTATATGCGGCGATACGAAAAATTACGAATGGGATACACATAATACGCTGTACATAAAAGCTCCCGAGGTCGACTGCATATCGCTCGCCTACTCGGTCCAGCGCGATCGATTTTCAACCCGCCTACTATTTTCAAATCAGACGCACTGACCAGTTCTGCCTAAACCCTCCTAACATTATGATAGTCTAACTTATCTTACCTTATCTTGCTTTGCCCGATCTCATTGAACTTTGACTTACCTAAGTAACCTAATATATCTTCCCTTACCTCATTTTACCCTACCTCACATCATCCTGCCTTACCTTAATCTACTTTATCTTAACCTACCTCCTATATCTTACCAAATCCCCTTTTTTTTACCACACCTTATCTTATTTACCCTACATTACCTTACCGTACAGCCTTCCTCACCTTGCCTCGTTTCACCCTTCTCCTAACTTACCTTACCTTACCTTAATCTAAATTACTATACTATCCTTCGTAATCCTAAATTTCCTCATCATAGCAAACCTTACCTCGCCTTTACTTAACCTTACCCACTCTCTTGGGGCTATACTCGTGGGTAAGGTTACGATACTAGTCCCTATGTGTATATGTGTATATATATATACGGGTATATATATATATATATATATATATATACCCGTAATTAAGGTATGATATATATATATATACACCGTGTCTCAAAATAAACTGTGCAAAATTGTTTCTGTCAGAACTTCGTCAAATTTCCACCAATTTTAATAATTTTTGGTAGGTAGATGGAAAAATGGCTGAAAAATTTTATGCTATACACAAATTTTCCACCTCACCTGACTCATGTCACCGCACTACCTTGTTAAACACAGATGTACCAATTTCTTATATAACGCTTAAATTTTATTACATGCAACAAACTATCTGACGACTTAATTAGCACGCAGTAAAGTAAAATATGGTTTACTTAGCAGGGTTTTTAATTGTTATGACAGATCTGCTTGAAAGCGTTAGAATTTGTGCTCCAAATGTGCCCCGCTTACATGGACACAAGCGCTTAGACGGCGACGCCACTGGCCAATAGCAGCATCAACGATCGACTGGTCAAAGCGCGCCCAAACGTCGATCAGACGCGTTTTGAGTTCGTCGACGTTGGGTATTCTGGAGCGGTAAACCTTTTCCTGCAGCACACTCCATATGCTATAGTCGACTGTGTTAAGATCCGGTGAATTCAGCGGCCACAGTGTTGGAGGTATGAAGTCGGGCGTTTCTCGCTCCAGGAAAGAGACAGTGTCGCGTGCTCGATGCGCCGGGGCGCCATCCTGTTGAAAGACAAAAAACTCGCCCTGGGATATCCGGCGTATGTCTGGCAGTAGCTTCTGGGCAAGAAGGTTGTCGCGATAGTAGGTCCCATTCACTTTGACACCCGGCTCGATGAAATGGACTTCAGTGCAGCCAAAATCTGAGCACTCTAGTTGTTAAAATTTAAGTGTTATATAAGAATTTGTTACATCTGCGTTTAACAAGGTAGTACGGTGACATGAGTCAGGTGAGGTGGAAAATTTGTGTATAGCATAAAATTTCAGCCATTTTTCCATCTACCTACCACAAATTATTAAAATTGGTGGAAATTTGACGGAGTTCTGACAGAAACAATTTTGCACAGTTTATTTTGAGACACGGTGTATATATATGGTGCCAATAAATAATTTTGATTGATTGATTGATTGATATATATATATATATATATATATATATATATATATATATATATATATATATATATATATATATATATATATATATATATATATATATATATATATATATATATGATACTATACCCATAGGTATGGTTAAGATACTATATATACCCGTAGGTAAAGCTAAGACAATATATGTAATATATATATAATCTATATATATATATATAAGTTGTTAAAACTGACCGTTGTCCATGTAGTGGACGTTGGAGTTGTTTCCGAGCTGAGTGTCGAAGTTGGCCATCATGGGAGCGATGTATTGCGTGGCCGTCAGCCACTGATGCAGGAAATCACTCATGTACAGAAAACCTGTGAAGGAAACACACCACTCATTCACTCAACCATTCAACGGGGGACTCATCATAGCGCCCTCTCATTAGTCTCTCTGGAATAGGGCGCAATATAAATCTGTGATCATAAAGTCCGTAACTGGACACCTAGGAGGAAGTCGACGAACTAAGCAAGCAGCTACATGCTGAACTGATGTAAAGGAGTCATAATGGAAACGAGGAAGAGAACTAAGTATTGAATTCCAGTACTCCAGGCGTGATAAGACAAATGAGCAGACAAGAGTAGCATCTTGAGTGAAAGAGCAAAGAATGGGTCGAAGTTGCCTCTTGTAAAAGTAAGAGGACCATGTAATATTATTGGCTACACAAATCTAGGTTACGAACTCAGAGCACTGGTAGATTCTGTAGATCTTGAAAGAAAACAGGAATGCTAAGCTTACTAGATCTGCAGAATCCACGCAAGATATAGTTTCAGTTTTGTTCATGCTAAGACAGAGTCTGGCTTGAGACATCCATTCATGTATTGGGGTGATACACTCAGAAATATTTGAAGACAGTTCAGTGAGTAGCTGAGTGAACTAGACAAGACGAATATTGTTGTGAGCGTCAACATATGCATGACAAATGATAATAGGATGGAAAGCTCTGGAGCAGAATACAGGAGAACTAGTTATGGATCTGGCACAGAACCTTGCGCATGTATATGCTTCATAATCATATCAACGTATTGATTTTTCATTGATATTAATTGATCACTGTCAGATTCTGTCGGCAGAGATTAAGCGAAAGATGAACGCCCTTTGTTCTTCTTCCTCCTCCTCTTCATATTCTTCTTCTTCTTCTTTTTCTTAGAATGCCGTCGTCAATGGAAACAGTCATCGTCAGTAGCATCAGCATCAGCAGCAGTTGCAGCTGCTGATCGAAATTGCCTTGAGCTGCGGCGACTGGAAATAGCCTACCTCCGGTTGCTATGGTGACCTGATTGATTTCGTGTCCGTAGAACTGGAACGTAAAGCTGAGCGGAATCGTCTGAAAATGATAAACGAGATGAAAACCATTATCGTCCATTGTGTCTCCGGCCGATCGACCCAACCCCTCATCACCCTCCCCACCCCAACAATTTACCTCTTTTATCGCCCAGCCTCCGATTGAAACCTCCAGCCATAAACCCACCATCGACCCGCTCACCCGACTCCCTTCCACCCAGACTCCGCGCAACCTTTTGCCCGTATATTACCCCAAATGGCGAATAAAACCGCCACGTCCAACTCTCACCCTTGGAGTATTTACCCCTCAAGCTTTCACGCTCCAAAACTCAAATACTCACCCTTCAAACATTCATCCTCCAAAACTTCATTCTCATTCACTATCCAATCATTCACCCTTCAAATACTCATCCTTCGTATACTCTCTCCCTCCAAGTATTTACCCTTCAAGCATTCATGACCCTAAAAACATTCACCCTTCAAACACTTACCCTTTAAGCAATCACATTCCAAGCATTAACTCCGAAACTTCATCCTCCAGTCATTCACCTTTCAAGTACTCACCCTTCCTACTCTCATCCTCCAAGTATTTATCCTTCCAGCATTCATCCTACAACATTCACCCTTCAAATACTAACCCTTAAAGTAATCACCCCCTTACATTCATCCCTCAAACACTCACGCTTCAAATATTCACACTCCAAACATTATCCCTTCAAAGATTCACCCTACAATCATTCACCCACCATCCAACCCACTCACTCCTCAAAATCGTTCTTCTCCTCTATCCCAATCAGTTTAAACTGCTGCACCCTTCTATCCATCCACCATCTTATCGTCTCATCAACTCTGTCGCGGTCGACTCCTTCGATCGCAACGACGAACCAACGAAGGAACTATTAAAAGATCTTTAATTAAAAATAAAGTCGATTAAGTGTAAAGTAAGTCAACTCGTCTATCAAATATCACAATCGTAGACAGCACACAGGTTGGCTGGTCTCGATTGAACGTCATACGATCAATGTCTCAACGTTTACAAATCTTCGTCAAAAGGCCCTTAATGTACAGCAGGTCTATCTTATATAGAGTTCTCCCGGATTCCAGAACGTTCTGTGACGTCACTGTACTTTTCCCTGGAAAGTCCTACTGAACACGTATATCCTTGTTGCATGCACCGAATTAATGTTGACAGCTTGCTGCAGAATTTTCCGTGCGTTGTAAACAAGCTTGTTGACACGTCGGTTTTCTTCCCTTGATGCATGCACCCGCGTAGACCGCGACATTCCCTCCGCCCTCAGATGATGACACGTCTTCAGCACCATCTCGAACGGGTCATCACGATCAAGCCGGGCCTCCAGACTCCATCTCGACACAGCATACACAAACAAAACAAAACACATCAGTTAGTCAATTTATCTATACAATTTGCGGGCTCGATCCTTGTGTGTCGGGCCATTTCCCCCCTTCACCATCCGAGTCACAACCGAGAGAGGAAATCAGCCACCGTGTTCTGACGTCCAGGACGATATCGAAAGTCCACGTTAAACTCTTGCAATGCTAACGCCCAACGAGTCAGTTTCGCACTCTTAGGGCTTGCATCTGTGAGATAAGACAAAGGATTATGATCTGAATAAATGATTATCTTTGATAAGAATATCCATGACTTGAATCGTTTAAGTGCCCAAATTACTGCGAAAGCCTCTCTCTCAATTGTAGACCAATGCATCTGTGTATCTGTAAGTTTAAGGCTAGCAAAAGCAATTGGTTTTTCTTGACCTTCTTCGGTCCACTGAAACAAGCAACACCCGACCGCGGTGGCACTTGCGTCAACACTTAAACCAAATTCCTTAGTGAAATCAATGGTATGCAACTGTGTAGCTTTACTGAGATCATCCTTTAACTTATCTAGTGCTTCTTGATGCTTTTGCTCCCAAGGCACCTTCGTAGGTATGTTATCTCGTGTCAAATCAGTTATTATCCGTGCTTTTTCAGCTAAAGCAGGTATAAAACTTCGAAAGTAACTGAAAAAACCCATAACCTTTCTAACTTCTTTCTTTGTTGTTGGAGGATGGATATCATTGATCGTAGCGATCTTACCTGGATCAGGTTCAATACAACCTGACCCTACTATATGGCCAACAAACTTTATTTTGTTTTGTGCAAAATTACATTTTCTTAAATTCAAAGTGAGTCCTGCTTCCTCAATAGTTTGCAAGAATTTCTCTAGATGTTCTAAATGGTCATTCCAATTCATTGAAACCACTGCCATATCATCGACGAATGGTTCGGTAAAACTTCGCACTGGATGTAAAACTTGGGTCATAGCACGAATAAAGGTATTGCTAGCGGACTTGAGTCCAAACGGCATTCTTGTGAACTCAAAAAGTCCTGCATCACATACGAATGCCGTAAGCCATCGATGTTCTTTCCGAACTGGAATTTGCCAATACCCCGATTTCGCGTCGAAAACACTAATAAACTTTGCCCGTCCCACCTTTTGTAAGACGTCAGCAATGTCTGGGGTCGGGTAACAATCACCTAGAGAATATTTGTTAACATGGCGATAATCAATTGCCAATCGAACGCCATTTTGACCTTTGGGTCCCTTTAAAACGCAAACTACCGGACTGGCCATTTCACTTTTCGATGGTCGAATGATGTCTAATGCCAACATTTCTTCTATCTGGCGTTGTACTTCAGGTTTAAGTAGCTCAGGTACTTTATATGCCCTTAAACGCTTAGGAGTGAAATCATGAGTTATCTTAATCTCATGTTCTAATACTGGACAATACCCAGGTTTATCCACAAATACTGCCGAGTGCCGATCCAAAACCTCAAAAAGTTGCTTCTGTTCCTCTTGCGAAAGATGCGCTATAATCAGAGGATCAATTCGCTTACTCGGGCTTATTTGTTCACGTTCTTCCTGATCTACAACCTCTACTATACCAAATTCTTCATCTTGATCAACAATTACTGAACAGCTATTGATCATCGCTTGTTCGAGTCGTTCATGGTATCGCTTGATCTTATTTGCGTGTAAATGTCTTTGTTTTCCCTCTATTTCTACTACATAAGAATATGGGGATTTAACCTTGACTACGGTAGCAGGTCCTTGCCATCGACTATAAAATTTAGAACTACCAAAATCTGGTGCTAATACTGCCACTTTATCTCCAACTTCGTATTTTCTGTCAGTACTACGCAAGTTATAATAATCTGCATACCGCTTTGTTTCTATATCACTATAGTAATCTGCATAAACTTTCGCGAATTCGAGGTTTTCCTTCAGTGATTGGAGATACTCTTCGGGTGATTTACCTAAGTTAAGAGGTACTTTTCGTTCGCCAGCCCACGATTCCTTCAACACACTAAGTGGACCCCGAGGAAGAGTTCCATAAACCATAGTGAATGGCGAAATATGAGTCGTGCCTGAAGGTTTTTCTCTAAGGCTCCACAGAACAAACGGTAACAATTGGTGCCATCCACGAGGATCAGATTGAGCAAGCTTAAAGATCATGGTTTTCAAGCTTTGGTTGCATCTTTCAACCAATCCAGCTGCCTCAGGATGTCCAGGGGTATTAAATCTGGGACTACAACCCATTCGCCGCAAGAATTCTTTCGTCAAACGACTGGTAAAGTTGGTACCACAATCAGAACTGATGATCCTTGGAATAGAAAAAGTTGTAAAAACTTGCAACAGAGCTTCACAAACTCCCTTTGCATTCAGCGATCTAAGAGGATACGCCATCGGCCAACGAGAAAATTTGTCCACCAGAACCAGAGCATAATTGTACTGGGGTTTCGATTTGTTGGATTCTCCAGTCACTACCATAGGGCCAATACAATCCATATTTAGATGGTTAAAACAGAGTTCATCCGCCCTCGGAATAGGAGTGATCGGGACTCGATCTGCCACTTTAACTGGAGTTCTTAGTTGACAAATTTGACAAGACGCACAATATTCGCGAATCCTCTCATCCATTCTTGGAAACCAAAAGTTTAATTTGATCCTGGCTCTCGTTGCCTTAAAAGCCATGTGCCCAGCACATGGGGCATCGTGTGCTACTCGCAATACAACCTCGATTCTATCTTCCGGTAAACATAATTGATTAACCTTATGTCCCATAATTTCCCCTTTGTGGTACAGGAGGTTATTATCTATAAAGAAATTATTTTTATTCTGTCTCGCTTGTTGCCAGCAAGATATAAGATTGTGACAATTCTGTTGCTCACGCAATAAAGTATCATTATTCGCTACTCCCTCATCAGACTTGAACTCTGTTGACTCAACATCAAGAAAATTATCTGAATCATCAACTAGTTGCTCCTGAGAATATTCATTCACTTCTGACGGCAAGGATTCGTTGCTGTTAACTTCTAAGTTATCTTCTTCTGCCCCTTTATTTATTTGTACACATCGATCTACGCCAGCTACCATCACTACATATTGTGAACTATCCCTTAATAGGTCCACAACATGGGGTGTCAAAA
The DNA here is from genome assembly GCA_963556255.1 of Allolobophora icterica. Classification (NCBI taxonomy): domain Eukaryota; kingdom Metazoa; phylum Annelida; class Clitellata; order Crassiclitellata; family Lumbricidae; genus Allolobophora; species Allolobophora icterica. Next base: position 10,701,343 of record OY744609.1, on the reverse strand, counting down.
TAACCCGTTCATTTAGTTCAGGGACTACAGCGAACATGACGCACAAAGATGGCGCAATGTTCGTCGTTCCTTCCATTGAATTAGCTAATTTCATTTGTAGGTATACTACATCTGCCTTACATCCTTCTCCCTGAAAACCAATTATATTAATCCGTTTAATCACGGGTAAGTTTAGTGACTCAATTAATTTCTTATCAATACAACAAATTTCTGCTCCTGAATCAGATAATGCTGGCTGAGAAGGGAGATCTTCAATCTGTACATTGATATACGACCTCTCGTGTAATCCATCAATACTATTCTCGAATACCCTTACAGCAGTTTCCAACCCTATTGGTTTAGAATTATCCAATAAATTCCCTTGCTTTACCTGTTCAGGTATCTCATGCAACACGTTGACCTTCTCAACAAATAAGTCGGTCACTTCTTCAGTTGGGTTCCCAGATATACAAGTACTCACCTTTTTAGAACTTGGTTTGGTCTGGCACTCCCTTGCCCTATGACCCTTCTGATGACATAGGAAACAGAGACCCTTTACCTTGGCCTCCTCCTGAGACACCCTCGCACCTATCTTGGCTTCACCCCTTATTTCCGGTTTGGGAGACTTGGGTTGAGCTGTCTGGTTATTGACTTGAACATGTGGTTGACCTTTCGTCCAATTGTTATACTTCGGTGTCGGATGACTACGGCATACTAAGTCATTCCCACCATCATGCGACGCTACATAAATGTCAGCCGCATTAGCTATGTCTTCACAGCTCAACCACTCCTCTTTTTCTTGGGCCAAGATATAATCTAAACAAGCCTTCGACAAGGACTCCTTAATCCGATCCGCAACCAATAAACTTACAAGTTTATCAAACTCATCAGTTATCTTTCTACTTTTCAAATAATACATAAGAGCCACACGCAATTTGGATGAATAGATCGTAAATGATTCGTCCGATGCTTTGTGCAACGACCAAAATCGGGCTCTAAGATTTGAAGGGCTTATCTTAAACTCCCTTAGCAAAAACTCCTTCAGGAATTTGTAGTCATGGAGCTGTGCCTCAGTAAGGCGCATGGTTAATGCCTTAGCTCTTTCACTTAAAATAGCTAGCAATAATTTTGCTCTAACATCTTCATCCACCTCATACACATTAAACAAACCATCCAAGTGATCAAAGAAACCTGGAATTTCTATAGGGTCGGAAGGAAATTTCCAAAGAATATTCTTGAGGGCATCACTATAACGCTTAGTACGACTTGCTAAAGAATCTCTAACATTTCGTTCTTCCTGCTTTTCCTTCCTCTCCCTTTCTTCTTTCTCTTTCCGTTCCTTCTTTTCTCTTTCTTCTTTCTCCTTCCGTTCCTTCTTTTCTTCCTCTCTCCTCTTTTCCTCCCTTTCTTCCTTCTCCTTCCGTTCCTCCCTTTCTCTTTCTTCCTTCTCCTTCCGTTCCTCCCTTTCTCTTTCTTCCTTCTCCTTCCGTTCCTCCCTTTCTCTTTCTTCCTTCTCCCTTTGTTCTTTCTTTTCTTCCTCTCTCCTCTTTTCCTCCCTTTCTTCCTTCTCCTTCCGTTCCTCCCTTTCTCTTTCTTCCTTCTCCTTCCGTTCCTCCCTTTCTCTTTCTTCCTTCTCCTTCCGTTCCTCCCTTTCTCTTTCTTCCTTCTCCCTTTGTTCTTCATATTTACGGATTTCGAACTCCAGACGGCGCTTCTGCAGCTCGTAATCCACTCCTGTTGGAGATATTGGACTACCCTTAAATTCCTCTTCCTCTTTTCCAATCTCCATGGCCCATTCTTCCATTAATTGATTTCGATCCCATGACATAACATCATCTTCGTCCCTTCCTGCCTTCATAAGATACATCCTAAGGCGCTCAGACGACATTTTGCGAATATTCGCTTGCATCTCTGTTGTCAACGCTTCCATTTTTACAAACAGTCAGTCAACAACAATCAACAAAAAAAAACAGACACCACGCGGCAAACCCGCCACACAAAAGGAAAATTCCACAACCCAAAGTGCAACTATTCAGTATCCAAAGAAGTACACTCGCCAAGTACGCAAAAACTATACAAGCTCACGCAAGTCTGGCCTCGATCACAACAATGGATCAAATTTCAAAGAAATAATCAGCAGATATTGAAAGAGAAATAATGGCTGCCTCCCACTCGGCTGCAACTCCACTCTCTTTTCTCCTTCTCAGCCACGACAACACCTAGGATCTTACCCGTATGTTGACTGCTGTCTTCTGCTGTCTCAGCCGAACGACGCACTTCGTCCGTCCGACTGTCGTATGCCGATTCACCCGTCTCCCACGGTAGAAAGGCGTCTCGATCCGCTCGCTGTCTGGAACAGACCGTCTCTTGATCCTCCGGGTTGACTCCTTCCTCCGCCGGCTCGCGTCTTCTTCACCGGATCCAACACCGATGATCCCACCGCTGCCACCAATAATGTCGCGGTCGACTCCTTCGATCGCAACGACGAACCAACGAAGGAACTATTAAAAGATCTTTAATTAAAAATAAAGTCGATTAAGTGTAAAGTAAGTCAACTCGTCTATCAAATATCACAATCGTAGACAGCACACAGGTTGGCTGGTCTCGATTGAACGTCATACGATCAATGTCTCAACGTTTACAAATCTTCGTCAAAAGGCCCTTAATGTACAGCAGGTCTATCTTATATAGAGTTCTCCCGGATTCCAGAACGTTCTGTGACGTCACTGTACTTTTCCCTGGAAAGTCCTACTGAACACGTATATCCTTGTTGCATGCACCGAATTAATGTTGACAGCTTGCTGCAGAATTTTCCGTGCGTTGTAAACAAGCTTGTTGACACGTCGGTTTTCTTCCCTTGATGCATGCACCCGCGTAGACCGCGACAAACTCCCAACATCACCATCATCGCCCATATAAAATTTACTTCCTATCATCCACTAACCGACAAAAACACCCTCTGCCGGTGAGGGAGAGGACTGGCCACCCGCCCCCTTATGTTGCCCACCGACCGATAAAGAAGACGAAGAAGAGCAATCCCTTGAGCTCGCCTGAGAGGCAGCCATGGGTATGAAGTGTTAGACACTTAAATTTCTTAGCTTCGGCATATCAGGACGGATAAACAGTCCTCTCACTCGCCGTCTCATCTTCCCGTCGGTCAGTGTACTCATTATATTGTATTGTATTGTATTGTATTGTATTCGGATATTTATAAAGCGCTTCTAGCGGGAGGGCCATTCAGAAGCGCTCCCAGTGCGATAGACCCCGAGAGAAAAAGCAAGTTTTAAGAAAGGTAAAAGAGGAAGAGACGCTACCTGAGAGAATAGAAGAACGAACAAACGGAGGAAGCCCATTCCAAAGAGCAGGGCCAATGGAAGCAAACGACCTAGATTGAGCCAGTGAAGTCCTGACACGGGGAACGAGGAGGTCCAAACGGTCAGATGAACGAAGAGGACGAAGAGAAGCCGCAGAGTGAGGGCGATGAAATAAGTCACATAAATATTTTGGAGCGAAACCAAGCTGAGCCTTAGAGACAAGGATGAGGACCTTAAATTGGATGCGGGCAGAAAGCGGGAGCCAGTGGAGTTCTTCTGCCATAAAGGTGGTGATATGAGAGAATCGAGGAAGACGGGCAATTAATCTAGCAGCAGCATTGAGAACGGACTGAAGAGGAGCAAGACGGACTTTGGGAAGACCAATGAGGAGGGAATTGCAGTAGTCAAGTCTAGAGCAGACAAATGCATGGACAATTGAAGTGAAAATTGGAGATGACAGAGAGCGACGGATAGCTCTAAGGCGCCTTAGGTGAAAATAGGAAGTGCGAGTGAGTTTGGAAATGTGTTCAGTAAAGGTGAGAGAATTGTCAAGGGTCACTCCTAGATCACGAACGCTAGACGAGAAAGTGAAAAGCGGAAACCTTTGAGACAGCACAGCAAAGTCGAGTTTTTTAAGTTGCTGAGGAGTGCCAAACCAGATAAACTGGGTTTTTGACGAATTGAGGGAGAGGCGATTGCAAGACATCCAGGTATGAAGATCACGAGAAAGAGCTTCGATGCGCTGAACAAGAAGAAGTTGAGAGGAAGGAGGCCCATGGACATAAGCCTGGACATCGTCAGCAAAGAGATGGCCTGAGTTGGCGAGGGGCACAGGTGGGCAGGCATCTCAAAATAAATTTCTGCCCTTGAAGGTTTTTAACCTCTCGGTTGACAGTCTAGCGCGCTAACCACTACACTACCGCGCACCCCAAACCACAACTATCCCTCTTCCCGTCCACCAGACACACTAATCCCCACCTCTTTTCTCGCTCTCCCAGACCACCTACATACCAACAAACCAAAGTACGGACCACCGACGCAGTCCTTTCACACTAAGTGTTCGAAATCTGTTCTCGTAATGTGATGTAATGCGATGTTAAGTGACTTACTGCATAATTTATTTAGCACCTCTACAAATATCTCGCACAGACCTCATAAACTGATGTAGGATCTGTTCCGCCTGCGTGGACCATTTTCTCATGCTTTCAAAAAAATACTTGGAATTTTCTATCTATCGTTAAACTCTTTAAGCGAATTGCTTTCAGGTATACGAAAATGTGTAATGACATATATATATATATATATATATATATATATATATATATATATATACACATACATCTGCGCTTTACATATGGCCTGAAATGCTCGTCGTAAATACCCAAGCATCCCATATTCCTCTGCTTCCTCTCTTTCCGATCATCCCCATGCTTCACTTTCTTCATCTTTCCTCTATTGCTCTTCCTTCTTCTCTCCTTACTATTCCTTTTGCTCCTCCTTCCTCCACTTCGTCATCATATTCCTCCTAGTGTTTTTCCTCATCTTCATTATCTTTTTCTTCCTCAACCTTCTCTCTTTCCTTGTGTTTCTTGTTCTCCTCCTCATCTTGTTCCGTCTTTTCCTCCACTTCCTCTGCTTCTTCCTCACCTTCTTCATTTCCTCCTCCCCTTCCTCCTTCTCTCCGTACATACATACATGCATACATACATACATAAATACAGACATACATACAATGTCACACCTGCATTCATGCATACATACATACATACATACATAAATACATACATACATACATACATACATACATACATACATACATATATACATACATACATACATACATACATACAAATAGCAACGGTGTTTCCGCAGCCAAGCGCTGTATGAAAACTGAGCCGAGGAAGCCAATGAAAGACGTCTCTCATTTTCTGTATGGCTTTTGAATCCATCGGAATGAATGACTTGCAGCCGACGGAGCAGAGGCGGATCCTAGGGTCTCTGACCGGACAAAATAATTAATCAGTCGAAAGCCAGTCTGGCGAAAAAAACAGGACGTATATGGAAATGAAATCAACTGACTAATTCACTTCTACGGTCATATGTTCTCTGATCCACGAGTTAGTCGTAATAAGGACGCAGAATAACGAGAAAAACTGGGAATAACGGAGAATAACGGAGAATATAGGAGAATATAGGAGAACAACGGAGAATAACTGAGAATAAAGTAGGAAAACGAGAGCGACATAGACTCACGAATGATGCCGTGGGATAACATTGAATAACGAATGATACCGTAGGATATCATTGAATAACAAATGATAACGCAGGATAACATTGAATAACGAATGATACCGTAGGATATCATTGAATAACAAATGATAACGCAGGATAACATTGAATAACGAATGATACCGTAGGATATCATTGAATAACAAATGATAACGCAGGATAACATTGAATAACGAATGATACCGTAGGATAACGAACGATAACAGAGATTTTGATCAGTTAAATTTGTTGTTTTTTCAGGTGCTAATCGAGCAAAGGCTAGTTTGTGAATTGAAAAAATGAGCTAGATGAACTGGTAATGGATGATTTGATAAAAGAAAGGACCTAGAAAACTAACAGATTAGATCAGATTAGATTAGAGAAAAACAGAACTGCTTGAGTCTCATCTTCCATTTTCAGAGGAGGAAGACGACATTGATCCTGTAGCTGATCGAGTGACGGGCCTCAGCAATTAGAAGACTGTAATGTCCAGTTCCAAAGCCATTACGCAATCTTGTTGCCATGGAAACTGAACGCACTCACTGACCCGTCATAAAGATCATTTACAACGATAGTTGGGCAACGCCACTGGTGCGTTCCTGGGCCATCTATAGAGCGGGCTTCAAAAACATCCGGAGACCAAAGGAAGTGGCTAATGCATTAGGACGGTGTTAATGGCATCTTTTGATCATGTCTGAAGCATTCCATCTCAGAATCCTCACTAAGTGCCTAGATCTAGAATCGAATTGCACATTAAAAGAGTCTTGATAGGCGCTAAATAAATTCCACACGCATACGCATATACATATATGATTGTCAGGATGATTGAAATCTCTGTTTTCGTTCGTAATCATACGGTATCGTTCGTTATTCAATGTTATTCTACAGTATCATTAGTTATTCAATGTTATTCTACAGTATCATTAGTTATTCAATGTTATCCTATACGGTATCATTCGTTAGTCTGTGTTACTCTTCGCCATCCTGCTTCATTCTTAGTTATTCTCCGTTGTTCTCCGATATTCTCCGTTATTCTGCTTTTTCTGATTACGAGTAACTCGTGGTTCGCGGACATATGACCGCAGAAGTGAATTAGTCGGTAGATTTCATTTCCAGATGTCATGTATCATATATAATGATATGCATGTATTCGATTCTAGAACTATGCACATTTTATACGCATATAGGCCCTATATATAATACATAAATAATATTATGAGCTTCTGTGTATGTTTAGCTGT
>OY744609.1:10574541-10689541 GCA_963556255.1 Allolobophora icterica | reverse complement strand
CTGGAACAGACGAAGGAAAAGAGAAGCACGGGCAGAAGGAGAGACTGAGAGAGGAAGATGGAGGAGGGAGAAGACGCGCCGTGTGAGGGTGGGAGGGTGAAACAGAGGCTGGGGTGGGAGAAAAACGATGTTTCTCGTCTCGACGATGACCTGAGATCAGCGGGCGATCCTCAAAGCGTGACACGATTACCTCAATTCGTATTCAGCTCAGTGACACTGATTTCACGGTTCGCGAAACGACCATTGGACCGTCACGATTCCTCCTATAATTAGATCTCCGGCGCCGGGTTTGGCGACAATCACACCGGGTGCAGTAAGATCCAGCGTTTTTAAAGTTTTGCATTAATGTATGTATGTATTTAGGTATGTATGTATCTATGCATGCATGTACATTGTGTATGGGACATGTGCATGTATGTGTGCATGCATGCACGTATGTATTTTTAGAATGTGTTTAATACACTGTGTATGCAAGTGTAAGTATGTATGTGTTTAATGTGAGTATATTTTAATATATGTTTGTAAGTTGCATGTGTACATACATGTATGCAGGAATACGTGTATGTATGTATGTATGTATGTATGTATGTATGTATGTATGTATGTATGTATGTATGTATGTATGTATGTATGTATGTATGTATGTATGTATGTATGTATGTATGTATGTATGTATGTATGTATGTATGCATGTTTATAAGTATGTATGGAAGCCTTGGAAGGACGGATGTATGTGGGGATATTCGTCGGAAAATGCTAGTAAAGTTGCAGTGAAGCGTTTTTCTTATCCAAACCGGTGCTGTTTAGTTTTACCGTTGCAAAACATCATCAAGCCCCAGCGGGGGTAGATTTTCTGCTGGGCGTCCTAGTAGAGGGCGGGGAGCTCGCGATTCTGTGGCCCGGTGACTGGATTTTCGCTTTGATGTCCATTAACCCTCTAGGATTGAATTTGCAAAAACAGAATATTAGACATCACGTGGGATGCGTAGGAATTAGCAACGGGTGTGCTTAGCATGGTTTATGGAGCGCCAGAATGTCAGAATGAGTCAAGTAAACAAGACCGTATTTTCAATTGCCTAATTTAGCCTAGGGCTTTAGCAAGAAGAAATTGTAATTGTATTTGAGCATTTATATAGCGCGAATAGAAGAGTGAAACAAACAAGAGGCGAATGGGCGTCCGAAGGGGTGGGAGCAAGGGGTCATTTCCCCCCATGGATTTGCAAATATTTTGCACAAATAAAATCTGTTGATTATTATGATTATTACAAAAGTCCCAACACGATTTTCAATGCAAAAAGCACTTAATTATTTAGGTAAGTCCTTGACCATTATTTATTTTAAAAGTTGTCACGTGTTCTGTGTTCATGAATTCTATGCAAAAACGTCATTTTGCTCCCCCTACAAAAATGTTGCCCTCTCCTACAAAAATAAAAAGTTTTGCCCCCTGGAAAAATTCCTGCGGACGCCCATGAGAGGCGCTAAAAAGTTAGATTTTGGTGAGCACTTTTACTTTGCGAGTTTTCTGAGAACCTTTTCTGGTTGTACAGATGTGCAAATATGTTATTTTGATTTTAGACCAAAGTTTTTATTATCTTTTCTCAAAGTTTTGCTGAACTTTTTAATTCGCGTTTTTACTGACCTGTCTTTGCTGTAAAGGGTAAACGGGTAAGCCTCAGCACCCTTCGTCGAAACATGTTTAGGGGCGCCTCATTGCTCTGGCACCAGCGCATATGCATAATTTGTAAGGGGTACAGGACTTTAAGTAAATTCGGTTCATAGTCCGACGGTTTTCTAATTCGACTACATCGACATCAAACGAGTCGCCTAATTTCCATGACAGAAAATCTTCAAATACGATACGATACGTGCTCAACTGTACATTATTTTTCGACTTGCTCATCTTCGCCGCCATTGTTGTTTAAAATAATTTCCGAAATTGGTGATGTTACGGACGGTGTCACGCGGTGTGCGGTGTCGACCGGGTTGTTATGGCCAATCATATTGCACGAAATTGGAGTGATCAGTCAGTCAGGGGCGAAGCGATTTGGTGTACGGTAAAATAAAATCACTAAGCAGGAAGCAAAATACAGGAAGAGGAGGTGCAATCAAGAGCAAGGACGGCAGACTACTGGAGGACGCAGATGATATAAGGGAAAGATGGAAGGAATATGTGGAGGAATTATATACAGGAAGTGGAAGCATCGAGGAAGAAATGAGGAAACAAGAACGGAAGCAGGAAGAAACACAGGTGGAGGACGGCATGGGTCCGGAGGTGATGAGAGAGGAGGTCTTGGCTGCAATTAAGGACATGAAGAATGGGAAGTCGGAAGGAATTGACAACATCCCAATAGAAATACTCAGAAATCTTGGAGAGAAGGCAATGAGCGAGGTGGTGCAACTATGCCGGGACATCTACAACACGGGAGAATGGCCAAAGGACTTCCTGCAGACAATAATTATACCAATACAGAAGAAGCAGAATGCAACAAATTGCGAAGACCATCGCACGATAGCCTTCTGACACATGCATCAAAAATCCTGCTAAGAATTATAACAAAGAGACTGCAGACAAAGGCGGAAGCAGAAAATTGCTTGGGAGAGGACCAATATGGGTTTAGAAAGGGAAAGGGGACAAGAGATGCGATAGCAGCATTGAGGATAATAGCAGAAAGAAGCATCCAACATGACCAAGACATATATATCTGCTTCGTCGACTATGAAAAAGCTTTCGACAGAGTAGACTGGAGAAAGCTAATGGGAATACTGAGAAGAAAAGGGGTGGATTGGAGAGAAAGAAGATTGATAGGTAATCTATACATGGGACAAAGAGTGAAAATAAGAGTTGATGGAGAGTACTCAGAACCAGGAAAAATAGGAAGAGGGGTAAGACAAGGATGCCCACTGTCACCAATCCTATTCAACATCTATATAGAAGAGATCATAAGAGAAACGCTAGACGATATGGAGGAGGGGATAAAGGTAGGAGGAAGAAGGGTGAAGGCATTGAGATTTGCAGATGACCAGGCGATGCTGGCAACTAGCCAGGAGGGCTTACAAAGGATGATGGATCGTCTAAATACGGTATCACTGGAATATGAAATGAAAATAAACGTAAAGAAGACAAAGGTAATGAAGATAAACAAGAGAAGCGGTATAATACCACAAACAATAAAGATCACACTAAACGGACAAGAAACAGAACAGGTGGAGAAGTTTTGCTATCTAGGAAGTGTGATCACAGACGATGCAAGATGCCACGAGGAAATAAAAAGAAGAATATCCATGGGAAAAGATGCATTTTACAAAAGAGGAGAGCTGATGAGAGGAACCTTAAGCAAGAATCTAAAGAAGAGAATGGTGAAGACACTGGTGTGGAGTGTGGTGCTGTACGGCTCCGAGACATGGACAATGAGGAAGGACGACATAAAAAGATTGGAGGCCTTCGAGATGTGGGTGTGGCGCAGAATGGAGAGAGTTAGCTGGGTGGAACGGAGGACGAACGAGGAAATCCTGCAAATGGTAGAAGAACAAAGATCACTCATAAGTACTATACGCGGACGACAAAGGAAATGGATCGGGCACATCCTAAGGAGTGAGACACTGCTAAGAGACATCATGGAGGGAAGGATGGAGGGGAGAAAGACGCGAGGAAGACCGAGGGCAATGCTGCTAGACTGGATGATGACAAAAGAAGAAGGATACAGTGGACTGAAGAGAAGAGCACAAGACAGAGAACGATGGCGTCATTGGTCATACGAACCTGCCAATGGGCAGAGAACATAAAGAAGAAGTCAGCAGTAATTAGGACAATGCCGCAAGTAGGTCCTAAGTAAATTAAAATAATCTCAATTAGTTAAGTAAAACAATGGTCTGGCTCCAGGTTCGTCTATCGTCTTGGAGTCTAACTCAAACTTAGCGAGAGACGACCGACTGTCACCGACGGCGAGAAGCCTTCGGCTAGGCGAGCGGTAAATCGCTCGCCGGTATCTTTGCTAGGCGAGCGACCAAGGAGAGCGATCGATCGATCGCCTGAAATCAGACGCTCTGTGATGCATAGATGAATGGATGCATAGATGGATGGATGGATGTATAGATGAGACAGAGAGATAGACAAAGGGATATGCAGACGGACTGACAGTGAGACAGGCAGACGGATAAATGGGCAGACGCAAACGTAACCTGGGCAGAAAGTGTTAGGTGAAATATCGCTGGTTAGATGACGCCGGACAGTGGAGTGCCAGAGGAAACGAGGAAGGAAGGAGGGAGGGAGGAAGGGAGGGCTTGGACCGGAAGCTGGGATGTCGGATGCTACTGCAGGGTCTGCAGATGAAGACAGATGGCAGAAGTGCGCTCTCATGAATAGGAGATTTTTCAACATGGACGGAAAAGATACGCGAGTCATCAGATGTAAATGGCTCGCACACCTCTCCCTCGCTCTGTCAATCCCTCTCCTCTTGTCCCTCGATCTGTCAATCCCTCTCCTCTTGTCCCTCGCTCTGTCAATCCCTCTCCCCTTCTCCCTCGCTCTGTCAATCCCTCTCCTCTGCTCACTCGCCCTGTCAATCCCTCTCCCTCCTCCCTCGCTATGTCAATCCCTCTTCCATGCCCTCCATCCTTCTCCTTTCCTATGTTCATCCATCCATCCATTCATCTCTTCATTCGTCAATTCATCCATACGTCCTTCCGTCCCTTACGTCTCTTCTACTGCGTCTCTCTCTCTCTCTCTCTCTCTCTCTCTCTCTCTCTCTCTCTCTCTCTCTCTCTCTCTCTCTCTCTCTCTCTCTCTCTCTCTCTCTCTCTCTCTCTCTCTCTCTCTCTCTCTCTCTCTCTCTCTCTCTCTCTCTCTCTCTCTCTCTCTCTCTCTCCAGCTTCCTTCCCTCTCCATGTCCTTCTCCCTCAGTCCTTCCCTCCATCTCCCATCTCTCCATCCAACTCTGTCTCCTTCTTCTGCGTTTCCAATCTCACTTCCTCCTTTGGACCTCCACCTCCTCTTCCCTCTTCCCTCTTCCCTCCTCCGTTTCTTTCGTTTCTGGACAATGATTTACGTCGGTCTACATCACCTAAATCTGCGTCTAATAGGCGCTTGTCACCGACGTAATGTAAAGGCTCTGCTGCTAAACAAACACCGACCGATTTATTGGCTCCCCTGCCCGACGGTCGCCAGCGAGGGCGAGGGAAACGGTCTTGTTGCTAGTTCTCTTCGGATCGATACGTCTTGTCAGAATAAAGACTTCGAATCCAGTTCCATGTACTTTGTAGAAACTGATTCGGCCATGCCCCCCCCCACCTGGAATGGGCGAACAACCCCCACTCTGGTCGACTCATATATAAGAGACCTAAAAGAACTGTAAATTGCTCCGAGATAACATGTGTTTTCGATAACATATATACATGATACATGATTTAAATATATTATTATCGGAAATCAACAACCCCCAGTTTATGTCCGGAACGTTAAACTCCCTACTTCTGGCAACCGTAGGAGATCGTTCTCCCAACCCCAAGTCCCTATTGGTAGACGTTACTGGATTCGGCGAACCATTGTTCAAAATAGAATCTTAAAATCTTCTGTTGCAGGTCGATATCTGTTCTTCCCGAATGCCGCTTCTAAAGCTCCGCAGTTCGATGCCAAAATAGAGTCATTGAATGCCATCGGCATTAATGTAGTATGTGTATATATATACATATATATATTTATATATATATACATATATACATATATATACATCCGTTCCATCCCATATATATACATATATATATACATATATACATATATATACATATATATACATATATATACATATATATACATATATATATATATATACATATATATATATATAGACTACACGCGCGCAATGTTTTCTTCCATCGAAGGATACACGGTTGCTGGATTACTCTTCATTCACCGGTCCAGCCATCCGTCCGTCCGTCTATCCATCCCTCGGATTCCCTCCTCCGTTCGTCCATCCAATTATCAAACCGTCCGTCCATCCATCCGTCTATCCACTCATCCGTCATTCCGTCCATCCATCATCCGTGCATCTTCCATTCATTCATTTATCCAGTTATCCTTGCGACCATCCATCCGCTCATCCATCCATTCATTCATTCGTTCGTCCATCCATCCATCCATCCATCCATCCATCCATCCATCCATCCATCCATCCATCCATCCATCCATCCATCCATCCATCCATCCATCCATCCATCCATCCATCCATCTATATACCCGCAATTCCATCCATCCGTTCGTCCATCCATCCAATCATCCTCCCATTAATTCATCCATCCATCTAACCATCAACCCATCCATCCATCCGTCCATCCATCCGTCTATCATCTGCATGCGACTGAAATCGTCCAATGAAAATATCTCTCGGCTTTCCTCCGCGTTCTTTTCGTAACTAATCTCCAATAACAACCCACCCTAATCCACCGATCAACCCTACCAAACCCACACGCCCTACCCTTCCCACCCGGCCAACCCAACCCCGTTGCCACCGAGAGACACGATTGGTTTCCCATAGCAACGAACATGGCAGACTGCCATTCCGGCGGAAGATTATCCAAACCTCATCTTCCATTCCTCGTCCTCATTGAATCCATCTTCCTCCTCTTTTCCTTCCTCCTCCTCTTCTTCCTCTTCTTTTTCTTATTCCTCCTTTTCTTCCTCTTCCGTTGCTTCATCCTCATTTCCTTATTCCCTCTTCATTTCCTCCTGTTCTTCCACCTATTTTCCTTATTCCACTTCCTATACGTCTTTTCCTCGTCGTCAAACCGTCCGAAGGAACATCGCATCCACTGGATATTGCCCTTTCTCTGTGTGTCTTCATCTGTCTGTCTGTCTGTCTGTCTGTCTGTCTGTCTGTCTGTCTGTCTGTCTTAGTCTGTCTGTGTGTCGCGCTCTCTCTCTCTCTCTGGCTGTTGTATGTCTGTCTGTCTCTCTCTATATCTCTCGCTCTGTCTCTTTCTATCTAGGCCCCCTATATCTCTCTCGCTGTGTGTTTCTATCTTTGTTTTTCTCTGCTTGACTTACCGTCTCTGTTTCTCTCTGCCTCTATCTGTCTGTCTCTCTTTATTCCTGGCGCTCTCACTGTCTCTGTCTGCCTGTCTGTCTGCCTGTCTGTCTGTCTGCCTGTCTGTCTGTCTGTCTGCCTGCCTGTCTGTCTGTCTGTCTGTCTCTCTTAGTGTCCCTTTCTTCGTATTTGTTCCTTGATCTCTCCCTTCCCTCCTCGGCTTCATCATTATCATCGTCTGTCGACCATTGATACAGACCTCCAGAGATTCACTCCGCTCATCGTCTTCATCGTACTCGTCCATCTTCGCATTTGTATTACCCACTAACCCCACCCATCCACCCCCCTCAGATTCCCCAGCCCATCCACCCACACAGATGTTGCCTCCCTCCCTCACCTTATCCCTGCTACTCGCCTTAGCCAATAAGTCCTCCTCCTCCTCCTCCTCCTCCTCCTCCTCCTCCTCCTCCTCCTCATCGTCTTCCTCCGCCTTCTGCTCCTCCTGCTTATCTTCCTTCTTCCTACTATTCCTACTCCTCCCTTCCTCCTCTTGCTCCATCTTTTCATCCTTTGTCTTCAATTCCTCATCCTTTGTCTTCATACATCTCCCCTCCTCCTCATTCTACATCTCCTCCGCCTCTTCCTCTACTAACCATTCTTATCGTTCCTCGTTCCATCCTCCTCTTCATCTTCTCCCTCCTCCTCCCTTCGTGATCTTCCTCAATCGCTTCATCTATACTCTTCTCCTCTTTCTTCCTGCATTCTCATCTCGCCTTGATCCTCCTCCTCCTCCTCCTTCTCTTTCTCCTTCCATTCCTCTGCTTACTTCTCTCGCTTTCTCCTGTCGGTCTTCTGTTCCATCTCCTCCTCCTTCCTTCTCATTCTTACTTCTTCCTCTGCCACTGCATCCTCCCTTATTTTCCCCTTCCCTACCTTCCCTTCCTCCTCCTTCATCTTCTATTCTCGTTCACCTTCTCTCCTGCTCCTACTCCGTCAATCGTTTCTCCCCTTTCTTCCCTCCCTTTCTTTATCTCTCCCTTTCACTCTCCCTCCTACTCCTTCTCCTCCTCAATCTTCTCCTCTCCTTCCTCTTCCTCTCCTTCTCCCCTTCAATCCTTTCTCCTCGTTCCCTTCCTTGTGTTCGTTCCGCCCTCTCGCTCGCCCTCTTCACTCTCCTTCTTCCAGCTATTCCTGCTTCTCCAACATCTTGTCCTCTTCCACTCCATCTTCTCTTCCTCCTCCATTCCTTCCTTGATTCTTCCTCTGTTCCCTTCCTCCAGATCCCCTCCCTCCCTCCCTCCTTCCCTCCTTCCTTCTCGCATCATTTCCTCCTCCTAATCTTTCAATCATCCTTCTTCTCCTTCTCCTTTCCCTTCCCCTCCTCCTTCTCCGCCATCTCCTCCTCCTCTTCCTCCTCCTATCTGTCATTCGGGTGGAGTCGAATGATTCGGGCGCCGAGGGGGTCGTATATAATTTACCGCAGCGCTGCGATGGCTGTTCGACAGCGAGGCATGCTCCGTCACTCCGAACATGACGTCCTCGTTGGCCCAGTAGCCGTCCAGCATCCCAGTGGTAACGCTTGATCGGTAGTAGACGTGATTCTGGTCCTGCATCAGGAGACACACAGGGCAATCCAGTTCCATACACAATCAGTTTTATATTCTTTTGAATTAAATAGGCACGCAATTGTCCCATGTAATCATTATTTAGTTATTATTATCATTATTATTGTTGTTTTGTTATTATTATTATTGTTATTATTATTACTGCTACTACTGCTACTACTACTACTACTACTACTACTACTACTACTACTACTACTACTACTACTACTACTACTACTACTACTACTACTACTACTACTACTACTACTACCACTACTACTACTACTACTACTACTACTACTACTACTACTACTACTACTACTACTACTACTACTACTACTACTACTACTACTACTACTACTACTTCTACTACTACTACTACTACTACTACTGCTACTACTGCTACTACTACTACTACTACCACTACCACCACTACCACTGCTACTACTATTATTGTTTTATTATTATTATTATTATTATTTTTATTTTTTATTTTATTTTTTTTTGCCCCGAGGTATACAGGATCCCTCAGGGACTTCAACATTATTTACAGAGTAGATTTGTCCGGAATGGGCCCTATTCGTCCAGGTTTAAGTTGTTGAAGGTACCCATTATTATTATTATTATTATTATTGTTATTATTATTTACCTCAGGTATATATGAAAATTCAGGATATAAAAGATAGGAACAGCATTGTTCTGGGATGGCTAGTCTTCGTCGAATGCCAAAAGTGCTGTGAAAAGCGATGGAAAAAGATAAGCGCTAACAGAGAAATGTATTATTTACTGCAATTTTAACCACAGCAGATTTACGTAAAGCTGTGTGCTGTAGATCCATGTAATGCTGGTAAAACTTACTCTCCACCCACAGCCTGCAACTTCAATTTCAACGCGATCTTAATCCGTGAAACACATGGGGCGCCATATTAATACCATCTCACCTCGATCACTGTAACGTTCTCTCCCGTAAGGCTGCTGACGGTGGATGCTGCTGTCGATGAGGATATAAATGGCGTCGCGGCATCCCTCCCTAGACCGGAACTGGAATTCTGGTCGGATGGATCCAACTCATCTGGATCGACCCGTGACTCTGGTGGAGCCGTCAAAACGGTTGGAATGGAACCGGTGGTGGAGGAATTGGAGTCAGCTGGAGAGGAAGTGGAAAAGGCTTTGATTCCACTTCGAGTATTGGTCCTGGGTTGTTCCGAATGGTTGTGGAATGTTCCGGAGGATGAAGAGGAGGAGGAGTTGTTGAGGAATGATTGAGAGGATGATGCCTCGTGTCCGTCTGTCGTGGATTCGACGCCTGACGGTGGAGAGTCTTCGATGACACTGCGTCGACGTCGAACCCGGGACCCATCTGCGATGAGGAAGACTTGGGCGACTTCGGACGATGGGTGAACTGGGTCTACGTTCGACAAGGCATGGCGATGGATGGCATCTAAGAACAGCAACGATTAAGTGTATGTATGTATGTATGTATGTATGTATGTATGTATGTATGTATGTATGTATGTATGTATGTATGTATGTATGTATGTATATATGTATGTGTGTATGATTGTATGTATGTATGTATGTATGCATGTATGTATGTATGCATGATTGCATGTATGTATGTATGATTGTATGGATGTATGATTGCATGTATGTGTGTATGTATGATTGCATGTATGTGTGTATGTATGATTGCATGTATGTGTGTATGTATGATTGCATGTATGTATGTATGATTGAATGTATGTATGATTGCATGTATGTGTGTATGATTGATTGAATGTATGTATGTATTATTGCATGCATGTATGTGTATGTCTGTGTGTATGATCGTATGTATGCATGTATATAAAACTATACAAGTATGTATGTTGGTGTGTATGTATGATTGTATGTGTGCATGTCTGTCTGTACGTATGCTTGAATGTATGTGTGTACGTACGCATGTATATATATGTATATGTATGTATAGTCTGCACTGGGAACAGCCTGTTGTTGTAGATTTATGATGTTCATATGTGACCGCCTTCGATTCAAAAGCAACTTCAACCACGGCATGCCGGATGTTTTCTCAATTACAACCTTCTTTATTCTTAGTTCTTATTACTACATTTACGCAATTGCTTTCATCGTTTCAACAGTCCGATCGGTATAATAAAATTATATATATACATGCATATATATATATATAATATATGGACAACAGTATAAATATATTTTGTCACACTCACACAAATATATATATATATATATATATATATATATATATATATATATATAATGTACACGATAATATTTTCCTCGATCGTTCTCGCCTCGTTAGACCTTTCTTCCCTTTTACGCCACCGTAACACAGTCTACCATTACTCATACTGTCGGGAATTGGTGCAAAACAGCTCGGATGAGAGAAAAACATCTTCTGAATCGGATGCGAGCCATTAAGCACATTTGCAGCCAAGCTTTTGGGTGTCTCTGCGGCTGGTGATATTACGGGAAATTATGTCTTTTTGCCGGCTGTTCGAGTACTTTCGTTATTAAAGCCATTGCGCCGTCTGTCCCATTGATCTTCTAGTCTCGTCCACGCGGATGGTATCTTAGCAACGGATGGCGCGTCGTATGGGCGCTTGCACACGGTTGCGCAGAAGGCATTATAACCGATTCCCGCTGATCGGCCGCTAGGTGTCCTCGTCGTTTGCTTGTGTCGCTGTTTCTAGCGATGTTCTCGCAAATGATGATGACGACGACGACGATGATGATGATGATGGTGATGATGATGATGATGATGATGATGATGATGATGATGATGATGATGATGATGATGATGATGTTGAGGATGATTATAAAAATTACGATGACAACGACAACAATATAAGCCTGCTATAGGATGCGTTGCGTGTTGCGCAGTTGCATCCGTTGCATCATTGTTGCTACAATGTTGTGCTGTTTAAGTACCTGACAAAGCGTACAGCGTTTAATGCAGCACTTAAAGGAACTTTATTAAATGATATATATATATATATCAAATCAAATCAAATCAAATCAAATCAAATCAAAAATCTTTATTGCAACCAAGCAATGAGTGAACATAAACAATTACTTAAACGCAAACCCAGAATAATCATTACTGGCCACAAAAGGTGACCCTAAAGGGATTAATTAATCCCGCTAAGCGGGAGCACCTAAAGTGGACCAATCACCCTAACTACATGACTGTCATTGCGAAAGTAGTCTCAACAGGTCTATTTATGCGTAAAATATAGGGCGTGTCCCCTATTGTTGAGTGGAGACCACGGTAACAACAATGTAATTGTATCTTAACTAAACTTAACTAATCTTAACTAGAAACCTAATATGATGGCCACTAGGATTGGATTATATATATATATATATATATATATATATATATATATATATATATATATATATATATATATATATTAACCCTCGGTGGCACCCCTTTTTGAAAAACACGTTTCAGTACCCCTGGGGGTCAAAAAGACCCCCACTATTTTAAGCATGTTTTGAGTGTCATATTTCCAATGAAACAACTAATGCACAATATCAACATAGTAGATATAATATCTGAAGTCATAGCATCCAAATTATAATATATCATAAGAAGGTCTGTGGTTCGTATCGATCTTCTTGACAAGGAAGCGTGTTCGAAAATATTCAATTAGTCGTCCTTGCATGTATCGCACACGAATGATTTCGCTGCATGATTTCCGCAAACGAACTGCTGACACTTACTGCATCTATAATTCACTTTAGTGTCTTTCACTCTGGGACACACATGACACCTTCCTCTCTTCTTGCTGGCGTCTGGTGCGGGTCTCTCAGCCTCAGGAATTCCCAGCGCAAGAAAGCAACGCTTCATAGACGCCTGTTCATAGATCCGAGGATCCGCTCGTCTGGTTATTATCCATGGCCAACACATCGCAGTACCTGCCTCTAGAAGGAATAGTCTCTTTCTTGATCCGCGCTTACTCATTAATATGTTTCATCACCGCGCTATGCGAATAGGTCGCCATGTTTGCACTACTATTTGTTTACTTTCTCTGTCAAACACCAACACTGGTTCCCTGCTTCTAGAATGACGTACTAAATTGAATGAATCTGTTGAGCAGAAACATAGAATCAATGTCTTAGAAGTTAATACGCATGCATTGCATAGTTGAGGAAATATATAATAAGAAATATATGTGGGGGTCAAAAATACCCCCAGGGGTACTTCAGAGGGTTAATACATGCATACATACACAAACATATGAAGCCTTCATCGGAAGAACCACTAGTCCATTTTTGATATTTTGAGATATTCACAAAACAAACTTTGAAAGTCTACAAGTATTTTATTTATGAAAATATCGAAAAGAAATTTGGCATTCACACGGATGTGTTATTTCTCTATAACATGTAAAAAAGATATTGATTTTACAGGTAGGTGGCGCCACATTGTAAAGGTTTAAATTTTGGCGCGTACTGCAATTTCTTATGTAAATTTCATTTTTTCGCTGTGAATAGATAGTATTCAATGAATAATTGCAAATTTGTTCAACAGTAACAAATTATTCATGATGGCTGCTGCTATTAAGCTAAAATTAGTATTAAAATTAAATGTAAAAATGTTCTGCCTTCTGTGTTTGCAGTTCACGATTCATGCAAGAACCACTTAAGTCCAAGGACTCTAGTTGTTTTTACATGAACACTATAATTCTTCCCATTGTAACTCTGGACTTACGTGAGTTTTCTGAAAAACACACTTGTAAATACATGCTCTATAGCAGTGCTTCCCAACCTTTTTTCGACCACGGCACACTTTATAAGAACCATTCACCAGACGGCACATTGCATTTGTGGTACTTATTTTATATAGGGCCTATATATGTATATAAATTTGGTATATATACAAATTTGATATATAAACTTATTCATTTTAATTTAGATAAAGTAACGTTTCTTTATCAACTTAGCTGCAATGTCTTGTGTCTATAACCGTGTATTAATGATTAAAACAATGTCATTATGTCGACGTCAATAGGGCCTACTGATAAAAAATCAGGAATTGTCAGCCGTTGTTTTAAAAACTAGATAACCAGGACAAATTAATTAAAAGCAGGCTATAAACCAGAATGAAAAACCATGGCTAATGTGACGGCTGACTTTGCAGAGAATCAGGCACGTAACTAGGAGTTTTCGTTTGGGGGGGCTTAAACCTTGAACATGGCAACATTTATACAGTGTTCATACGAATTTTAGCCGTAAGCATACAACGGCTTGACTTGTTTGGGGGGCTTCAACTTCGTTTGGGGGGGCTTAAGCCCCCCCAAGCCCAACGCTAGTTACGTCCCTGCAGAGAATGTGAAATTGCGTCAATTTGAGCTTGAACGGCGGTTAACAGGCACACTCGTAACTGACTGGAAACACCCTCTGTCTTTCGTTTTGATTAGTGTCATTCCTGAAAGTTCCCTTTCAGACAGGTAAGTAGTGCAGAAGGGCAGCAGTATGCCGACAGATTTTTCACCTTCTCTATCATAATCCAGAAGTCTGTTAAATTCATTTCTGCGAACTTAAGTTCCAGTGTTCTGCAATGTCAATCAGTTGTTCGTTTTCCGAAATTTGTGGGCCAAACAAATCCATTGGTGGTGAATTGGGTTTCTGACCCAGTCTTTATCAGAGACATAATACTTGGAAAATAATAAATTGTCTTCCAAATCTGTTAAATGCTCGATAACAATGTCATGCAAGACAACTGCATCTGCCTCAACTTCAAATGCGCGAAGAAACATAGAATTTGAAAATACGATGACTCAAAGATGCGTAATAATGTAGCTTAATAACGAAGATGGCATAGACATAGAGTAAATAAATAAGTTAGTTAGTTCATCGGATAGTTAGTAGATGCAACACACGGTGGTCTACGCAGATTCACATACAACTAAATCAACCTGGTAAGAAATTATACTTGGCTGGACCAATTTATCAGTTTGGGATAGTGCATATTGTGATTTTGTGATATTATTTTCATTTAAAATTTTCTGATTTCCGACACTCGGCCGCGGCACACTTCTACCGCGCTCGCGGCACACCTTTGTGCCGCGGCACACAGGTTGGGAAGCACTGCTCTATAGCATCAAATATCACAGGACACAATTAACTGAAAAATGTCAAAAATGGACTCTAGTGGTTCTTCCGATGAAGGCTTCATATATATATATATATATATATATATATATATATATATATATATATATATATATATATATATATATATATATATATATATATATATATATATATATATATATATATATATATATATATATAGACACATAACCATAAACATACAGAGTTTAATGACGCACTGAAAGTGATAAAAATGTATATTAATACACATATACATAAATACACACATACACAATGTCATATACAAATATACATATATATACGCATCCATCCTCATAAATCGAGGCTAAGAAAATGAAGTCGCTAACACTTCATAACATGGCTTCCCCTTCTTTTTTCGTTGTGCCATATTATAAATTAAACATGATTTTTTTTATTTTACATTAATTTTTCAGTCGAGAGCCCTTACCCCAACCTCCCTGAATGCCAAGCCCGTGACGTTTCACCTGACGGGGCCTATAGCCGGATTGCCCCCACCCTGGAACCGCCCTTCACCTATTCTGGGTCACACCAACCTGACCCATGATATATAGAGCTGATGTCAACATTGCGTGTTACCATAGCAACAGTAATCGTAATCGTAAACTCCAGGGCACCAGCTTATTCACGAGCGCTTGAAAGCAGTGAGGAAACCATGACTAGGGCCTATAGAGGGCGGCTCAAAAATGTCCCACCGGATAAAAATGCAATTTCTCGACAACCGATAGAGTTTTTTAAAACAAAATTTCAGGATTTACAGGGGAAAGATATTCTAACAATCCCTGAAAATTTCACTGGAAAATTTAATTGCTTCAGCTGTTTAAATATTCTATTCCGTATTTTCAGATGTTTTTAACTACCCTGCATATATAGATGGGGTCTTATAAGTTATAACTGGCGTGCTAAACCGCCGATCACTGCTTGTGACCGTAGGGTCGTGGGTTCCAATTCGCTACCAACGGAAAAAGATATTTCAAAACGTCCGATCCAATCACGCCACAGATCAGTCGGACTCGTCCGCAAACGAAGAAATTACTATGCGGGATAATTGCATTGCGTGGGATGATGAATAGCAGGTGTTCCGGCAGGAAATCGCTTCAAAGTGGCGTCTATCATACCAGGCACTGTTGTAGCTGCAAGGAAGACACTGTTGTGAGTCTGTGACTAGTATACTGTATTCCCTCTAATCGAAAGTAAGTAAGTAGCCTTTTAATGATGCAAGACACACGCTGAAAGTTTTATTGTCGCTGCATTAGGAAAAGCCTCGTCAGCTATTAGCAGCTACTATGCTCGCTTCTGACGCTCGCTTCACGATGGTAAACTGTTCGAAGAATGGCGAGGTCATTTGTAGCCGATGATGCCAAGTCTATAATATATTCAAAGCATAGCGCCCGATGAGACTGCATCCGCGATATTCTTGGCAACAGATGTTGCGTTGCTGGAATCTTTACTGTCCAGTTCTGATGGCTCACACGATAAGCAAGTGTTAATTCGGGACTTTTCGTTTTTAGTTGTACCAAAAAAACATGGCGGCTGCCATCAACGGTGATTGTAGGCGTCCTTACAAATCATCCAAAACGAGAAAATTCCACGCGGTTCACTCAGCATACATCACAGAAACGCACTCGAACGCAATATACCCACAAACACACGAAACAATTACACGCAAACGGCTTAAAATCCTAAAAATTTTTACTTTCTTTCCGAAGGAATTTAGAAGCGACCGGATGTTCCAGCAGTGATGAAGGGAAGCCTTTGAGTAGCCTAATGTTGCAAACTGTAGCGTTCACACTTCAAAAGGCAATTGGTGTTAGGCTACATCCTTCACTGGTGTCAATTTTGTGAGGTACTTTAAAATGCGTTAAATTAAGATACATACATGCAAGTAAATATGTATGCATGTATGCGTGTGTGCATGTGTGTATATGTATGCATGTATTTAGGATTGTATGTATGTGTGTATGTATGCATGCATGTATGTACGTATGTACATGCTTTAACACCAGACAGCTTATTACAAGCCACACTATTGTCTGTTCTTACTATAGACATTAATATTAGGAATGAAGTGACCACACTACACAGTAAGATGAAGCCGAGTAGGACACCAGAGGATCAGCGTATTCCAGGCAGGGTCCATGGCCTTTTTCAATCGGCGTTCTTTTGTGGGTCGGTCTGTCGTTCTGTACGCCCTGAGACCCTTTGGGGTTCGTCCCAGTCCACGCTTATCTTCGATTATGCTCTGTCTCCACCCCAATGCCAGCTGCTGCAACCAGCGTCGATGACATCAGCCGAAGTAGAGCAATGGGTCCCCCTGTTCGTTGTTGCTGAGGAAGTTTTTCATTCATTCATTCATTCAATTATTTATTTATTTATTCAGTTATTCAATAATTCCATCAATCGTTCGTTCTTGGCTTTGTTTCTATAGGTTTACGCATGGTACATAAATATGTTGTTCTTGCTGTTATTATTGTTTTTTTGCCCCGAGGTATCAAGGATCTCCCAGGTAGATAAAAAATTGTCCGGAGACATATGATAAAATAAAAAATTATTCCTGGAACGGCCGAGATTTGCTGCGATTATTATTATTATTATTATTATTATTATTATTATTATTATTATTATTATTATTATCGTTATCGTTATCGTTATCGTCATCATCATCATCATCATCATCATCATCATCATCATCATCATCATCATCATCATCATCATCATCATCATCATCATCATCATCATCATCATCATCATCATCATTATTATTATTATTATTATTTAGCCCTGAGGTGCTTCGTTCCCTCAGGGTCTCAGAGATTAAATACATACATACATACATACATACTTACTTACAAGCATACACACATACACATATACATGAACAGATGAATATTATACATGCTGAGCATACTACTGGCAACGCATTGGTCGTAAGGAGGCGTTCGTATCTGCGTCTGATCTGTGGTGATCGGACGCCAGGTGGCAGAGGAGCAGGAGGAGGAGACAGTGGCTGAAACGACGCAGCAATCTGCGAAGACGTTCGTTGCATCAATTATGCAGGTTAAGCCAAAGCAACGACGCTCCAACTGACAGATCGCCTCACACCTACGCCCAGTGGCGTAACAACCATATAACGAGGGTGGACAAAGTCCAGGGGCCCCCGAGGCCCAAAGGGCCCCCAAGCTTTCTTACTGCGCACCCTGTGTGATATTTTGCTTTAGTGCCCTATTTTTTCATTTTTCTCCGAGCGCAGACATTTTTTATTTGGTTCATGTCTGATGACATATTACGACATCTACTGAACTTATACTAATTAAATCTAGTCAATGTTTTTCACCACACAGGCACGCCATCTAACGAATCTGTAGCAAAGTTTTTTATCACCGATACTAGGAAGGTTATGTTCATTCTAATAGCCACTCCGGTGGATATTATAGTCCAAGCTTTCTTACTGCGCACCCTGTGTGATATTTTGCTTTAGTGCCCTATTTTTTCATTTTTCTCCGAGCGCAGACATTTTTTATTTGGTTCATGTCTGATGACATATTTAGCCTACGGTGTTCAAATTACCACATCAAGGCCCACCTAGGTCTGAGCCTCTCTGCAGCCTGAGGAACTAGCCTGTATATATGACTGGTGCTTCATATGATACTTGATACACAGGGCCACATACATATGTACGTGTTGTCTATCTAGGTCGCCGGGGTCGGGGTATTTGACCCTAATCCACGCACAGTAGAATGAAAACCCATGAGTCAGATTCTCCCTTTTAAGCGTACATTACTGCATACACTTTACGGTAGGCCTATACGCATATCTCTCAGCTCCAGTGCTAAGCAATGTCTGTAATGTTATCTGCCTAATTGTTCATCTGTTTCTCGCTCTCTCACTAGCTCGCTCTCTGTCTATGTCTCTCTCGTTTTCTCTCTCACTCGTTCTGTCTCTGTCGCAATCTGTCTCTTTGTCAATGTCTCTCTAAAAGCCTTGTACCCTATACACACTACACTGTCTACAACGACTGCAGTCTTCTCTCTCTCTCTCTCTGTCTTTCTCTCTCTGTCTTTCTCTCTCTGTCTCTGTCTCTGTCTCTGTCTCTCTCTCTCTGTCTCTCTCTCTCTCTCTCTCTGTCTCTCTCTCTCTCTCTGTCTCTCTCTCTTACGTCTTTCTTGTTCAGAATACAGTCATTCGCTTACTTAAAAACGACTTCTAATTAAATTTTTAATCGGCGGCTAAAGCTCTCTTGACCCAGAGAAACTAAGACTCAACTGAAGGTAAGGAACTTCTAATTTAGAATAGCAGTTCTGAACTTCTTGTTGCTTTGCTTTTGTTATTAGTATATAATATAAGTAATTAATCTGCTTCACTTCGTGAAACATTAGGCCTACTAATGCCTTAAACCTTAAACGTTAGGCCTACGCTGTGAATCTGAATTTGCCTCGAGAGCAAAGATTCCACGGAGAGAAGTGATGCCACTGGTTTGAAGCCAAACATGGATAAATTTAAGTTCATATATTTATTATCATTTGGGAACAATTGTTACTGACAATTGACAGTGCATCTCGTGCACTTCAATCAGTCTATATATAGACCTATCTACAGCTACCAGACTTCTCTCTGTGGCATAGTTGACTTAACATGCGTGATTCATATGAATCTATCATTGCTACAGCTACAGCAATCAGTCAGCTCTTTGTAAGATTACGCCGAAGTTAGAAAGAGTCGCACAAATAAATTCTCTGGTGAACTGAACAGTGACGATCGAACCAGAAATAGCTTTCAAGAGTCATGTATTTTTCGCTATTGTAGACAGCAATGGCTCAGCTTAAGACTCGTTTTGAAGGACAGTGTTTAGTTTCTGCAGCGTTTAGTTTTCTTTATCCCAAATCTCTTCTGCACTTATCCGATGTTCATTTGGAATTAGCAGCAACAAAACTGCAACAAACATATTAATCGAACATCGGACCCGATTTTTTTGTCAGAGGCGCGGTCCTTCAGACGTGAGTTCAGCATTAAGGAACTCGAAACAACAAAAACTGTGTTGGACATACTGAAACTCATATTGGGCTCTCACATCATGTCATCTATCCCGGAATTGGCTACTGCCTGTGTGCTTTTGCCACTCTCCCAGTCACCGTTGCCAGTGCTCCTTCTCCAAATTGAAACTTATAAAGACGTATCTTAGATCCACTACCTCACATGACAGGCTTGATGGTCTTGCTCTTCTTGCGATCGAAAATCGAATGTGCAAAACAATTGAATATTGATGACTTGATAGACACATTTGCTCATAGTAAAGCTAGAATAGCCAAATTCGTGAAGTAATTCTCTGAAGAACTACACGCAGAGATGGAGCGCTCAGCACTGGCGACGGTGACTGGGTGAGCGACAAACAGCACAAAGACATGTAGCCAATTCCGTGATAGATGACATGATGTGAGAACTGCATACATTATATTAGGCCTACTGCAAGTGTACGTAGGCAATGCATTTTTGTTGTATTCTTTTTTGTCTTGAACTATTAATGTGACTTGAAATATGGGTCACTAATGAGAACGTTTAATACTCTTTTTAATCTAACTGCAGTTTAAAATATAGCTATATCATTATTTTTACGGTTTAATGGGTAAGGGCCCCCAAGCTTAGAATGTCCAAGGGCCCCCGGCTAGGTTGTTACGCCACTGCCTACGCCCTTATATATAAGTATGTCTGTCTGTCTGCCTGTCTCTCTGTACAGATGTCTATCTCTGGCTGTCTGTCTCTGTCTGTCTGTTTGTCTATCTGTGTGTTTGTCTGTCTGTACAGCTGTCTATCTCTGCCTGCCTGCCTGTATGCATGTCTGTCTGTCTGTCTGTAGGCTACAGCTGTGTGTATACCTGTCTGTGTCTGGCTGTCTGGTCGTTCATCTGGCTGTCTTTCGTGGGTCTACGACTGTGTTTCAATAATTCTACGATTATCTGTGCCTGTCTCTGTACGCCTATATGTGCATTTGCCTTCATCTCTTTGTATGTTTATGTCTGTACATCTGTCTGTGTGTATCTGTCCGTCCGTTTGCCAGTCGAAGAAAGACGATTCAGATCGTGCAAGGCAAATGTTGCCCCCGTGGCTATCCGCAAAACAAGGTCACCAAACAATCCTAAATCCCGCGCAATACTAAATAGGACCGCGTAACAACAACGATCGTGTAGAGAGGAACTACGCAAACAATGGCGTCGCCCAATGACACAAAGCGCCATCTGCTAACGAGATCCATCGACAGCGAGGCAATATGGCGGCCAAATGTAGTTACGACGAAAATTAATTGCAGACGACATGACGACGGCGCATTGTTATAGTGCGTAATGTAATGTCATCACAGATTTATATAGCGTAGATTTATACATTGCGTTCACGGTCTATGATAGAAATGACCGATGAGATCATTATTGGAGATTTGGAAGCAACTTATATAGGATAATGAGACTGTCGAAAAACTGCCAGAGGTGTAGCTAGGGGGTGCAAAGGGGGAGGTGTGTCCCGGGCGATGAAAGATGGGGGCGTCAAAATTAAGGTTAAAATAAATAATTTTACTCTTAATTTTGATGCAGTTTTAACTAATTATCCCACATAAATTCATAAGATTTAATTTTGGCGCCCAAAAAATATCGAGTTATATCCTCATCACTTACAAACCAGTTGTCAGGTATGATTTTGGCGCCCCATTAAGCACTAGGCCTAAGGGGCATCATAATTATACAATCTGTATTTTGCATATTTTATTTCATTAAAATTTAAATTTGCCATTCAATATATTTGGAAAATGTGAAATAAATAGAACAGGGCGGGGGGGGCCTAATTTCATAGTTCGTCCCCGGGCGCAAAACATTCTCGCTACGCCGCCGATAACTTGATTTTCTCAGTCTTCAGATTAGGCCTACTGTCGACCCAGATCAGAGCTGCGTTGGTGCGACTGTAAATTTACGGAGAGTTCTGAAATGTTGGCAGAAAATCGAGGACAATTTTTAGGTATCTATAAATTTCGTCAAAAGTGCAATAAATTGTGGGGAAAACAAATTTTTGTCGATAAACTGACTTTCTTCAAAGGCCGGACGTCGAATAAAATTCAGTTCTTTCATCTTCATATTGGGGCGACCACTGGCCGACATATGGTCGCTCCATATATATATATATATTTATTTGGAAAATATATATATATATATATATATGTATGTGTCCATTTATGTATGTACATGTGTACATATATGTACATATGTATCGAGGTCTATGCTATAGTTTAGCAAGTCCCTTTCAAGTCCCTTTTCCCTTTCAAGTTTGTTTAGCAACAATGTTTGCACAGAGCCGTGTATACATGCGGAATTGCAAGCAATACATCAGTTCTTTGTCAGTCGACCTCAGAACGATCTGCGCTGGAGCCATAGTGGCTCAGTGTATGTGACGCTTTGACATCCCGTCTGTGCGTCCGCGGTTCTAACCCTGAACGTTTATATTCAATCATTCCATAATTCAGGCATTTATATAGCGCCTACTCAAGATAACTTGCAATAACCAACGGTCAACTGCGACACAAAATGACATCGAAACATTTAAACAAATTAAATATTAAAGGAGTTTTCAGTCGCAGTTTTAGCTGAAGTACTAATAGGAACAACAAATTGCACACATGAGTGTCAGACGTGACTAAATAATGACCCAAAGGCGACAAGGCAGTTTTGCTTGTGATTGGTCACAATGGAGCTATTTGGTGTACAGGACTGTGAGTAATGAATTTGAGGGGTCAAGCCAACCCCACCGGGGTTGGTAAAAGGCTAGAAGTAGGGGGTCAAAAAAGAAGCTGATCTTCAACTCCCGACCCTCGGCAAATCGGACACTGGGCCTAGCCAGTGGCGGCGATCTTGTTTGACAGGTGGGGGGGGGACATTTTTGAAGTGATATGGTCAAAAAGAGTTTTGAACTGATCTGGTAAAAAAAGAGGTCCAAAACTTTTTCGCTCTCACTCGCGAAAAAATGTTATACTCTGAGCGCGAAATAGTTGATGACCTTTTTTGGGGTTTCTTCAAAATTGGGGGGTCCGATGTATGGCGTGTCCCCCCTACTCTTAAAGGTGGGGGTCTTGTCCCCCCCCCGGATCGCCGCCCGTGGGCCTAGCTACATAAAAACTCTGCCTATGCCGACATAAATGAAGCTGATCATTCAGAATAGAATGTTCATCAGTAAGTAGGTCTTGCTAGCGCTCATTCAGTTTAGCCTACCATTCGCATCAGTGGCGGCGATCTTGTTTGACAGATGGGGGGGGGGGGCACGGGTCACTTTTAAACTGATCTGGTAAAAAAAAGATGAAAAAGTTTTGACATTTTTTGGTGTTTCTTCAAAATTTGTGGGGACAACTGTATAGCGTGTCCCCAGTGTTAAAGGTGGGGGTCTTGTCCTCCTCGACCCTCCGGGATCGCCGCCTCTGATTCGCATTGGTCTAGGGCCTATAGTCCACTCCTCCGCACAGGTCTTTCGTTCTTTTGGTCATACCATCTGCCATTGCAGATACATACATGTATTCACCTGTTCCTCTTATCCTTGGGTCTTTCAGCCGCTGTTTCAGAATATACAAGTTCCGCGGTCTTCAAACAGGTTTGGCGACTGTTCCTTCTCTGTCGCTGGACCCACTGCGTGTTACAATCTTCCCGGCCATGTGAAGAATGCGCCATCTCTGGAGACATCTAAATCGCAGCCAGACTATCTTTTTAACATGACCTTTCATATCTTTTTTAAACATTATACTGTCATTGGCTGAGTTTGAACTCATATACAGCGCCCTTTCTTTCGTCCTCGGCTGGGCCACGGCGCTATACAAATCGTCTTATTACTACTATTAGTAGGCCTGTTAGTATTATTACACGTAGGCCTACAGTGATTGAAGGCGATCTTCCGCATACATTGCGCGACTGCTACCAACCACACGGACCCTGTAAGCAGAGCGGGTCGGTTAGCTGTTGCTTAACGACACAGTGTCATAACACAGATGAATAGCGTCGCCCTCCTCCTCTATCTAGGCTTGGGACTGGCACACCCAGAGTCACACACTTGCATACACACGAGAAACGTCTCACCTTTCGAATGTTCCGCGTCGATGCTGGAAACACAAAGGACGAAAACGGCACAAATCGATGCGATGTTGTTACACATCGTTACCATCTTAGCCTTCTCTCCGAATTCTCAGAACGACAGTCGGCCACTCAACCATTACGACAATCCGCACAGCGCGGCGATAACTAAAGCGAGTGTCGGATATTCTCTCGATATCAGCAGCTAAGCCTTCCTACGTCCCTGTCATCCAATAGGTTCAGCATCGTGCGCCACCCAACGACTAAACAACGTGGGCCTGTGTGAAAGCGTTCTGCGGCACCTGGCGGCTAAACACAACACTTCATAATAGGCCAGCAATATAATACAATACAACTTATATTTGTAACGTGCCTTAATAAAACAGAATTCTTACTCAAAGGACGCGTTACAGTGCAGCAGTTAATCATAGTACTTCGAGAATAGACGAGTTTTGAGTCGAGTTTTAAACATATTTATCCAGGGGCGGCGCCAGACACTTTTTGTAACCAGGGCATATCCAGGGCAGTCATACAAGTAACCAGCGCAGAGAGCGAATTATGGAGAGCGCGGTAGCGCGAGCCTAAATGTTGACCATATAAGATCGCGCTACCGCGCTTGCCATAAATCGCCCCAAGCACTATTATATTTGTCTATAGTCAGGGCAGATGGGCGAAGCCCCCCGGAAGCTGAACGCTTTGTGACATCTGTAAAGCAAAAATTTTAACATTTCAGTGAATTAAGTGAATTTATATATCAGGATATAACATAATTATATGCCCGAACAAATTCTGGACAGGGCAAATATTTCTGGCAGGGCATCGACCAGGGCAAAGGTTTTTTACCGGGGCATTTGCCCTGGTGTAGCGCCGCCTCTGTATTTATCGCGGCGGATCTTCGCACTGTTTCTAGTAGAGTTCCATTCGGCTGGACCAGCCACCTCAAACATCATAGGGCCTACTACCAAACGGTAGATTAGACCGGTTGACTAGTCTCGTTTTGACGCTGAGCGTAGACCTAGCCTTGGTTCAAGGGCAGCACACGGTGACGGTGGAAATAGATATGATAGGTAACGTTGGAGCAGAACCGGACATTATCTTGAACATTAGGAAACAGATTTTAAAAGACAGGCCTACAAGTGCCTGGATAGGTAACCAATGAAGTTGTCGTAGAGAGCGAGAGACTTCCTAATAGTCCCAATCTGGAGATTTCTATAATGTCAAAGCAGAGTCGTGGGAACCAGCTTATTCACAGGCGCTCAATCACAACAAAATCGATAGACAGGTAGAGGCAAAATCAGTTCTAGGTTAAGATCTAAAGGAGTGGGACAGACAGACAGTAAAGAGGATGGTGTTTAGAACTGAAACTTACAGTGAGGGACGTATAAAGAAAGAAGAATTGGGATAGGATTTGTGAAGTAGCAGTGCTTTCGGTTTTGAGCCAAGTCCTGTGGAGAGATTCGTTGAAATTATCCTCAGAATGGCAATATAGTTTTCAAAAATCTCTCTTGGTAGGTTTAATAAGCAGTACAACTCTTGGAAATTTCTCTTTATATGTTTAATGTAGACAGTACAGCTCTTGAAAATCTCTGTATAGGTTTAATTTTATAAGTGAAGAACTAAAGTTGCTTTATTTATTTCAGTGCTTCTCAATCTTATTAGGCTACGGAACCCTTTTAACGCAAACATTTTTTGACAGAACCCCTACCTAAACAAAGCATATTGTGATAAAATATATTTAAAAAGTAATCCAGGTATGTACAGTTTAATCGATTAAAGTTAGACTAGAAACTAATTGTTTTAAATAAAGTTTTCTCACGGAGCCCTTGTCATCACCTCGAAGTCTGAGTTAGCCTGTGATGCAAAAACACATTCAAACAACACATATCCAATTGCTTCATGGAACCCTTGTCTTCCCCTCACAGAACTCTATGGTTCTGCGGAACCCACTTTAGGAAACATTATTTATTTATTTATACAGCGATACATACAATTTGGTAACTTTTCATCTGTTTATACATGAATACTTTGCACCCTATATATGTAAAGTGTCCATATATATGTAAAGTGTCCATGAACAAACTGAAAACCAAATAACACAAACAGTTGCAGGTTACTCCTGCATGAACCATTAAGTTCTCTTCACACAACTTGCCCCCGTGAACAAAAAAAGTTAATAATCGACCAGAACTTTGGTCCAAGTTACTTCCAAAGAAAGCTTTCGAACCCCTTCTGTAGCAAAAACGATGCCATCTACAAAACTCACACGCTCTTAAAACACTTCCAGACGCTCAAAGCAAAGAAAAAACGTTTAAAAAAATATGATCACAGAAAAATAGCAAATACTGTACAACTCTGCCAGGCAGCCTAAACTCAAACTGACACAATGCAATGTACATCTGAACCTGAACATTTATGTAGCACCTTTCGATGCCAATCATGACATACGTGTGCAACTCAACAGAAACAACTGTAACAAAAACACTCAAAACTGCCACAAATCACAAAACTAAAAGTCATCAGCAGACAGTGTTCCGAGAGGCAAACTGGTCAAGTGTCACGATTCTGAATGTATCTTTGGTTCTCCTCCTCCAGTTTTTTGTTCAACTCTTCCACCTCACGTAGTTCTTTTACAAATCGATACTTCATCGCTTGGAAGGTGGCCAGGAGTACCTTTGGACGGCATGGGCCAACGTCTTTTGGCAAACCGCCACGGTTTTGACGGTTCTTGTAGTAGTCTCTAACCCAGTCTGCATCACTAAGAATTTTAGTTGGCTCCATGGAAATCGCATCGATCTGTGCCTGCGTTGGGCTGAAAAAGGACACAGCTATTGAAAAGAATGAATCCTCGACTTGTGCGCTACCTGACTACAATGTAACTCAATGTAATGCTGCCTTTTATCAATACCTACCTACAAACAAAGTTCTGTAACGAGTTTTAATTCTCTATAGCCGGTATCATTTTGGGATCCACATTCTCAACCACTTTATATCAAAATCTGTAATTGTGCAAGAAAACTTTCAACACTTTCTGTAGTAATATGTTAAGACATATCTGCAGTGTCCTTGGGTAACACTAACACTATACCATTTAGTAGTGCGTTGCCTTTTGCCTCAAGACTGCGGTTTGAATCCCAGTGTAAGAGGTAAAAAATTGACAAACTCTTTGCACTCGGGCAACCCATAAGGAATTTTGTTGATTCACACGTTTGCTAGTGTATAAGACCTTACCTGATACTTTATGACTAAGCCCTTATAAGACCACTGTCGTTAGAGGGGTGTAATAAATGAACTATGGCTATTCTTGTCAAGGGGATAAATATAGGATCTATTTCCACTGTTGTCAGAACATTGAACAAATGAGCTATTGCCAATACTGAGAGGGATGCAACAAATTATCTATCAATTGGTGATGAAAAGGTGTGATTAGGCATCACATACCTGTATCTAAACAAAAATCTAAACAAAATGGGTCTTATAAACCTCGCTGACACATACTGATCTGTAGTGTTTGAAAATTTCTGAAATTTTTGACAAATATGCTAATAGCCTAAGACCATTAAACTCACAAGTAAGAAAAACCGCGACGTTGGGAGCTGAAAAAGACGTTATAATGGTCCTCGATCGCATCCTCCATCCGCTTTACGTCGTCTGAAACATCAAGAGCAACAACAATGAAACAACATCTCACAACAGACAACAAGAAGTCACAATATCAGCGCACAACAAATGATGTTATCGACTTCAATTTAAAAGTTATCCAAGTTCTGGTTAGTACTTATACATTGCTACAGTACCTGTCAACAAACAGGTTAAAACACAAGTAAAAGTCAATTATCAATTTGAAGTACCAGTACCAGGTAATAAATAAATAAATAAGCTAAAGCACCACCACTAATTACCAGTTAACAAACAGGTCAAAGTACCAATCAACATACAGGCAATTACTTAATAGGTTCAGTACCATAAAATTACTGGTCAGCTAATAGATGATATACCAGTTAACCAACAATAAACAAGACCAGTTAATCATTAACAGGTTCTAGTACTACACAAGGTGACTTAATCACACTGTTTAGTATAAACATTTGCAGAAACTATCTGGTACTTATTACCAGGAGCTGAATAATAATCCCCACACAAGGTTAACCTAAGAAGCTTTCCAAAGAAACGAACCTATCCATTCAAGTCCAAGCGACAGTGCTTTAGCCTTGACCATCTCTTTGTGCACCAACTCCTCATCGACCGCTACACTGGGCATTGTAGATAAGAAATGTTTCTTCGCTTCTTTGACGCTGGACACAGACAACACACAACCCATTCAACAAACTCTCACTTTGGGTACTTGGGAGTGGGTGAAATTTCATCATTGGTCTGATAACTTCAGCAAAACATAAACAACATACTGGACTGTCTTCATGGATCAGTGCTCCACTTCAAACTAGAACTTTACTGCCCCAAATAGCTCAGAAAACCATATCAGCTAATCTTATGACACACCTTTTAGATCGGTTATATATCTTTGTTACAGCACCTTTGTGAGATTCTTAAACACTACATACATAATTATATATATATATATATATATATATATATATATTAGTGTTCAGACACATTGTCACAGACTGCGAGAAAGTAGAGTGCTGCACCTACCAAAGGACCGAGAAAACAAAGTAAATAATCAATCAGTAATGGAGTAAACCTTCAAATTGGATTAGATTTCTTTGGATCCAGTTTACACATCATTTCTGCAGATTTTGAAACCAATCAATCACAGTTGCTTCAGCAGTCTGTGCCTCTTCCACCGTTACAGATTCTGCGGTGAATCTGTTTTGATGCGTCACATGTCATCATGGGAATCACCTATTGCTACTTACATCATGGGAATCACCTATTGCTTACTTACTCAATAGGGTAATGTTTTCCTTTTGGTTTGCCTGCAGTCAATCAATATATAAGCAAAATGGCTGTCCCAGACTTGGATAGGATAGAGCATGGCAACCTTAAACACCGAAAATCCCTCAAGTAACAAGTAACGAACACAAAATTTATGAAAGGATATCACAGCAGTCTTCTGGCAACCCAAACAATACCCAATGGATGGTGCACTTATTCCAATTGGGAAAACTTACAAAATGGCATTTATAATATAATATATGCATTCTGTAGTTGTACATGAAATAAACTTCGTAGATCCCATGATGGAAAAATTGCAGCACACGTGAAATGTGAAGAACATTTGGACGAGTCCAAAAAGGAAACAGAAATGATAATTCAGCACAAGTTAGATTTGTTTCAAATGGCGAAGTGCATTTCAGCCTCAACAGCTTTTTGCTAACATTCCGTCTGTATGTCAGAGAAGTATGCCACTTAATCAAGTCTTCACAATGAAAAATTCAGTTTCTCCATATAAGTTATAGCAAATATGCCTTCCTTCGTAAATATTGTTTTCGTCAGTTATTACATAGATACTTGAGGGAGTTTCGCTGTGGAAGGTCACAACGCTCTATTCTATACAAGTCCGTCACGGCCATATATTGTTTATATAAATATGATGATTGGCCGATGGCGATCCAAAGGAACACCACCTTACATATTCCTCCCGGCAGATGCAATCCTCTACTTTCTTCTGCACGCTTGGGTGGCCATATTTTTAACATTATGTCACCAGCAAACGGCCGTCTTTCGAGCATTTCTAAAGCCCGTAGCCGTATTATGATAACTAGGTTGGCCAACACTTTCGTTGGCGGCCTTGAGCGATAATAGGCGATTTTCGCATGCCATATCCGCCCGCTGTTTACTTTATTTAAACAATCTAAATTTCCGGAAAAACGTTCTAAAAATATGGTCTAGTCACTCTAAAGTGTAATTATCTGATCAAAACACTCAAGAGACACCTTTAAATTTCTTTCAAGATCTTGTATGGAAAGATCAAACCCGAGTGAAACGCGGGAACGACCACCGAGCTCTTAATATCAACTAGAGCACGCGTGAAATTATCGCCGGAAAGCGCCTCAATTAAGCGCATTCAAACTACCGCAAAGCCTTAACAGGTTGAAATTTCAATTGCGAAACTTTGCTCTAAGCTACAACCATAAGATTAACATATAAACAAAATACCGCAATTTGCACCTGACAATCACATTACATTAAATTACGATTACATATGCATCTCAAACAATTAGGGTAGTGGTTAAAATAAACAAGGGTCATAGGTCTATAAAAAGCTTGACCACATTTATTGGCAGACCAACTTTTAAACAGAAGCCTCTTTTAACATGCAAACCAAATTGCCAGGATAAAAGTCCAGTTAGTCAGGTGCCATTTTCCAAAATTCTTTACACTTAGTAATTCAACAAATAAGAAATAAATTATTGTGTAAAAAACTGGCTATCTCATTGTCCTAAATTAGTGTTTGCATTTCTCAGCATCATTTCAATCTGGTAACAGTCTGAGCATGGGAATGTATTTATTTCTTAAACAGCTAGTTTACTGT
Organism: Allolobophora icterica; assembly: GCA_963556255.1. Classification (NCBI taxonomy): domain Eukaryota; kingdom Metazoa; phylum Annelida; class Clitellata; order Crassiclitellata; family Lumbricidae; genus Allolobophora; species Allolobophora icterica. The sequence continues at coordinate 10,659,174 of OY744609.1, read as the reverse complement.
GTTCTTAGTAATCCATGGCTACACGATAAATGTAACTTGAGACAATATTATCACAGACCTGTATACCAAAAACTGAAGGCTAACAGAACAAAAGTATGTCAACAGTAAAATTATAACTGAAGAAATTGATCATTTAAGCCACGGGTTCCCAACCTGGGATGTCCGCACCCCCAGAGGGTGTGAGATGGCATTTACAGGGGGTGCAACAAAGAGGGAAAGTACGTTACTATTGTACTGTATGTATATTTTTTTCTAATTGCTCAATTTATATTTATATTTTATGCACAGAGTTAAAAGCTTATTTTTTAGTTCAGTTTGTTCACCCGCAGGACTGTTTGAGTGTGTGGTTCAATCTGTGCTTCAAAAAATAGAAATTTGACTTATTCATCTTCAAATGTGATATTTTTTCCGAACATTAATAAAACATTTCCTATGGGTGCCGGGCATAGAACAGGCTGGAAAGCCTACAGTTTGGAGAGATGCCCCTTTCACCAGATACATTATTTCAACCCATTCATGGTTATTGAACCATTTCTGAACCACAGATTTTGACCATACTTATTTAACCATACCATTTCTGAATAATGCTATCCTTAAAATCGTACTGTATCACTTCATATTTGACCAAACCATTTGTGACCATACTTTTTTAACCATGCCATTTCTGAAACAGACCGCTGTCTAAGCTAATCATTTAAACATTCCATTTTCAGCTCTTTTTAAATCCGAGTTCTAACCTCACGTAGATGCTGCAGACTTTGATGAAATCTTGACTGGTTGTGGGAGGTTGATTGAGGAAGAAGAACTCTATGACGCTTCCCTCTTGGGGCAATTCCAACTGCGACAGACTGGACACGTGTAGGAAGACATCATGACGATACTGACCGGGCTGGGGCGCAGGAAACGGATCCAGGAACCTTCCGTCACAGAGAACAAACAATCACTGTGTTAGGCCCTTGCTCTCTCCTTCCAATGCATGCCTATCACTTGTGGAGGCTGTGGTAAAGTACTGGGTGCCTACACTGCCCCCTCCCTAAAGCCTTAGGACATATACAGGCCCGGTTCGTCCATATGGGCAAGTGGGCAGCCGCCTAGGGCCGCCGATTTTGGGGGGCCGCCAATTTTCCAATTTTCTAAAAAATATTTACTATTATTATTTGTAAAAAATGGTGAATGACTAAAAAAAAAAAAAAAAGTCATGAACTTTTTTTGTGCTTAGGGCCGCCGATTTGCCGATTTGCCCAGGGCCGCCAAATGTCTTGAGCCGGGCCTGGACATATAAAATACCATATGACAATATTCCCATATGAGCTTCATATATTCTGGTCCAATATGGCAAGATATGTGAAGCCCATATGACAATATTCCCATATGGGATTCATATATACTGGTCCCATATGGTAAGATATATGAAGCCCATATGACAATATTCCCATATGAGCTTAATATATTCTTGTCCTGCATGGCAAGATATATGAAGCCCATATTGAAATACTGTCACATAGCTGCACGTCCTGCATTTTATACAATGCTTATCGCTTGCTGTTTGGATCATTCTTCAGAGCAGATCACAGTCCTACTTGCCCTCGAAGCACTGACCTGCGAGAAATACCAGCACGCTTTCCATATTTCTACATCAGAAGCATGCTTTTAAGTTAGTTTATTTTGCATTCAAAGCATTTCTTATTTTTGCTTCTTGCACCTACAAGACTCACAAGCATGCTTTTTTCTTTCTGACTCCAAGAAACAGTTTTAATTTGTTTCAATTTCAGAATCATAGCGGCATTTTTATGTTATGTGTGCGTGCATGAACAACTACGATAACTCGATTTCAACACAGCACCTTCGTGAATCTTTGAAAAATGCACTTCAATAGCTTACCCTTTGAGCAGAGGTGACTGCCTGATGAATCCAAAGTTGCCTTTTGCCCTCGTGAAAATCCCAACACAGTGGCAGAAGACGTTCTGCCCAGTGTCAAGCACCAGGCGAGGCATGTCGTCGTGACGATAGTGAACCACGGCAAGGGGATCAAACGGCAGAGGTATGTCACACAGATCAACAGCACAAACTTCCACCTCTAGTAAATCCAAAGCAAAACACAAAAAATTTAACCAGCAAGGCCATACGTAGGTAAATATGCCTACATGTAAGTGTGTACATATGAAGGTAGACACTTAAGACAATGTAATCAGGTAAATGTAAACATAGATCTAAGAAATTTCATAGAACCAAAAGTTAAGTTACTGTGGACAAGCAAGCTGAAAAAGACGAGCCATGCATTTAGATCTATATCAGTCAACCTTTTCAACCTGGTCAAAACAATCCTTTAACTGGCAAAACCGTCATACTTCACACTTAAAGCTGTTCCAGGATTAAATCACAATTGCAATTCTTTACTTCAATCAATAAACCAATCAAGCAGATGAAACTTGAATTAAACCAACAACAGAACCGGAGTTCACCTTTCGAAATTGCATTCCTGCGCAGGTAGGGAAACAAACCGACGCTCAGTTGAAAGTGTTTATACATGACCTTGTGATACACCGGGTAGTCATCTCCCCACGACTCAGTGTCCAGCGCCTGGGATCCAGTCAGACACCATCCATACTTCCTCTTCTTTCCAGCTTCCTCCCAATTCTCATACTGTACCAGCACCTGGAACGACAACCTTGCAAGTTGCAGCCAAATGATCAAAACTCCAGCCCAGGATATGCACCATTTACAGTGAGTTTTACACGGAGCATCGTAATCGTAATCGTAATCTCCAAACTTCTAAGGCGCCACTAAAAGTCAGGCGCAAGGCACCAGCCTATTCACGAGCACGGCATTAAACGTCTCCTTTGAAGTTACAGCAGCCCTTACCAATTCAAGCAAATGACACAGAAAACATGTTTTGACTTAAAAACTAGGCTACATCAATGCACCTTATCTAAGCTAAGGATTCCCAGTTACATAATAAGTAAGTAAGTAAGTATATTCTTTAATATAATCAGTTGCCAAACAGCACTCTGGTGAACATGCATCAGCATACATACATCATGATAAATTAAAATGTGAATAACATTCTGACAATAAATGTTTTCTTCATATGATTGTCTGCTTTTGGCAGCAACCGGTCATGGGGTCATGCTGTAAATCGCTGGCTTAACTGGGGGGAGCAACCCGTGAAGGACATGTCCCGGTTCTTTGAGAACCATCGAAAACAGACGGGTATCTGCCAGATGGCACAGCTCTTCAATCTTTGTAATGTAGTAGTAAAGATAACTTCAATCTAGATGCTGCAGTTTCCTGATAACAGCTTGGTTAACCTGATCATGGATTGACTTTGGTGTGCCATCGGTTGATGCCTCGTACAACAGACACCGGCACGACAGAAGTTACTAATAAACAATAGTTGAAGAAAAAAGTCAGAACTTGCGTTGTAATTATGGACGAAGTCTTTGTTTACGCACAGATCGTTAAGAAAATTCCACGGCAAGTCTCCGAAACTGAAAGAAGATGGGACACAACATATACACAGGTTACTTACTAATATCTTTAACATCTTTTATTTATATAGAGCCACTCTCTAACGAACGGGCATCGGTTGCTTACACTTAGCAGCTGAGAGTTTATTTCATTTTACACACATACACAAGAAAATCCGAATGTATTGTTTTTGTTTCATTGTGTTGACCTCGAGGATTTCAAATGAACATGTCCCAAGGAATGCAGCATTACTTAGAATCCCAAGAAATGCAGCACTACTTAGATAGAACAACTATCAACTAAAGCCCTTTGTTTGATGATACGTGGCCACATCAGTTTCCAGCTTACCGGTAAATTAGATTAGCACATCTCAAGGTTTTTGTTACATCAGAAGCTACCGGTAGTTGTAACGTTGTTCATTCATTCATTCTGAAAATTTATACAGCGCTCCTTCAAGATACCTACTCAGGAGCGCTCCCAGTCCAGCCACGGCAAAAAAAGAAAGATTATCTTTTGGAGTCATATTAAGAATCTCTGTATAATGAGATCATGTAATAATGAGCTAATTTTCTATAGGTGAATTACTCGAGATTGTAATTTCTAACTTCAACCACGACAATGCTTAATGCACAAGGCATCCACCAATGGCGCACGCAAATGAAACCGTGATCTGGTCAATATCCAGAAGATCAGTCTGTAAGACAGACAAGACAGCAGCCTAATTCTGGGATCATGTCTGCAGAATTTGTGCTGTAATACAGCATGTAACAATGGATCTCTGGTGTACCTGCATGCACTCAAAACCTTATGAGAATAAAGTCATCCGAGTAAAACAAACTCACGAATGGATATCTCTCACGGTGGGCAGTAACTTCACTCTCTCGGGCGATTCCGAAGTCGCCACGCATTCATTTACCCAACGGACGGAAGGGTAGACGACCTGTAAAACAACCAGTAAACCCCACTGTCATCAACAACTCAGAACTGCCGTTGAGTTATGACCACATTCTGAAGGTTCCCGTCGATGGTGACATTGCCTCTGAGCGACATGCAAATGGGTAACAAACATGAACACATCTGCCTACATGAAGGGTATAAATTGTGATGCAGGACCTTAAATTACACCACACCTACAAATACACTTCATAAAAAATCTGATCCTAATTTCATTACACACAAAACAATGACCCAAGCTACACCAGACAGCCATAAAATCATTTGCTTCACTTAATTATTGCAGATATTTTACAGGCAAAGTAAAAGTAAATCTTAGACGTAAGATGTATGTGCGAACAAATGTTTCCAGGGTCATTAAGTGGGGTTCGTTCAGCAAGTTTGAACCCATAGTCATTGGAATTCAGAGCCAGCATGCTACCAAAGGGACTCCCATTCTGCAGACGTTGATATGGCCCCAAAAGTGGTCGGCATTGTAAAGAGGTTTCGGCACAAAATCCTTTTACATGTATGCACTACATCACTTGATAAATAATTGCACCCAAAAATGTGGGTGAGGAAAGGGGAAGAAAAATTCCATACATCTTCACATGCCATAGTCGACTACCATTTGTTACAATCCTCAGATATGTGATCTTGGCCATCATAGAGATTTTTGGGCTGAAACGCAGATCCAAAAACAACAGCTGCCATCAACACCACATTTCCACCTTGAAGGCCCCATTTGCTGGACCCCATTGGGCCCACAACTACCCAGCAGTCATCAAGCACAGCGCAACATGGGTTCACTGTCAGCCCAGCAAACATGGCTGTCCAAGCATACATGTACAGGTCTGGAAAATAGTGTCCAGTGTCAGTCAAATTAGTACCACTTGAAACCACAAATCTGAATATATGCATGTATGCATGCATGTATGTATGTATGCATAAGTAACTAAATAAATAATCTTTTTTTGCATGAGACAAACACTCATAAAGTAGCACAATATCAGTAGAACAAAAAGCCAATGCAATATTATAAAGTGTTTAGACTGTCTGATTTGTATACATTTATATCCATAGCTATGATCTGACGAATTTAAACTTGACTCAGGAAAAATTAAACAGGAAAAATTTGAAACAAGCATTAAGACTAGCATTATTCCTAATTTTATATTTGTATTTTATATTTGTACAGTGAAGCAAATGCATGCACACATACATTCATACGTGTATATACGAACGTTCATTCATACGCGCAAGACCAGTTACTGACCTTGACGTGCTTTACAGACGTCTGAAAATCACCCGACAACGCGCTCGGGAAGACATCGTTCAGTATCGAATAGCAGCGCTGGCCAAGTCGCTCCGTCTTGTACAAGGACTGAAACCAAAGAAAACAACCAGAACGAACCATGTACAGAACAGACCATATTTACAAGAACCATATTTAGAACAGACCCCGTGTCATAATGAGCCACATTAACAATAGACTATTTTCAGCTCAGAACGTCTTCAGCACACGCTATGTATTCAGAACAGAATTCATCTTCTGTTCTCGAGAAGAAGACCCTAAGAACTTATTTCGTCTGCTCCAATCGATTCACAGTCTGAAATTTAACTGGACTTATGGCAGAGCACTCGATAGATGGAGTAGACTAATGACCCGAGCACTAGATACCTCTTCTGACAAATGGCAAAACAATGCAAAATATGTACACACATGCATTATCCATACATACATAAAATTATGTACAGGTACATGCTTATGGGCTGCGGGACGGAGGTGTACTGCGAACACAGTCACCCATCATCGCTCCACGCCATCTATGCACATGCACCTTAGATCAGAGACGCTGAACAGGACACCACCTGTCAACTATGGGCAGGAACCTGCTGGTTGGGCTCTGTGTGTGTGCATGGGCCCACCACTGGTAACCCTTCTAGTTTTCTGCACATTGTCTTTCTTACTGATGAAATATTTATTATTAATAAAAATTAACATCATATCGAATAGCACATGCAGTGCTTTTATGTGGCACTTGAAAGACTCTACAGCAAGTATCTGGTCACATACATACATTACATAAATACATAGATACAATTCAATTCTGTTTATTTCTTGTAACCATTGACTTTTACAGTGATGCAGCACACGCGGTAACTTACATTCATTGAGGTTACGAGGCAGAGACCCAAAAGGGATGGAAATCCCGCCAATAGGGCCAACTAATACAGTGAATAATATACAGTAACTAGAGCGCATGACAGCTAGATACATGCATACATAGATACATACATGCATACATACATACATGCACATAAACATAAATATGGAGACATTTTCTGGTCTACTGGAACAATCTACATTTTACCGTTACTAAGACACTCAAAGCATGTTCCATGCTATAGTCACCAACACCACATTCCTGATCGTCATCATCATCATCACAAGCAGCATAATCATCACAAGCAGCATAATCATAATCATAATAATCACCATAGTCATCATCATCATCATCATCATCATCATCATCATCATCATCATCATCATCATCATCATCATCATCATCATCATCATCATCATCATCATCATCATCATCATCATCATCATCATCATCACAATCAAATAGCTGTTGCTATCACATCATCAACATGATTAGCACTGCCACCATCACCACCATCAGCTTCACAAGGAAAAAAAACACAAAGGCAGCAGAAAAAAAAACAAGTAATTACTTGCCTGTTTTTTCTTGGGAGACTTCCAGACAAGATTTTTGATGATTTGCTGGAGCTGTGGTGCTCCATACTTGGACGGATCATTCGTACAGCTTACTCCTAAATACATTCCACAGGATGAGGTTATGCAATCATACATGCACATGTAGAACACGCAGGGTGACCTGGTTGTTCCCTCAACCAGAACATCTACAGTACAGCACAGAAGCTTCACCGAGGGCAGTCCAACTTTCTGGAATAGGTTACCTAGCATCTTACTAAATGAGAGCTTCTTCTTCACCTCTATTCTGTAGGCGCTTGAAAACCATTTTGTTCCGTCCTGGTTTTCCGTCATTAGGTCGAGAGCGCCTCCGACGAATTTCTCTTGAAGAGGTGCTACATACATTTGTGATTACATTACATTATATAAATGCATACAAACAAAAAAGAATATGCATGATATAAATGAATAATATGCATAACATAAATGAATATGCATGATATAATGAATATGCAGGAAATAAATGACTATGCATGAGGTCATTTAAAAGTGACATAAATAAACTGGCAAAATAAAAATGCTAAAATAAATTCACAGGTAACAAGAAATTCCCTTTATTAAAAAATCCAATTCTCCTTTTCTCTTAGCACTCTAATGTAACTACATGCACGGCAACGTAATGTTAACATCACGTATCTTACATACTTGACCCATTTTACAACATCTTGTCTACCTTCCATACCTCTCCTTACTTAACCTAACTCAATAATTTTATATTGAAGTGCCATCGACTGATGCTTTGCACATTATAATAACGGCACTATAGAAGTCATTATAATATACATAGATTAGATTAGATTAGATTAAAATTACTTATAATATATAATATATGCGTGTTTACTGACAAGCTCACTGACAAACTGCAGTAACATTGAAACATACGACGGTACAATTATCAAGCACACGTCTTGGCAGTCTGTTAGGCGCCCGCTCGTTCCACAGCTGCCCCTATGGAGTGGAAGGCTGAGTCGACCTCTAGGGAGCCTACAGGTATTGAACCGCGTCTTTCAAGATCTTATGTTCTTCGAGCACGAGTGTTACCATTCATCTATCACCCTACCCCCAATTATCTGATTTTTTATTTACTGCACCTTATCAGTCCAATTTAACTTAACTGTATGTACCTTACCGCCCTGACCTACTTTATCAACCTGACCTATCTAACCTTACCTTAACTTACCATACCATAAGTAGTTTGTTCAGAGCTAACCAGGTTTTGTGTGGATCAGTCGGACAGCGGGCGAAACGTTGAAGAAGTCTATCCCAGAGAAGACGTTCAGATCAGAGATCTGTAACGAGGCGAGAAACTCAGCCAGATCCTTCCAGAAAGGAGCGTACTGCTGATCTGAAGGAACATCCACATAAGACAAACGATTACACAACAGATAAAAATAACAGCAATTATAATTTCATAATAAAAATAATAATGGCAATATAAAATCACAATCACAGTTTTTACATGTATTATAAATAGTGCTGTCGATTAATCGCCGTTAACGCCCGTGATTAACGCATAATATTTAACTACGATTAATATTTTTAACGCCGATTAATATTTTTAACGCAGTCACATAATAGCCTTGCAAATAATTCGAGTTTGGACGTTTAAGCCGCGTTTCTTCACCATGCCGGGTCTCACCCACTCTTGGCAAGACTATAGTCAATAAGTATCTGTCTTCACCAGCTACAACTGTACGGTACCCTGTGAAAGATTGTTTTCCTTATCGGACACATAGTTAATCAGAAAAGAGCATCGCTTGATCCGAGCAATGTGAACAAGCTAGTTTGCCTAAGTAATTGGCTTCACTTAAAAGAGTGAACTCTTAAATTAAGATGAAATCCATTTAGAGACTTTATGAATGCTAGGTTAAATAACTGAATTTTCTTGACAGGATAAACTCTTAGAATAAGACGTAAACTTAAATCATTTAAAAAGATTTTTACCGTGTAGATTTGTAGACGAGACTTATTAAAAGCAGTGGCGGCGCGTGGGGGGTGCAAGGGGGTGCGGTCGCACCGGGCGGCCACTTGCGGGGGGCGGCACTTTGACAACCTGGAATTTTTTTCGCTGCTTCCTGTGGTCACCGTAGTATTTCATTTGGAGTTATTACGTAATTCGTTGCTAGAAATTTCAATGAAACTTTAATATCATAATTCAGTGAACTGTAAATCTTCACTGTTCATGCGAGTTTCAATGTATTTCTTAGTTTTAAATTGATTTAGATCATTTTAAGCCTAGTTTCTAGCAGCGGCTTAGCTAGGATATTTTGAGTCCGGGGACGAACAATGAATTTGGCGCCCCCACCCCGATTTACTATTTCACATTTTCCAAATAATAGAATGACAATTTTAATTTTAATTTAATAAAATATGAAAAATACAGATAGTACATGCATGTTGCACCTTATTCCTGAATGGGGAGCCAAAATCATACATGAGAACTGGTTTGTAAGTAATATGGATATAACTGGGAAAAATTAGTTAAAACTGCATGAAAATTAAGAGTAAAATTATTTATCTTAACCCTCATTTTGGCGTCCCTTCCCTTGGCGCCCGAGGACACATGTAGGCCTACCCTGCAGTGGCATGCACCCCTAGCTAGTAGCTACGCGTCTGGTTTCTAGAAATACCCCGGTAATGATTGCGTTTGCTTGTATTGATAATGTGGTATTACTTGCTGATGCACACCTCTCCTCTCAAGCCACATCTCCAACCTCCCGCACTCCTGTTTCATGTACATTCGTGACCTCCGACGCATGCGGCCCATGCTCGACCTTAAAACTGCCCGCACCATTGCTCCCTCTATTGTTCATTCAAACTTGATTACTGCAGTTCCCTCTTCCCCAACCTTGAATCAACCCAAATCAAGCGTCTGCAACTTATCCAAATCTCACTTGCCAGAGCTGTCACTAGAACGCCCAAACACTATCATATCATCCCAGCCTCATATCACTCCATTGGTTAAAAGTCCCAGATCGAATCCACTTCATTATATTACAATAACCTACAACCTTCTACAATATTCCCGGCCCAAGTACCTCAGTGATCTCTTCACCATTCAGACAACGCGCTCCACCCGATCATTCTCCTATCTCAGTCTTTCTCGATTGCCAGTCACTACTCATCTCAAGTTCTCCAACCGAGCCATATTCAACACAGCACCACGCCTATGGATTGATTTCTCCCAACCCCTGAATTCCGCAGCTTCTCAGTTTCTCCATCATCATTACAACCCTTTTTGACTACTCGCTGGAAACCCCCTCTGATTTGATTTGTGCCTAGTGCACAGTGACACTAGCAGCGCATCTGCTTCATCTGCTATTGAGCTTTATACTAGGCTAAGGCTACTACTAACTACTATCATACACAACACAGACAAAATTTCGCTAGACTACTAGACAGGCCTATCGCCTTACGGGGCAGAGGGCGGCACACTGATGCTTCGCACCACCTTTGAAAAATCCACGCGCCGCCACTGATTAAAAGGCATCAAATTGAGACTTTAAAGATGATGAAGATAAAACTCTTCAAGTCAGATGTAATCCATTAAAAAAGGCTAGAGCTATTACTGTGCAGATTTGTAGTGGAATCATGAGTGAAGCATTAACAACTTGTATATTTTTGTTTTATGATGATTATTTTGAAGTTGGTGAATGTTGAATGAGATTTTAAGTCATTGAGACTTAAAAGATACTGATTTAAAAGTGTGATTTCAGATCTTTAGAAGATTAGAAGATTAGAAAAACCGAGCCCATGCTGTAGAATACAAGTACTTGTGGTAATTAACAAAGAATTTTATTTAAGTGTGATTAATTTGCAGTTAACTTGTGATTAAAATTTTTAATCGATCGATTAACTTCGATTAAAAATTTTAATCGAGGGGCAGCACTAATTATAAATCATATTAAAAGCTACTACAATGACATGTCACCATGACAATTCACTTACTGGTAAAATGGAAGCTACTATCTTCTGATAGCATGTCACCATGACAAAATGGAAGCTACTATCTTCTGAGAGCATGTCACCATGACAATTCACTTACTGGCGAAATGGAAGCTACTATCTTCTGATAGCATGTCACCATGACAATTAACTTACTGGTAAAATAGAAGCCACTACATCATGACAACTTACCGGAATTTGACTTGGCCTCGTTTACTGCGGAGAAATCATGAAACCATCCATACTGGATGCGTTCCTCCCATTCGCAGATCGACAGCGATGATGAGAGGAGAACAAATCGCAGCATTTGTGCCGACCTATTTAATACAAGAAATTAAAAATATGGTCAATTCAAACATATATGTTATAACGGAATTTCATTGAGTTTTGAAACAAGTACACAAAAGAGACATATTAAATTAAAAAATAATAATTTCTGACACAAGACAAGGAATTTCGTTGATTCAGACACTGAAAACGCAAAAATATTAAGAAATTCACAAAATTATGTAAAATAAAATTGAAAAATATGAAGTCAATCCATAAAATCATTTGCTACACAGATATTCTATTAGGCTCGTTATGGGTAATGTTTTATATAAACATAAACATGGGGCCTGTTCCATGGATGGCATGGAACGCGTGGAACGCATGGAACGCAATGAATGAAAACAATCAATTAGGAAGTAAAGATAATCTAATGATGAAAAATAATAAACCACACATAAAGGAATAACAGTCTAGTCAGACAGGTTTCAAGCTGCAATTCATAATCAACGTGCCGATAAATACTGAATTAGTAAATATATCTCACAAACCTTAACAGCATAAACTGGCACTTGATTTTCATTTCTGGATAGGTGCCGAGCCGAACAAATCGGCACTTTGGACAAGACTTAACGGCTCCAACTTGGTGAGCTTCAAGTACAAAAGAAGAGTAAACAATAAAATAAATTGTTCTGAACCATCAAGAAATTAATGCAAATTAAACAAGTATTTACATTGCTAGTAAGTAAGAAATGCAATACCTGCAGTTGACAAAACAATAAATGAAAAAATCTTTACCTATAATCAGCTTGGGACATGAACAGCAGACAATGATGTACTCCGGATAAATTCTGTTATCCTAAAAAATTTAGAAAAAATACAAACTTTAGCCCAAGAAATGACGAAAAGAAACAGGTAACATAAATAATAATAATAATAATCTTCATTTAATATCTTCAAACTGACAACAACGCAGTATGATTACAAATCAGTACATGTTATGCGATAAATCTTAACTACTAACAGAACAGACAGCCTGCAATACACGGCGCAAATTGCAGCCTACAAAGCATGTCCGCCTATGGGACTCAATCTCTGTACCTCTGGCACTCTACGCCAGATGTTATCCAATGCGCTACCGGGCCCCCCATAATAACATAATAATATACAAAAGAAATTTGTTAACAAAAGGATACGTACAGGAAACCAAACAGCAATTTTTTTTAAATTAAAAAGTAAACAAACTGAATAAAATAACAAAACCACCAGTGTGAGAAGAATGCAGAAGAAATTCCTTATTACACACTACACAGTCATTATAACCTTAAAAAGTTCAAAGAAACAAGAATACATTCGTACCATTGTTTATTCAAGTGCAATTTCACTGGTTCCACTCTGGAGCACCACTCATGAGTTTCTTCTTGAAGCGGCGCTTTATAGTGTCAGATTACAATTACCAGGAAGGAGGACCAACCCTCGTAATACTGGACCACAAAGCCTACGGTCCAATATCAACCATCATCGCCCAACACCATCGACACAGCATGGTCCAGAAGCTCTGATTGGTTGGTTGGGTTCTACGTGCGTGTGTGGGCAGAAGCACAGGCAGAGCTATTGTCAGGTACTAATAGGCGCTATATAAAAATGTCCGGATACATTACATACATTACATAGATACATTACCACGATGGTTCCAAGTAAAAGCTGTTCCACTACAAATGCTTACTTCATTGACGAGCAGATGCAGACTACAAGATCCAGGAAATCGGGCGACAAACCCTTTAGCAACGACCGTCTCGATGGAGTCTGTGATCGAAACAACTGCCGTCTCCAGTCCGTCCAACAGCACAAGGTCATCGAAGGTCAGGAAGTTCAGCTGTGAATGACAACCACTGAAACAACAACAAATTCAATTGGCATTTATACATCATCATAACATGTCATGCCCCTACCTGCATTGCGTTGTCATGCCCCTACAGTGCATTGCATTGTCATGCCCCTACCTGCATTGCATTGTCACTCCCCTACCTGCATTGCATTGTTGTGCCCCTACCTGCATTGCTGTGCCCCTACTTCCATTGCATTGTCACTCCTCTACCTGTATTCCATTGTCATGCCCCTACCTGCATTGCATTGTCACTCCCCTACCTGCATTGCACTGTCACTCCCCTACCTGCATTCCATTGTCATGCCCTACCTGGATTGCACTGTCTGCCCTACACTGGATTGTATTGTCACTCCCCTACATGCATTGCATTGTCATGCCCCTGCCATAATTGCGGCCTGAGTTCCTCAGCCTTTCCCTTCCCCCGTTCTGGAAACGCTGGAAGACCATTTTATTTCTTAGAGATAGCACTGACTTGAGCTGGGAGCACCTCTGAATTGTTGAGTGCTTTTATAAATGATCGATTACAATTACAATTACCTGAAGCATTTTCCACAACACATTGCAAGCCACCTTCACCTACACAGCACTACAACACAAGTAATAGACCATTCGATTTGATTGTGATTTTGTATACTGAGGCATACTTTTGCTGAGTTTTCTGCAAGAGGTACAGTATACATACACACTTACAACTACTCTAACAAACAGAAAATGTATTAATTTTAATTTCACATGCGATATCATAATTCAAAATCCACGTGACTAAACAGACCATGCCTGTATGCGCGGTTTAAACTGGTTGTTGCATCTGGTTATGACTTCTGACCTTTAACCTTTAATCTGACCTTTAATCATAATTTGAACAACAATTTAATCCCAGGAATAATATCCAAGTAAACAAGAGATCAAGGACAAAGATACCTTTCTTCATTTCTGGCGGTATCCACGGTGGTCATTCCACTGACGAAGAAATGGCCGATATCTTCTTTTCCAACCCAGTTCACGTATTCTTTAAACACAAAACAAGACACAATTCTTAGAAACAGCACTATAAACGTTCTATGCCCACTTTATGTTTATGTGCCAGAGATTCTGATTTGCTGACTTTATATGTAAAATAATTGCTTTAAATAAATAAGTAAAACTGGATGAGCAAAAGCTGGACCTACTCAGCTGCAGTGGAGGTTCCATCTCTTCCGGTTCTTCCGGTCCAACCAAACCACGACTGTATTCTGGATGTTGTTCAGGTTGACTCTGAGTCCATTGCTGGCCACCTCCTCTGAATCCTCTTTCAGTGGAGCCTTCACCTCTTCCTTTTCTCGGCCATTCCTTTGACACACCCCTTTGGAAGCTGGTTCCTCCCCCGCCAAGAAAGCCATCTGCATGTTTCTCATAGCCAGGCCTTGTCTTCTTTCCGGGTGATCTCTCTTCGAACATATTGTCCGTTGCCAGAAGCATTTCTACAAAATCACATTCTGTCTGCGGACCATGCAGCTTCCTAGAAAACACTTCCATTTCCTTCGGCCTTGGCTTCACAACTGCGACCTTTCTTGAGCCAGCAGGATAAGACGTTGGCACTGGATCACAAGGCTTCGGCATGTCCGAGCTGCTGGGCCTTGACATCAAAATCGGAGTTGGAGACGAACAATAATGCGTGCCGATGTTTTTAGTTTCGCGTGCAGTGTTCAGGTATGTAGTTCTTTCCTCTCTTTTAGCTATCATTATCTCGCTGAATGCAACCTTTCGTTCTCTGGACAGGTTGAAGCTTGTTGATTGACTACCTTTGACACACAAAGTTTCACTTGCTGGCCTGAAACCCATGGCGTAAGAATTGTCACTTGTTGGTCTAAAAACTCTGGTACATGATGTTTCACAGACTTGATGAGCACCTTTGGGAAACGAATGCTCGCCGGATGGTTTAAAATCTCTGCTATGAGAATTTTCACTTCTTGGATGAAAACCTTTGGCAAATGAATGCTCACTTGCGGGTCTAACACCTCTGGCATAAGAATTTTCATTTGTTGGATGAAAACCTTTGGCAAATGAATGATCGTTAGTGGGACTAACCCCTCTGCCGTAAGAATATTCACTTGTTGGATGAAAACCTTTGGCAAATGAATGCTCACTTGTGGGTCTAACCCCTCTGCCATAAGAATATTCACTTGTTGGATGAAAACCTTTGGCAAATGAATGCTCACCTGTGGGTCTAACACCTCTGGCATAAAAATTTTCACTTGTTGGATGAAAACCTTTGGCAAATGAATGTTCACTCGTGGGTCTAACCCCTCTGCCATAAGAATATTCACTTGTTGGATGAAAACCTTTGGCAAATGAATGCTCACCTGTGGGTCTAACACCTCTGGCATAAGAAGTTACATTTGTTGGATGAAAACCTTTGGCAAATGAATGTTCACTTGTTGGATGAAAACCTTTGGCAGATGAATACTCCCTTGATGGCTTAGCACCTCTGGCACATGAATTTTCATATGTTGAATGAAAACCTTTGGCAAATGAATGCTCACTTGATGGTTTAACACCTCTGGCATTAGAATTTTCATTTGCTGGACAAATTTCTTTGGAAAACACATGCTCACTTACTCGTATAATACCTCTGGTATAAGAAGTTTCACTTCCTGGCTTCACATACGAGGCAGAAGAATATGTGACGGGATGTGAATTCATCGTGTCGAATCTGTTGGGCAGTATTTTCTGACCTTTGGTCTTTTTTTTCTTTTTCTTTGAATTTTTTTTTGATACAGGCTCTCCCGTTCCATCTTCCCCTGCCTTCTCCAAATAACCTCTGTAGCCCACTTTTTCTGTACAAATGTTATCCATGCTGTCCGGTGCTTTTAAACCAACCATGTGTCGTTCCAGAACCGTAGTTGTGTTTTCAACTGCTCCCTGCAAGGCAACCTTTCCTTTCCGGAATTCATCTCCTGTATTAGAAATTTCTTCAAAATCAAAATCTGGACTAGCTTTTCCACCAGATTCAGTTACGTCATAGAAAGAATCCAATACTGGAGTGGCAAGCTTTTGTTTCTCCTCATTCATCCCAACAAAGTTTGGTTCCAATGACTCATTGTATTCGGAAGTTTGGTCACTTTCAGCATCCAAAAAGGCGTTCGGGCTGTAGCAAGTCGGAATACGAAAATTCTCTGCATTTTTCCATAAGCTAAAACCTTCCCTCACGTGTTCAAGTACCCTCCCAGTTGTATTCTGGAGTTGTTCCACCTGCAGGTAATCTTCCATTTGGTCTTCAGGATTTGACATAGGTCTCAGAACTTCTTCCCATGCAACTAAACTCACACCACTTTCACCTCTGTAGACATTTTCTTTTGGCCTTAAAAGAGTCGTCTTGTCAGGCTTAATCCCACCTCCCTGATAAACAGCAGTTGCATCGCTATCTAGCTTAGGTGCCTGTGTCCCTGGGTAAAATTCAGACAATGTATCGCCCCTCCACTGGCAACCGAATGGCAGGTCTAGTCCAGTTTGTTCTTCAGGAAAGTATCTTGTGTCTTCTTGATCAGGAATTGCAATTGGGCTCACCAAATCATAACCAGGATCAAGATTACCACTGTCGGAATTCTGGTCCAACTCCATTACTTGCTAAAGGATTAAACATGAAAGTTTATTGCTTAAAAAATATCTCAATCTGTCCAAAGAATTAGTAAACTAATTAATGCACAATCTAAAGCATGGACATCTGCAGGAATTTTTTTAGGGGGTGCAAAATTGTTGTGGGGAGAGGGGCAAAATGAAGTTTTTGCAAAGATTACCTATTCATGAACACAGAACATGTGACAACTTTAAAAATAAATAATGGTCAAGCACTTTACCTAAATAATTAAGTGCTTTTTGCATTGAAAATCGTGTTGGGACTGTTGTAATAATCATAATAAAGATTTTATTTTTTAAATATGCGCAAAATCCACGGGGCAAATGCTCTGCCCTCCCCCTTCCGGACGCCCATGATCTAACGTACATTTTGTAAATAAAACAAACCTCCCACCTGCCGACACAAATGTTATTTGCAAATGCCTTAAGCTTAACAAACTTGATTCTAGCTTAGTCGTTTAACGTTTAAACACTAAAGCCCACAATATCCGAGTGGAGGTGAGTATAGTGAACACTTGCTTAGGCAAATTTTCATCCAAAATTTCCACTTATTTACTGTCTATATTTTCATAGGGTGTCGAGACTAAATCCATCGCTTTCAGGCAATTTAACGCTTTTCTATAAAAAGCTTAAACTTCACACAAAAATATTAGACCTACAACACAAGCAACAAAGAAATAAAACTCAAAATAGTTATTTAATTACCACGAAAGTAATGAAAACATATAAATTTATCTTTCAAACTTCTGACAGCAAAGACTGCCATTCAAACGACAAACGCAACAAGCCGTTCACCGCCTCAACATCTTGCCATAGATGAGCAAATTGGTAGATTTTAGACTACTGAGTAGTAAATACATGACGCCATTGCACGAATTTCTGGGAATGCTCAAGTTGCTCATCCCACTTCTCGCTGTCAATACGAGCACTCCTACACATGTCCTCTGTCCTGCAGCAATTCAGACAAGACTGAAAACTAAGCTAGCTGCCTGTATAAACGTTTTGCGTTCATCCCTTAAGCTAGGCCTATCGGTATGAAGTATATAGCGACTTCAATTTATTGGACTCGGCACAAGAGTGAGTGGCCAGCACTGGAGTAACCAAAATATTGGAGGCATTTGGTTATTCATTCTACACTTGTTGCATTGGGTGTACAGTCCATCTGAATTATTGGGGGCACGTGCCCCTCCTCCCCCCCCCAGTCTACGCATATGGTGGCCAGTCCTCTCCCTCGCCCTCTTCTTTATTATTGTTTGGTTTCTCATGTCATAAGAAAAGCCCTCGATAAGGGATACACATGAGAATACCCTGGAGGTATAACCATGGAAATTATATATGAAGACTCCTCAGAAAAGGGATGTCCATGGGAATCCTCCACAAGGGTCCTCGAAAAGGGTTGCCTGTGAAGACCCTCTGTTTCCATTTGCCCGCACTGCTACAATGCAGCGTCGAGCATTTTCTGTTGTTGGTCCAACAGTGTGGAATGACTTGCCATCTTTCCTTCGCCTATCTCCTCGTACACACTCGTCTTCCTTCTACACCCTATTGAAGACTTTTCTCTATGATCAGGCCTGGCTCGGGAGCGCCTCTGAGTAGAACTCTTGAAGAGGCGCTATATAAATTTTATGATTGATTGATTGATTGATTCACAGTTTCAGGTATAAAAGGACGTCCGCCACAGAGTGAAAAACGATCGGAGGATCGACCGCCAGGCTCCAGCCAGTCAACGCCGACACAGCCAGCGAGTCGAGACTCGAGCACGAGACGGAGGATCGCCGGTGAACGACTGCACCGGACTCGAAGTCAATCCCGAGCCAGAGCATAGCGAGGTCAAGAAAACCAAGTTAGGAGTCAATCGCCGCGGTTACCGATTCTCTGGGCAGATCTCGAGATTTTAGGCTTGCGATTACAATTACGAATGTTGCTTATCGACATATTAGATCAGTGGTCATAATTATCACACTAAACATGGGTGTCTGGTTGTCACTAGTCAACCGACGCTAATGTGGCCTGCATGCAGTGATCTGCTTATTGTTTGTCTTTCTACGCGTTTGGGTATAGGTCTGTATGTGTCCGCATGGTTCCAAATAAAAAATATATATCTATGAGTTCAAAAGCATTTCTTGCACAAGCGCGTCTATCTGATTTTCTATCTCTGTCTGTCTTTCTGTCTGTCTGTCTCTGTCTCTCTTTTTCTCTCTGTTTCTGTCTCTGTCTGTCTCTGTCTGTCCGTCTGTCTGTCTGTCTGTCTGTCTGTCTGTCTGTCTGTCTGTCTCTCTGTCTCTCTGTCTCTGTCTCTGTCTCTCTCTCCACCATCTTTATCCCCAAGACCACAACCATCATCATCATCATCATCATCATCATCATCATCATCATCATCATCATCATCATCATCATCATCATCATCATCATCATCATCATCATCATCATCATCATCATCATCATCATCATCATCATCATCATCATCATCATCATCATCATCATCATCATCATCATCATCATCATCATCATCATCATCATCATCATCATCATCATCATCATCATCATCATCATCATCATCATCATCATCACCACCACCACCACCACCACCACGACCACCACCACCACGACCACCACGACCACCACGACCACCACCACCACCACCACCACCACCACCACCACCACCACCACCACCACCACCACCACCACTTAACCACCACCACCACCACCACCACCACCACCACCACCACCACCACCACCACCACCACCACCACCACCACCACCACCACCACCACCACCACCACCACCACCACCACCACCACCACCACCACCACCACCACCACCACCACCACCACCACCACCACCACCACCACCACCACCACCACCACCACCACCACCACCACCACCACCACCACCACCACCAACACCAGCACCGCAACTTATTAAAAGTAATAATTGTTTGTTGTTCTCATTGCCACTGTTGTAATTTACAACAGCGGCAATAACAACAACAAACAACAAATAACTTTTGCCAGCTATAACTACGGTACTGCTTCACTTTTCTTGTTATTACTACATATTTGTTGTATATATATGAGTGCACGTATACCCATGGGTAGGCCTATTTATACAGCGCATTTTCAGAACCGCCCAAAAGGTTTTAAAATTGTCATTTCTGTATTTTATAGCCACAATTTCTAATAGCTAATTATCGTCTTATGCAATTGTGTAAGATTGAATTGTATAGAGTCTTCATACTGTGCGAGGGTTGAATTTGCATACTGTGAGTTACGAGGTTGGCTCTCGATCTATCGGCTGTGATAGCGCTATAAAAATTGGAAAAATTATGAGGTAGGCCTAAGGTCCGGAGGAGAGGATAAACAGTTTTACTGTTATTATTATTTCAGCTGATAAATATACCGTCATTATATTATTATTATTATTATCGTAATTATTGCTGCAGGTATATGAGAATAATAAATTTATGCGTTTATAAATTACGTCATTTAAAAGACTTAATTAAACGATGACGTCATTATCAACTTTAACCTTACACAACATCGTAAGTGACGTCATTGTTATTGTCGATTTGATGTCCTGTTCGATTGGCGTGTTTTTGGCAATTCTCTGCGATTTCTTTGGCTAATGATTAGTTAACTGTCTTTTCTCGATATAACTTTTCGAGACGAGATGTTTAGTCGAATTCTTCGACGTCTTTCCTTCGGCGGTAGGTCCTGCGATCGCGAGCATCCGGTGGAAGGCGTGGACGTGGTTGTCGATCGTTCTTCGGACATTCTTCCGCCTTCAGTCCAGGTAGGCCAGGTGAAGGTTCTTAAGGATTGCGCCGTGAACGATGTCGGATATTCAAGCGATGCTTCGGCTGTTGTTGCTTTAGCCCTATCCCGGTCGTTGGAGGCAGAAACAGATTGTGTCGGTATGATGTTGAGGTGGAGAGTGTGTATCATATGGTAGTGAGGGCGATGCTATGGCTGCCACCGAATTCCACTTTCGCCCAACTCACCCTCTGACCAATTTCTTCGAAAATATTCTGACTGATGATGATGATGATGATGATGATGATGATGATGATGATGATGATGATGATGATGATGATGATGATGATGATGATGATGATGATGATGATGATGATGCGGATGATGATGATGATGATGATGCGGATGATGATGATGATGATGATGATGATGATGATGATGATGATGATGATGATGATGATGATGATGATGATGATGATGATGATGATGATGATGATGAGAAGAGAAGTGAAGGTGAAGGAGGAGGAGGATTGTGTTTTTTTTATTGTTCTTCCATGCTGGATCGAGTTGTAAATGATTCAGCTCCGATTTTCAGAGTTCAACTCACAGGGTTTTGTTCCTATGCCCGAAATTGAATATGATGAAACCTATAGAAGAATGGCTTGTGGGCAGTGGCGGCGATCTTGTTTGAGAGGTGGGGGGGGACATTTGGGAACTGATCTGGTCAAAAAAGAGTTCTAAGAATTTTTTTAACCTGAGTACGAAAACATTTGATGACCTTTTTTTGGTGTTTCTTCCAAATTTGGGGGTCCGATGTATGGCGTGTCCCCCCACTGTTAAAGGTGGGGGGTCTTGTCCCCCTCGACCCCCCGGGATCGCCGCCCATGCTTGTTGGAGGTTTTTTGACAGCGGCGGCAGCCAGAGGCGTAGCTGGGGGGACATGTGTCCCCGGGCGCCAAAGGAAGGGGGCGCCAAAATGAGGGTTAAAATTAATATTTTTGCTCCTAATTTTGATGTAATTTTAACTAATTTATTCCAAAAATTATAAGATTTAATTTTGGCGCCCCAAAAATTTCCAGTTATATCCTCATTACTTCTAAATCAGTGTGTCAGAGATGAATTTGGCGCGCTTTTTCAACTTCTCTGTATGGGAAACTTTTAACCGGCTGGAATGAATAGCTGCATTCTGCTGTATCCATGGCCGATGAGAGGGAGGTGGCGGTATGCAGCATGCTACCCAGGTAGGAGTAGCATCTGTCCACATGTGGGCTGCCTGAGGGTTAATCTAGCTTGGCCCGCCATGTCTCTTGCGGCCCATGGCTGTATCCATAATCCAAGTATGAAACATTACAATAGGCATCATGGATACAGGGCGACTGCTGGTGCTGGCTGCTGCATCCAACTCGGCAGCTAATGGCTACAGGGTCACTGCAATGATTTGCTTACTTTATTGGGCCAAGAAGTCAAAATTACAAGATAACTTTCAATAAGAGGCAGACATGCAGTCTTAGTCTGAGCGTGAAGACCGAGTTATCAGAGCCCACGGTCTAAGTCAGTCAGTACTCGCAGTTTATCTATCTTGGATTTCAATTCTGAAGCATTATCAGAGGCGTAGCCATACAAGGATAAGGTGCGTAATTAGTCGCGTACGCACCCTCTGTCACATTCTGCTTTAGGGCCCCATTCTTTCACTTTCCTCCAAGCGCACAAATTTTAAATTTGGTTAATTGTTCCACCTGATGACATATTTAGTCTACGGTGTTCAAAAGCACGTGTGCTGCGTGTATGTCTCAGCCTCTGTGCAGTCTGAACTAAAGCCTGTACGTGACGGATGCTTCATGATATCTGATACACAGGGCCACAGACTTATGTATGTGTGGCACCTGTCTATACTAGGTCAGTGGTGACCCTGATATGTCGGAGTATTTGACCTTGGATGACCCCCACGAGCCAGATTCTCCCTTTCAGATGTACAACCACGGCAAACACTTTAATGGTATATCTCTCAGCTCCAGCGCTATAAAATGCCTGAAATACAGTACTATCTGCCTTGTTGAAGGCTTGTTCGTCTGTCTTTCGTTCTCTCACTCGCTCTCTCATTCGCTCACTCACTCACTCGCTCGGTCTGTCTGTCTGTCTGTCTCTCTCTGGCTCCGTCTCTGTCGCAGTATGTCTCTCTCAATGTCTCTGTACAAGCCTTGTGGCCTGTACACACTACATTGTCTACACATGATTGTAATATTCAAAGCTCTCTTGAAGCAGAGAAACTAAGACTCAACTGATGGTAAGGAACTTCTAAATTTTAGAATAGCAGTTGTTGCTTTGATTTTTTGAGTGGTAGGCCTACATAAGTAATCTGCTTCACTTCATGAAACGTTACTAATGGGTTTTATTTGAACCTTAAAGCTTAAACGTTACGCTGTGAATCTGTTAAAATGAGAAAATAGGCCTAGTATCGAGAAAGTAATAATTATCGAGAAAGTTGATTCCGTGATTGCCGAAAATTCTGTCTCCGGAGATCGGCTTAATAGCCCACCTATGTGTAAGGTCTCTGAAGACTACTGCTTCGCATTACGCATCCCTATAGTAAAATCCTAGCTATGCCACTGATTATTATTAGGATAAAATAAAACAAATATGTGCTATCTGCTGCTGTAAAGATATTATTTTACATTTTTGAAGCTTTAACATTTTTCAGTTAAATAATAGTATATCTTAGCCATGCCAGGAAAAAACTAAGTGGACCTGAAGGACGTAAAAGAAAGAAGCTGACAAGACATCTTTCTAAAAAGTCTGGTACATCTCTGGCAAGTTTTCTCTAAAAAAAAGCCAAGATGACAGAAGCTGAAGCTGAAAACTCCAACTCTTCAGAATCAGAAGACGGTGGAAGCGGATATCAAACACCTGTTTTAGAACATGAGACGGTTGACAGGGGTGAACCATACTATTTGATGTATTTGGAAAATGTGACCGGGGGAGGGGGCGCCAATTTCATAGTTCGTCCCCGGGCGTAAAATATCCTAGCTACGCCGCTGGTATGGTAGTATGGTGTTGGGCTGGGATGGAGTTTCGTTTTCTGGTGGATGGTGAGGCATTCCTGTGGTTCAGGACTTGGATGAAATTTCCCTTTCTGGTGAAAGGAGTTTCAGGGCTTGAAAGGAGTTTCGTTTTTTGGTGAAAGGGGCGGCAGTCCTCTGATGCAGGGCCTGGATGAAGTTTCGGTTTCTTTTGGGAGGGCGGCAATCCTGTTGTGTAGGGCGTGGATAGAGTTTCGGTTTCTTTTGGATTCCTGTAGTGCAGAGCTTGGATTGAGTTTCTGTTTCCGGTGACAGGGGCAACAGTCCTGTTACGATGAGTAATTCTTTAGTTAAGATAGTTGTTTACTTAAGATAGTTGTTTACTTAAGATAGTTGTTTACTTAAGATAGTTGTTTAGTTAAGATAGTTGTTTAGTTAAGATAGTTTACTTAAGATAGTTGTTTAGTTAAGATAGTTGTTTACTTAAGATTGTTATTTAGTTAAGATAGTTGTTTAGTTATGATAGTTCTTTAGTTAAGATCGCTCTTTAAGTTGTGTTTTTAGTTAAGATAGCTCTTTAGTTAAGATAGTTCTTTAGTTAAGATAGTTCTTTAGTTAAGATAGTTCTTTAGTTAAGATAGTTCTTTAGTTAAGATAGCTCTTTAGTTAAGATACTTCCCTAGTTAAGATAGTTCCTTAGTTAACATAGTTCTTTAGCTAAGATAGTTGCTTAGTTAAGATAGTTCTTGAGTTAAGATGTTTTCTAGTTAGGATAGTTCTTTGTTAAGATATTTCCTTAGTTAAGATAATTATTTAGTTAAGATAGTTCTATAGTTAAGATAGTTGTTTAGTTAATATGTGTTTTCTAGTTAAGATAGTTCAATAGTTAAGATAGTTTATTTAGTTAAGATAGTTGTTTATTTAAGATAGTTCTTTAGTTATAGTTGTATAGTTAAGATAGTTCTTTAGTTAAGACTTGTTTTTAGTTAAGATAGTTCTTTACTTAAGATAGTCCTTTAGTTAAGATAGTTGAATAGTTAATAGTTCCTTAGTTAAGATGTGTTTTTTAGTTAAGATAGTTCTTTAGTTAAGATTTTTTTAGCTAAGATAATTCTTTAGTTAAGATAGTTGTTTATTTAAGATAGTTCTTTGGTTAAGATAGTTCCTTAGTTATGATAGTTCTTTAGTTAATATAGCTTTTTAGTTAAGATGTGTTTTTAGTTAAGATTGTTCTTTACTTAAGACTGTTGTTTAGTTAAGATAGTTGAATAGTTAAACATAGTTTTTTTTAGTTAAGTTGTGTTTTTTAGTTAAGACAGTTCTTTAGTTAAGATAGTTTCTTAGTTACGATAATTGTTTAGTTAAGATAGTTCTTTAGTTAAGATGTTTATTAGTTTAGTTCTTCAGTTAAGATAGTTGCTTAGTTGCTTAGTTCTGATAGTTCTTTAGTCAAGATAGCTTTTTAGTTAAGATGTGTTTTTAGTTAAGATAGTTCTCTAGTTAAAATAGTTCTTTAGTTAAGATAGTTGTTTAGTCAAGATAGTTCTTGAGTTAAGATGTGTTTTTTTTAGTTATACATAGTTATTTAGTTAAGATATGTTTTTAGTTAAGATAGTTCTTTACTTAAGATAGTTCTTTAGTTAAGATTGTTGAATAGTCAATATAGTTCCTTAGTTAATATCTGTTTTTTTTAGTTAAGATAGTTCTTTAGTTAAGATAGTTTCTTAGTTAAGATAATTCTGTAGTTAAGATAGTTCTGTAGTTAAGCTAGTTGTTTAGTTAAGATGTGTTTTCTAGTTAAGATAGTTCTTTAGTTAAGATAGCTCTTTACTTAAGATGTGTTTTTAGTTAAGATAGTTCTTAAGCTAGGATAGTTCTTTAGTTAAGATAGTTCTCTAGTTAAGATAGTTCTTTAGTTAAGATAGTTCTTTAGTTAAGATAGTTCTTTAGTTAAGATAGTTCTCGAGTTACGATGTGCTTTTTTAGTGAAGATATTTATTTAGTTAAGATAGCTCTTTAGTTAAGATGGTTTTAGTTAAGATTGGTCTTTAGGTAAGATAGTTGTATAGTTAGGATAGTTCTTTAGTTACCTTGTGTTTTTAGTTACGATAGTTCTTTACTTAAGATAGTTATTAAGTTAAGATAGTTGAATAGTTAATATAGTTCTTTAGTTAAGATGTGTTTTTAGGTAAGATTGGTCTTTAGTTAAGATAGTTGAATAGTTAAGATAGTTCTTTAGTTAAGATAGTTCTTTAGTTAAGATAGTTCTTTAGTTAAGATAGTTCTTAAGATGCGTTTTCTAGTTAGGATAGTTGTTAAGATAGTTTCTTAGTTAAGATAGTTCTTTAGCTAAGATAGTTCTTTAGTTAAAATAGCTCTTTACTTAAGATTTGTTTTTACTTAAGATAGTTCTTTAGTTAAGATAGTTCTTTAGTTAAGATAGTTCTTTAGTTAAGACAGTTCTCTAGTTAAAATAGTACTTTAATGATAGTCGTTTAGTTAAGATAGTTGTTTAGTTAAGATAGTTCTTGAGTTAAGATGTGTATTTTTAGTTAAGGTAGTTATTTAGTCAAGATAGCTCTTTAGTTAAGATGTGTTTTAGTTAAGATTGTTCTTTACTTAAGACTGTTGTTTAGTTAAGATAGTTGAATAGTTAAATATAGTTTTTTTAGTTAAGATGTGTTTCTTAGTTAAGACAGTTCTTTTGTTAAGATAGTTCTTTAGTTAAGATAGTTTCTTAGTTATGATAATTGTTTAGTTAAGATTTTTTTTAGTTTAGTTCTTCAGTTAAGATAGTTGTTTAGTTATGATAGTTCTTTAGTTAAGATAGCATTTTAGTTAAGATAGTTCTCTAGTTAAGATAGTTCTTTAGTTAAGATAGTTGTTTAGTTAAGATAGCTCTTGAGTTAAGATGTGTTTTTTAAGTTAACATAGTAATTTAGTTAAGATGTGTTTTTTAGTTCAGTTCTTCAGTTAAGATAGTTGTTTAGCTATGATAGTTGTTTAGTTAAGATATTTGTTAGTTATGATAGTTCTTTAGTTAAGACAGTTCTTTACCTAAGATGTTATGAAAGTACAGTAAAACTGCACTTTTAACACTAGGCTAGCAGTGTTGTATTGAAATACTGAATCTGTGGTTTCAGAGTTCCGAAGTGAACTGGGTTTAATTTGTACGAGAAAACTACTTATCGTAAAGTGAGAATGGTTCAACTGATTTCTAGGGAAGACAATGTGACTTTGGGGTTATCCATGAAGGACGTCTGCAATGAAGGTATCGAGGGGTCATTCAAATGCGGACAAATGTTACTATTAGAGCGCAAAACCAGACTGGAAGAACTCTGAGATGATGGTAGAGTGCAACTGTTGAAACTCACAGAATTCCCAGGTTGGGGGCAGAAGGGCAAGGTAAGGGGTCCTTAGAGTTCCCAGTCCCTACGTCCCCCGAGATACAGTAAGTATAACACTCGACAGAAACTCTGAAGAGGAGGCAAGAGATTTGAACCTAAGATGTCGCGTAGCAGAAAGAACGGTTCTCTCTCGCTGGACCTCACGACAGCACGCCGACCCCAAAGCAGGAGCGCCATAACAATCTTACTCCTCAAAACTGGGGATCAGATCTTGGGGGATCCTGGGCTATTGAATTCTCGTCGTCGGCATACCTTACCAAAAGCCTTGCTAAAAAGCGGTTGAATCCAATGAATCATTCAAATATAATTGATGGAGCTGCTTTTCTTCCACTAGCCTGAATATTCTATTTAAGAGTGGCCGCCCTACATCAACCGCACCAGGTTGGCTATAATTATTGCTTGTGGAATAACTTTGTCAGAACAAAGGCAATCAAGCCTACTTCTCTATTTACATAGTACCGTAATAAGTAGACTCATTTATACATACTGTCCTTTCCACAATGCCTGTCGCATCTCAGAGGAGTGTCTCTTTAAGTGGCGCTACATAAATATCCAATCGCATATCTCAATTACAAATCAGTCGTGTAAACATATGCTTTGTTACATAGTCTACATCATATTTACAAGTATAATTATTATTGTTACGCATTTATTATGCATCAGTGCATCATTACCTAAATTTATGACATCAGTCGATGGCGTTGAGCAACTGTGAGTGAGGGATTTGCTCAAAGTGCACAGTAACCGTCTCAGTGGAGGCTCAAACCCGTACAACCAATCAGCTACCATGTTTCACAACCATGTAAATCATTCAGAGCTACAATTGTACTGTTTTGCAGCAACTTGCTCTTATGATTAACAATGCCTTCATATCATTTCCTGCACCCAGGTGGCTGCAGCCATGACACGGCATCCAGTCCTCTATGGTCAAGTTAACATTATGTCAGAATTCACAATTAAACAAGGAAGGTTTTAGTGCGCATGACTAAGAAGTTGAAAAGACAATTTAGCTGAAAAGCCGTTTTTGTTCTTTGTTCACCAGTCCATTAACAATTATCAAAACCTTGACAGAAATTACTCTTAGGACAGTAGCTTAAAACTGGAATCATCCAAATGAAAAACTGTTCTGATAATTCCTTGCAGGTGCCACTTGGTCACTGAGCATCAAAACATTCTGGTCGACGCATCCATGGCATAATGAGCCAAACGTCAAGGCAACGACATCAGATGTGATCTTACAGGATGCCGTACAGATCTCGTTGGGGCCAAAATCTTGAGTTCTTCACCTCTTTTTCCTGCAAACCATAGCACAGAAAAATAACTTAAGAAATGAGATTTCTGAAAATTTGGGTGGCAAAATAAATAACATCGGGTGAAAGAGTGAGTTGATTTACCAGCAAGGTTCAAACATTTACAATGCATCACAAATGAGCATTTTCCACAAAAATAAACTTTCTAAATTTCAATATGCAGGCCCCTAAATTGGTTGAGCAGTGTTGTTTTCCCATTTTTCTCATTAGACTCTTAGGGCACAACCAAGAGAGGGAGGGACATTCCAGCCATACCTACCCATGGAGAGGCCGATCTGCAGTGAAACCGCTGAGACCTTGCCACTCCCTGCGTTTATGTGGGCAGATCATGGAGCGGCAGCCCTTGTACCCGCCCCTAATAAATACATGCCCCAGAACAAAATATAAAAACAGAGGTGATGACTGACCAAGTGTATTTCTTTCGAGCTCCGGCTTGTCCTGGCTTCTTTCGCTCAACAACTCTGGGATCCACCGTCAAAAGGCCGGCTGAAAGCAAAAGAACATCAAAACTCAAAAGACTTTAGGAATATCACTATATCTGCATTTTCGAAAACTGCAAAGAACTAGGCAGAAATCAAAGATGCTACTTTCTAAGGAGACACGGCAGTTCTTAAATCTTCAAACAAATGGAAAAATCATCAAAACATCATCGATAAGCACCATATGAGAGGTTCTTAAAAGGCTATAAAAATATAAGACAACACACACATACATACAAACTAACATATACATACATACATACAAACATATAAATACACACACAATGTCATACATACAAATATAAATGCAATGCAACAGTACCCAAATAGTATAAATGCTAAAGTAGTACTTCTGGGGTGTGAACCCATCTCAGCGCTCTCATCCAGAAGGGTACGACCTCATACCCTGAATGAAAGAATACTGCATAATCATTTACTCCAAGCTAATAACCCCACACATCATTCTTTAAGGCTAATACCCATAGGCAGAACATGCAATCATTAAAAATTGCAGGCTATGAAAAGCATTAAAGAAACGATAAGAAGATCATCCTGTTGAGTGGAAAATCCTACCCAGTCGTAACTTCTCCACCATTTCTTTATCGACAATGCTTCGGAGCGCCCTGGACAGCGCCAGTCGGAGAGCACCCGCTTGACCGCTTGGACCACCATGCTCAACGGTCGCTGTGAAATCAACGGCATTTACTTTTCCTGTCAGATGAAGTGGAAAAATTATCTGTTCTCTGCAAACACCAGAAAACATGAAATAATGGTAAGGTAAATGGTAATTTAATGGTAAGGCAAATGGTAATAAATGATAAGTAAGTAAGTTTAATGCACAGACATCTAAGGAATCATATAAGGTAAATGGTAATGTAATGGTAAGGTAAATGGTATTATGATGGTAAGGCAAATTTAATGGTAAGGCAAGTCCCTTAAGCTAGCCTGAGAGACAGCCATGAGTTTGAAGTTTCAGCGACTTCATTTTCTTAGCCTCAGCATACAAGAGCAATTAAAACGTCTTAGTAACTGTTCATCAATGGATTTCAAAAACAAATTAGATGCCTCGATCAAACAATTTCCATAGGGGGTCATTGCATAATTACGTAACGCCGAAAATGACCGTTTTCGACCCATCCACCCACCCTGTAACGCATCGTAACGTTTCCCTAGACCCACCCACCCACCTCCCCCAGCGTTACGTATTTATTGTTACGAAAAATCATTTTAGATTTACTATGTGAACGCGCAATTATAATTCATATTTTATAGCGAATTTAATAATTATAGTATGTGAATTAGAACTTGACAGTAGACCTAAAATCTACAGAACGTTTTATTTATATAAATGACAGTCATGTTTGAAATGCAAATTACTTTGTTTTTAAAGTTTTACGTCAAAGTTTTACACACTGGAAAGTTTCATGGACTAAATTGCTTATTAGTAATTAATCAAATTATGATGAACTAGTTATCTGCTTAGTCTGAACACTTCGATAATTATTAATATAAATTTTGCTCAGTTTTTGTCGGGCATTAATTTTAAATGTTTGAAATTCGTGTCCACTAAGTGAAATATGCTTTAAAGTTGTTCTTCAAGGTCAGGAATCCAGGGAGAATTACCACATTGTTCCGACAGTAAAACTATGAAAGATCCAAAGAATTCGAACAGCGGTTTCCGGTTTACACAAACGGGAGATGAAATCGCAGCTTATTTTAGACCAATAGCACAGCGTCTAACCAGTTTGGTCATTCGCCATTGGGTCGTATTTATATACAGAAATAGGTCACCTGGGTGCGTTGCGAAAGGTGGTTCCCTACGAGAGCCATACAAACTGCAGGGCCGAACTTTCACAATTTCAACTTGTAATTTTAAAATAATGCTCAATAAGGTGTCATTCGATGTTAATTTAATTTTTTTGTAGCTAAACTGTTGGTAAAAGCGTTACGTAACGTTCATCTCCATACACCCACCCACGTAACGTTTCGTAACGTTTTCAAGGACCCCACCCACCCACCCTCGAGCGTTACGTAATTATGCAATGACCCCTAGTAAGAGACTCTTACCGGTCACACAGTCGTGGAAAGTATTCCAGAAGACTTTTGCCATTCACAGAAATCTTTCCAGTTCCTCGCTCATAGAGCTTCACGCTCGCACGTCCATCCTTTCGTGCTCCTGACAAAATACATGCCTTGTTCAAACTATTAAAATTGAATATATTATGGTTAATTAATTTGCAAGTATTACTTTAATGCTTTATCCGAGGTTCAAATGAGGGATCAGATTTTTACATCCAGAGATGCGGTAAACTAGAGTAGGCCTGCGGAACACTGATTCTTAAACACATTATTAAGTAAATTTAATATAAACAATTAAACATCTATTTGTTTTTTGGCAAACAGTTCCAGGGGTTTTGGCAAAAAGTTCCAGGGTTTTTGGCAAAGAGTTCCAGGGTTTTGGGCAGAGAGTTCCAATTATAAATTGAATCCATTCAAAATTTTAAAATGGTATTAATTAATTACCCTCTGCTTCTTGGTAACCTCGGCCATCTTCGTCATACAACAGCTGCAAATCGAAAAATGAAAAAAGTAAAACCTTACAGAATAGAAACCTAAGGCACCATTATCATTCATATGGATAAAAATTAGCTAAAATCAGGTAATTTGACCTTTGATCGGTCTGGTTTCCATCACATGTAAACAGCTTGGATTAAATTAGCTCCAGTAAGATCAGACTTGTATAAAAAGATCAGTCTTCACAGCTTAAATCAATCTAGATTAGGTTAGTCTTCATGAGGTCAGTTTAGATTAGCTATCACTAGACAAGTTAATGTTACATACCATTTGATCAGCTTTAAATTATATACCATTTGATAAGCTTTACATTACATACCATCTGATAAGCCTTAACTTAGATACCATCTAATAAGCTTTAAATTAGATACCATTTCATAAGCCTTCATTACATTAGTCAACTGTAAAGTTTGGATCGGAATCCATCGGTTCAGTTCATGTGTGTCCCAGTGGCAGCTCTACTAGTTATCTAAGCACTCTTTGCTTAATGCTGAACTCTTAGTTATGAACAAATGGCAAACATATCATTTATGCTAGTATAGGCAACACTTTTGGGAGGTACTTAGAAAGCAACTACATCGAAGATCTAGGTAAATAATCAGTTAATCTAAATAAGATCAGATCAGATTACAGTTTGATTAGATTAGATTAGATTACTAGTGGGATTTCCAGAGATGATGACTGCTTCTGAAGTTCGAATCTAAACTGAGAAATGTAGTCTTTCTCTCGGTTTGCAAACGGTTGCTTAGCAACAAGGTCGATGAGTGCAACAAACGTTTTGTACTGAAAGAACAAGAACACAAAAACCGTTGCCAAAGTACCAAGATGGCAAGTCTTAGCTAAACAAGATTAAATCACACAACTAGTCTGGTTCTATTCTAGAGAGATTCATGATCAGTTGTTAATCATCCAACCATCCATGATCATTATGTAAGCACATTTAAACCTTCTCAGCTGAGTCACTCAAAGCATCTTAAACTTTGCATATCACAGTCAAGGATTGGGGTAATTAGACCTTAACAGAATAAATTTATTACTTTAATTTTCATTCTGCACAGTTTTTTAACCCAGCATGTCAACCTAACAACATGCCATACTCAACCAGCATGTCAAGCAGAGTTGCTGACATGACTCATAGGTCACTATCATGATCAAAATAAAAGTTTCTCATGTTAGAATGCAAGATATCAAATCATCACCAATCATTTTCTGAAAATCAGTTACCTCAACATCGGCCAATTTCTCCTGAAACCTGTCCTCTAAGACTGGTTTCTCTACCCACTGGCTCCCTGCCAACGGCCTGAAACAACAACAAAAACTTTCAGCATTTCCACACACACCTACTACTCCAACGCAACTGTAAAGTCGGTAAACTGTCCAGGCATTTTATAATTAATGCCTTGATTAGCATAATCATCAGTGTAATTTTGTTTTACTGCATAACTCAATATATATGATGCATTTCTCTCTGATAGCAATGTTAGGAGTAAGGTCATGATGATATACCTATCCCTATATCATGACTAGCACTGAGGCCATCCGATATGCCATTTCTCGTATCAACATTAGATTCATGGCCATCCTGATATCCCTTTCCAAATCCAAATAAACAATAAGGTCACCAATACCGCATATTGTTTGCATGTTTAGAATGAAGGCTGCCGATACCCTGTTTGACAGTAAAGTAAGTCAAGGTCCCTTGACCTAAAATGGGACTAAGGGGAGGCACTCCTTTCAATTCTGTAGAACATTGAGTTGAGCCTGCGATGGACAAACCAGTGCATTGCAGGATTTGCCGTTTACTTCCCAAAGGCACACATGCACAAACAACTTGCCTAAGGTCGTAACACGGAGTCGAACCAGCAACTGCATGATCATTGAGCAAGCACATTACCAATAGACCACCTGGTCACGCCGTTTTGATAACGGTAAGAACTAAAGCCAGTGGGTTAGAATAAAGACAACCTTAATGTCCTCATGTAGATTCAGAATCTCATATCTCCACAACAAAACAGCAAATTTGAACATTGTTGCTTACAGCTGATCAGCAGAATCCAATTTAACTCCTTTGGCAAACTGAGCATCTTCAAATTTTCTCAACTCCTCCAGCTTTAACGACAACTCCTGTCGAATGAAAACAAAGAACATGGCCTGGTTGATCATAACATGAAGAAAAAAGCAGAATGCCTAGCTTATTCTAGTTCATAAAAACTTACACATATATGTGACCTCGGCCGAGAGAAGGGACCACTTGTCGCTTTCTAGATTAGCCGGAAAACGCGTTTTTACGCTAAACGATTATATTGATTTTTTCGTCTAATTAGTCAACCTGTAGCTCGGACTCACTGTACAACAACGAATCTTACGCTACTCGATGCGTTAAGGCTAAATTCAGGCATTAATGCATTGGGTATTGACACATTAAATTTTTTAATGCGATTTCCCGCCAAATGATATTTTATATTTTTGTGAAAAAAGTGCATAAATTACGGGCCAAACGCTCTGAAATTTTTTCCTCATTTTACCTAAGGTGTAAGCATGTGGAAACTGCTAATAAGTCCATTTGCGACAAGTGGTCCCTTCTCTCGGCCGAGGTCACATATTACAGAAGATCAGACTAAGACTTGAAATAAAAGCATTAGCCTGCTTGCACTATGTTGCAATTGTCTGGTGGGCTGATTGATTGAATGATTGATTGAATGTTTGATTCACTGATTAATTGATTGATTGAATGATTGATTCACTGATTGAATGACAGAACAGAAATTCAGCATTGCCAGGGACAGAATGTGTGTAGTAACTTTATAGATTTGACTAATTGATTATTTGGATTGAATGAAGAACAAAGAATAAACATTAACAGACAGTAAAATTAATTTCTTGATTGACTGATCAAGTGGTTGAAAGAAGACCAATCAACTGCAGCAAAAGATAAAGCTCACATGTAGAACTTGGAAGAAATTTGGTTTGCCAGTGTAGAACAGAAAATTGAACGGCCGACCGTCCATTCCAAACTGAGCCGCTAAAAGTCAGCAAAAACACATTTAGTAATAGCAATATTATCCTCATCAATCACAGACTTATGTTCACAGATTTATCAGTCATCGTAGTTAGTTAGTTAGTTATCTAAATACTTTATATAGCACCATTTAAATATCTTAAAAAAAGCACAGCATCCCTCACAAAAACGTAAAACTCCTTGATTTATATTTCCTGACACTGCAGTGCTTTTGTGAGTTTCTTGAAGAACACTGTGTCCT
Source organism: Allolobophora icterica (assembly GCA_963556255.1). Lineage (NCBI taxonomy): Eukaryota > Metazoa > Annelida > Clitellata > Crassiclitellata > Lumbricidae > Allolobophora > Allolobophora icterica. The sequence continues at coordinate 10,624,480 of OY744609.1, read as the reverse complement.
GGTACATATAAACATATGATGATTAACTTATGACAATAATAGTTTTATCGGTTAGGACGTTTATCATAGATATCATGACATTCGTTAGGCCTTAAAGCACTGAACATAGATGAATAACAATAAATGCATTTCAAATTGTTACTCTGCCTGAACCTCTTAGAGGACAAGGACTTCTGACACTTTATCCTAACTACTTCAACAGCTAAAAACAACCTTATAAAAGTAAAAAGGACCTCGACATCCGAATAACATCAGCAATTTCCACACTACATAACAATATCTGTTAGCAGCTAATACTAATGCAGCTACAGTCACATGGTTCTGTTTGTAAACTAATAGTAAAAAGTTCTGGTAAATATATGGTTGTTAGCAATGTCAGCCGCTGTAACTCTTGTAATGTATTCAACAGTGTTACATTACCTTTTCGTTTTGGCAAGATCTCCGTTGGATGCTGTAGAACAACAAATAAGTTTAGTAAATATGAAGCAGCTGGTTAACTTTACATAGAAGGAGAGCAGTCCTTAAGCTAGCTGTGAGGCAACCATGGGTATGAAGTGCTAGCAACTTCATTTTCTTAGCCTCGGCATATGAGGGCAAGCGGTCAGTCCTCTCCCTCGCCGTCTCATCTTCCCACCGACTATTACGGTCAGTGTACTCATTATAGCTGAGTTGGCTAGGGGGCACAGGAAGAGGAGAAATCTCAAACCAAATTTCTGCCCTGGTGAGGATTTAAACCCCCGACATCTCAATTGACAGTCCAGCATGCTACCACTACATTATCGAGCACCCCACAACATAGGTAGATGGAAACGTGGTTTTCACCAGAAAATCTAGCCAAATCCAGAGCAGCATCATACTCAGTTTGATATTGTCGGACTCTGTGATGAATTTCTCAGACACAGTCACATAATTGATTCTCTTAATGCACACACATTAAACACACATTAAAAACAGTTATTTCGGTACGACTTCTGATTTTGAAAACTTACTTTTAATTTGGGCCTTGCTTTCTTGTCAAACACACCCGATGGCAATAAATATTCAATTGCTTTCTGCAAATTAAAACTAACAACAGTTAAGAAAACATCAAATAAATGCAGATCTCAAAGAAACATCACACTATTTTTGGCCTTTATATTGTCTCTGACAGGGCCCCTAAATATTTTTTCTGTAAATGTCCAACCACACACACACATACATACAGACGAATACTCATACGTATGTACATAAATATATAATCTACCTGTTTCTTAAGTTTTCGATCTATGTAAAGCTGCATGCCAGAAAAATCAATGGTACCTGAAGGTACTCTGATAGGTCTCTCTTGAAGTGGTGCTATATAAATTTTCAATTACAAATTACAAAACTACAAGGTATGCTAAGGTAGTTTCACATAAAATAATCCACCTTAGTCCTCAGGTTTGTCGTCTGAAGGTCTAAGTATCTTTCAGCTAAAGTCCGTAAGTGCCAAATGCAACTGGACAGTCTTCCCCACAAACAACATTGCATGAACAATAACCGATCAAGCCTAATGACTTCTATAGCGCCGTTACCGATCTATGTAAAGCTGCAGGACACAAGATATCAATTGATGGTCGCTTCAAGTGATATCGTACTAAAAATTGTAATCCATTGGAAAAACCCAGTCGAAATCTGATGAGTTAATTAAACTACTTGTTCACTTCACACAGACAACGAAGATTTAAACTCCAAACACAAACAAGTTTAAAGCAAAGCACGCGATAACCTAAGAATAAGAGCTAGGGAAAAGTAAAAAAACTACACCATTCAATAAGAATTAAGATCCACCAACCTAAATGCATTAATGGTGGTTTCATTTATTATTACATCTGAGACTCATTGCAAACACACACACGTGTATATACATATATATGTGCGTGCGTGCGTGCATATATCTATTACTGCATCTAGAATTAGACTTTTAAACTGTTTATAATGCATCACTTTTGACGACACTGTGCTCCTTCTTGCTAATGTTTTTTACACATTGTTGTTGTCAAGTGAGGGTTTGTCTTGCAATAATAATAATTACTTACTAACTTACTTATGACACACTTCATTAAGACAAAATTTCTTTAAAACATCATCAGGACTGGGAAACCAAAATTAATTGCTCTCTAGGAAATAAATTCTTGATATCCCAGCATTGTTACGAAGTGGATGAAGTTGAGAAATGCTTTAGAAATTTTCAAGTTTACACTTAAGAATAACGAATGTATCGAGACTGTATGGGTTTCATACATCGATGTCTTCCTGCGTAAACATGTCAGGATCAGCGCCCATGATGGATGCCAGATGGCGCTTTCCAATCTCAAACTCAGCGATTTCTTCCTCCATGAATGTATCTACGAAAGAAAACCAACTCATCAAAGTTAAACAATTTCCCTCTAGGACAGAAAGTCAACTCTAAGATTCTGTTCCCTGAAAACTCGACCACACAAAAAACAAGTACAGCTCTTTATAAAAAGGTTCACAATAATCAAATCAAGTAGAACACAGGAATGAACATGGCTCCCAAATTTAACTCGCCTTCAGAATGTAACCTCACTGTAATCTTACTTTCATATAACGTGGTAACTGGTATGCCTCTAAAACATGGCATTGCCCTCTCTCCTGCAGCCTTCCGCTAGTGACTGATAACCAAACTTTTCAAGCCATCTTATCCTGATTCTACTCCTGCACCACCCCATGACTACATGTACCATGCTGCCTCCTCTGCTTGACCTCCCTGGATTCTGACCTGGCACCAAAACAAACTAAACAACCTGGCTATACAGGACTTGATTTGATAGAGCGCTGGTGAATAAACTGGTTTCCTTGGCTTTCGTGTGATGCTGAAAAATTCAGATATTTATATTACATTACATATGTGTGATGATCATATGGAGAGGGAGAGGGAGAGGACTGGCCACCTGTCCTCATATGCCGAGGCAAAGAAAAATGAAGTCGCTAACATTTTATACGGTCCATGGCTGCCCCAAGCCTAGCTTAAGTGACTGCAAAAGTTACTTGTTTTTCTTCCCCTTTCAATTGCAACACTTTCTGAACAATGTAACATGGTCACATGCTTTGTGCGAAAATAATTCTATGAGTAAGTCTTGCTTACTATGAGCTTGTGCTCTTTCAAGATAGGCCTTCATAGCCTTGTTGATTTTTTCCACTTTTTCTGCAGATGCATGTCCAACAGGTCTGGCTTCTTGACCAGCATCTGACTTGCTTGGCCGATGACTTTCAGTTGAAACACTTAGCTCTGGAACCTAGGACAATTTAAAAGTAACTCATTTAATATCATGTTCACCATCACAGAAGTTGCAAGGTAGAATCTAATCTTCTAAGCAGCGATATGAGTGATACAACGTCGCGGCCATTTAAAGCCAGTGGCATATAATATTTTAGATTTACTCGTATGCCGCTATTGCTACCTGTTAAATAAATTCCCTTACAGCTGAACGTCCACCCTGGATGATCCGCATATTTCGTTAGTAGAAGGTATACTCTGTTCCCCTTCAGCGCTCGTGAGTAAGCTGGTGCCATACGCTTAGCTTCAGAGTAGCGCTTTATAAATGTCGAGTTTACGATTACGATTCCGTCTTAATAGCAGCCTAGCAGTTAATAATCTATTCAAGCACTATAAAAATTATCTTACTAATGAATGCCGGTGAACTAACGTGCCTCACGATTCTTGATTTTGGTTAGATCTTAAATCATCGTAAATGCCTTGGCAAATTTTATGCAAAACCCAAGCACCTTACGGCCGGTTAAAACCTACCCGTAAGAGTAAATTTGAACTGCGTCCAAATTTTAGCGAGTTTGTACAATTTAAAACCAGTCTCCGCGCACTGAAGGAGGCCGCCATGTCTGAGAGCTACAAGATCAAGTGCATAGGTGTCTAGTATGCCATCGTTTTTGTTTACTCGTTTACTCAGCGGCTAGACACATGCAGATCAGATCTCTTTAGGAAATTCTGATAACATGAAAGATTTTTTGGCAAAGAATCTAGAAAGAAATAGTGAAATTTTAGAAAGTTTTTTCATTGTGGGCACTTAATCGAATATTATTATTTTATTAATAGTTGAAAAAGGATGAATATTCACAAAATCGCTGAAAGTTAACACATGAATATTCTACCAAATACTAGCTGGGATTAAGATTGCTGCAATCTTAGTCCCAGATACTAGTTTTCCAGACATAAATTAGGTAACAGAAGGAATGTAATATAGTGTAGGGCCTATGCCCCAATGCAGTTTTGCTAGATTTGTAAAGCGTGAAAAAACTTCGATGCTATTTTCAGTTCTGACCAATCGCTGGCTCTTTGTATGATAGGCCTTAGTTGCTCATGGAGTCACGGTATAATTACGATGCCAATTAACTATTATTATTAGCATCATTTTGGTGAGATCATGCAATTAAGGTATAGGATTTGACTAATCATGACTAATTACAATAGGCCTATGCCACGCCTTAAAATATAGGCCTATGCCTGCAATAGGCCTATGTGCATTCTCAAATGTCTCGTGACTGGTGACTGGCTGCCTAGTCTGTGACAGAATTCAGACGATCATTCTTCGATATTCAGAACAAGGAAGCTCTAATCCCTTCATAAATAAAACCGGCTTTGTTGACCCATAAGTACAACGAAGAAATATTATGAAACGTAATTATTAATCTGCACGTGATCCTGAGATTAGCGTCCGCTCATTGGCTGTCTCATCGATCGGGAAAGGTTAATAGGTCATTGATGGCGATGGACTACAATGCATAAATCGATGTGTCGAAACATTTACATCTGAATGTTCTGTGCAATATTTAAAAAACTGACCAACTAATTAAATGGCTAATTCGACGGGACTTGATGAAGCCAGAGTCTCCTTTAAGGTGGTGTTATTGGGAGAGGGTGCTGTCGGAAAGACGTCCCTCCTGCTGAGATACGTAGAAAATAAATTCAACGATAGACATATTCAAACATTACAGGTAAGTTTTAAAAATAAAATATACGATTTTGTTAAACATGTTCGTACAATAGTGTTTTACTTTGTGTGGTCTGCTTGCTACATACGGAGACGATCATGTCCATGGAGCTCTAACCGAGAATTAGCCTTAGATATGAAGTGTTATTGACATCTTTTTCTCAGTCTCGGCATTTGGGGGAAGATGGACAGTTCCTTTGAACAAACATCTTGAAGTTAGACACTTGCAGACAACTTGGATCTAAAGGAGACTGAATTTATCCTAGGTTAAATATGTATGGTTGTAAAATCTCTTTTCTTATTATGCGCAGCCATATTTCGTAATTGATTTTTTTATGTTTCGGTTGTAATTTCGTGTAATTTACGTTATAAATAAAAATTCAAATGTTTCTCATACAAATTAGAAGTGACTCGTAAAAGTAATTTCAAAGGTAAGAAAAAGAAATGGCTGTGTTCTTTGACATGTTTCGTGAATTATTGTAAAGCCAAACTTTTATCAACTTCTGATTTGTGCATGGGTCGACCTGATAATGTCAGTAACATCATACTAAAAACAAACAAACGAGGTTGATGATAACAGTCATTAATTAACATTACTCCAATGTTGTGCATAGATCCTGTTTGAGAAGGGACATTTATCCTTGTGGAGAATGAGAGTGACTAGTTAGCATTTATGGCTTCATCACTTCTTCATAATATCAGTTAATTGCACTAAACATTAAATTAGTTTAATTGGTTTAGTATAAAGCAGTGTTCTAATCCCTGCATTGGTCAATAACTTTGAACACTGAGTTTTGTAACGGATGCGATACAAAAATGGTGTTCCTACAAAACAACTGAATTGAATCAAGTAAATTGCAAACTTCTGGTTTCTGCTTGCTTTTTATAGGCTGCATTTCTCAGCAAGAAACTGAACATCGCGGGACGAAGGGTGAACCTTTCTGTGTGGGACACAGCGGGACAGGAACGATTTCATGCCCTGGGACCGATTTACTATAGAGAAAGCCAGGGAGCACTTCTGGTCTATGATATTACAGATGAAGACTCATTCAGAAAGGTTTCTTACTGTTCTTTGTGTCAGGCTATGCTACTGATTTGAAACTGGTACAGAGATTTCTTAAAGTAAGGTGAAAGTGAGGTAACTTGAGTAACAATTCATATTACATGTACTGTTTTTTAAAATGCATACATACAGGCATATAATTCTTGTCGTTGGTACATATATTCATAAATGTATACATACATCATACATAGATATTTACCAACATACATACATACATGCATGCATGTGCACATGCATGCATAGTAGAAGACTTTGTGGTCATGGAACAAAAGGCATCTTTCTGCTATGGTGACAGAATGACACTGGAGTTCTAACAACTAGACTTCCTTCTGTTTTTTTAAATAAATATTTTAATAGGAAATCTTATTTTGCAAATGACTTACTGGATTTAATTATCAGACATTCTTAGGCAAAAGGCTGGAATTAACCTCATGTGGATCACCTTGCAGCAGATCACGTTTCCACTTTCTATGGTTAATCGGGTGTTTTTTCTGGTTTCCAGGTGAAATCGTGGGTCAAAGAGCTTAGGAAAATGCTCGGAACTGATGTCTGCCTTCGAATAATTGGCAACAAGATCGACCTAGAGAAGGATCGGCATGTGTCTTTGGAAGAAGCTATGCAGTAAGCCAATCATCATCAGATATGGTATCTTAGAACAGGATATGTGGGTTTGTCCCTAGAGAGAAGTACCATAACTGGACATCAGTCAATCAGTTTAGACTAACTTTAAAGCACATTAGGAAAAGGTAACTTTCTCCTGATGGTAACTAGCATATAAGCTGCTTTATGTTCATGATGATAAATTGGTGATGATAAACTAGTTTGTTAACTTACATAACATTTAGTGTAATGTTACAAGCACTTGCAAAACAGCAAAGCACTGCGTAAAGAGATCTATACTGACCTAAACGAGTGCGTTGAGCCGAATCGATTGAAACAGTGTGTATGTTTAAAGGAAGGGTTCCTATAGGTCCGATGCATGAGAAATCGTGACAGACATGACAAGAAGCCATGTTGAATTGCACAATGTACTTGATGATGGTAAATTGTGATATTGAATTGCACTGTATTTTCGTGATGGTGATGGTATCTTGCCCTGTCGATTTGCTCAGTGTGCTTCATGATTGGTAAATCCATCATGATGCACAATAGATTACAGTGTTCAATGGTGCTTTGCGTCATTTTGCAGATATGCAGAATCTGTTGGTGCGAAACATTTCCAGACATCAGCAAAACTAAACAAAGGCATTGAGGATGTATTCCTTGACATCGCTAAGGGTAGATTTATATATTTTTCTAATTATTATGCATATAATAAACAAATAAATGGAGTTTTTACCAATCCAAAGTCTAGTTGTTTTCTAAGAAGCGCTATAATATGATAAATTTATCACAACTGCAGATTGTTCGTTCATTCGGTAAGTTTTTAAAAATATTTGCTAATTGACTAAGTTTAACCACATGTGAAGCTTTTCGAAATCGATGAAGCATTTAGGAATTGCAGAGATCAGTGGCCTGTTCAGCTCAGGGCGGCTGTTTGCTAGTTCAGCAAGCTATCCCTTCTGAGGAAAGCCCCTAGTGCTCCCTGTTTGCTACAAATTCTATTCTATTACTTATTCCATATCCCTAACCTTTACCCTCCCTTTCTCTGGCCAAATGCAGCGAAACTACTGCGTTCTCATGTCGTCTGCATTCGGATGCTGGCGTTATATGTTGTCTCTTCTCACACTGCTTAAATAGATATGGATAATGTACATGTTGTATGCATGTATTGTACAGATGATAGTCAACTGGATTTTGTTGGTTTATGTTTAGCGATGCTGCAGAAAGCAGACGAATCGGCTCCGGTGTCTCCCTCCACCCGACGGAATGTAGTGACTATCATTGATGACGAACCTCCTCCAAGTAGTGTGGGTGGGTCATGTTGCGGTGGATCCTGAGGCGGAACGATAGAGGGAGGACTTGTTTGTGATGACATCAGCGTGGTCAGGGTCGCGTATAAATAGTCCAACTGCTGACCCTGTGTTCCTTCTCCTCCTCTTTTCCTTGATCAACTGTGGCATTCGATGTGAGCCAGTGTGGAGAGTTCCCAGCTGTTGCGTCTGTAGCGAGAGAATTGTTGAGCTCTTGTGATACACTGAAGAAAACGGAGATGGTGAAAGATATGCCCTGTGTGCTGTGAAAATTAATTTTTTAAGGTTCTGGAAATTCTGAGTGTTTACGGCAGAAATTCTTCAGTAAATTTTCTTTTCTGTCATATCTGGTACGTGATCTACGATTTTTCGTGCTTTTAAGGTTCTAATAGTGAAATTGAAATTCTAATTTGTTGCAACCGCCTAACATTGTACTCCAAAGTTCTGACACATTAACAGCGGCATTAGTGTGCTATTTCCACGTGTAATGGGAAGTCTGAACTTCTCCGATGTCTTTGGTATTTATAAGCGGCTGATTAATCATGTTCAGTTCTGTTTTAAGGTTAGAGTTACCATCATTTTTAGATTTGAGTTACGGTAATGACTTTTTGCCTTACTAGAACTTTGGATCTTAATATAGGACTTTGAAAGTGTTGAGGCTTACAGCTGCAGCTGAAGTGCGACTGTTTTCGGATGTGATACTCTCGACCGTTAAGCTACTTTAAGTTAGAGTTACTTTCGTTTCGTTTACCAGTCTTATCTGTTAATTTTAAGAGAAATACTGTGTATTTAAGAATGTTCTTTTTGTTAAAGAATGTGGCTTAGATTTTAATTTAAGAATAAATTGGATGTTCCTACGTATGCATGTATATAGCAACTTAGTCAATATGTGTATAAAACCTCTTTTGGTACACTGCAGACCACTTTGCACATGGTGACTGGAAGGCAGAATCAACAAAACTACATGTTAATGGACCGTGGGTTAAAGAACTTAAAGGGATTGTACTCAAGTACAGTAGTGTACTAATGTTGACTTAGTGTAGCTAGAAAGCTCAGTGGCATGAAGTAGTAAAGCAGACTTTATCAGTCTTTAGTAGCCATCGAGCACATTTTTAACGACGAGCTGCATTGGTTTCCCAGTCAATTTTAGTACACTAACATCACATGCGTCATTAACATGTTAAAAATTGTTATAATCGGGTCAGTTTTGACAAAAGAGCAATCCCTTAAGCTTACTCTGAGGGGCAGCCATGGGTAAGCAACTTCGTTTTCTTGGCCGCAGCATACGAGGGTGGGTGGCCAGTTCTCTCCTCGCCGCATGATCTTCCAATCGCCAGTGCATAGGCAGTTTACTCGTTTTATAACCAAGTTCACTGGGGCACAAGTATTTGACCCAAACCTCTGGGTTGATAGTCCTGCACGTGAACCAGTAGGCCTGTCAAGAGGCATCTGGAGGCTGTGAATGCAATATCTGAACATTTATAGAAATTACCGAATTATTACTAAAATTTGACACCTTTGCTAAACAAGTACACCAGCGTGGTATGAGGTGCTAGATGAACTAAATTCATAATGCATGTTCCCAGTTGTGTTATGTACGAATTCATGAGAGAAGTGGGAAGTGGAACATCAAGCACCTCTTAAAGCCTCTGTTCAAAAGCCCCCCCCCCCATACCACCTACGACTGGTCCTCGTGGGCAAGCAAAGTGTATGCATGGGCGTCTGCAGGAATTTTTGTAGAGGGGTTGCAAAATGACTTTTTCATGAACACAAAACATGTGACAACTTTGAAAATAAATAATGGTCAAGGAGTTAACTATGTGCAAAATCCAGAGGGTAAATACCCCTCCGGACGCCTACAAGTGTATGGTGGATGACAGAGTCCTTGCCAGGATATGCAAGTGCCCCGTGGCAAAGGGCCAGAAGGATGGATGATGTAGAGCAGATGCTTGGAGATGGTGTCTCAAAAAATACTGGGAGGAAGGAAACGGGGAACCACCTCTCTATCTTCTATCCCAAGCTCGATGAAAACAACAAAAATAAATGAAGGACAAGGCAAAAAATAAAGAATAGCATAGTTTCATTCCTGGACTTGCCTATGGGCAGAATTCTACACTGAATAAGAAGAAGAAACATGCTATACAGATAGGCGACTGTGACTAACTCCACAAAAAACAAGACTCAAAGAGCAACAGTTCACGTCGTTTTATAAACCTTTAATTTTTAACAAGCTTCAATAAATACTGTCACAAAGAATGACAAAATTTAACAGCTTTGTCTTCGAGTTAGTACAAAACTCTGAATGTACACCGTCATTAGCATGTCATTGAAACATAATTGGCCATAAAGAGGAAGACAAATTAAAATGTGGTGATTGGTCCAACCAAAACTTAATTAGCAAACTGTCTCATTTGAAAAAATTACCTTAGCATTTATACAGCCCAATAAAGCAAGCTCTTATGTCTTAAATATTCATGAATACAGTGTCAAGTAAGCAAAGTGAGCACATTTGTTACCAGTAAAGTACAAGAATGACTTATTTAGAACTTGAGTAACCTCAAAGAAAACCAGGATCCCTCTGACTTCAAAGCTTACAGATTTCAAAACGACTTGATCTTCCAAAAAGGATTATCGCTTCACAAAAAATACAATGATCTATCAGCAACAAATTTAATTGCATGATTAAAATTGGTAAATTCTCAAAGCAACGATCCTTTCAGAAACTGATGATACCTTAACAAATATTTTACATCCTTACAAACAAATTTAATATAAAGTGCAATGATTGTAAGAAGCTGATCTGCATACACGATATTGATACCAATATCATCATAATCTGAGCTACAATAGCTTATAATGTTTCTTATAATAACGTAATCATATAATTTAATAATTTAAATTCAATTTTTTATTTAATTTAAATTAATAATTTCTTATAATAATTGCTTATAATATTAGTATAATAATAGTTAATAGTTTCTTGGTCTGTATCAAAGAAATTCATACATGGCATCTTTAAACAGATACAAATAGCCTGTTCCCAATAACCTTATCGTAATGCAACTTAAAATATTATATATTATGAACATTTTCAATATATTATGACTAACTTTAACTCTGTATCTATTCTAAAGCATCGCAAAAGCAACAAAAAACCAAAAACACAAAGTTCCGGATTTAGAAACATAAAACATTACCTAAAATCAAATTGACTTCAACATAATTGACGTAGTACACCTCATAACCACAGTAGAAACTCGGCCTTGACGATCCATTGCGTTCCCTCGTTCCAGTCCGCTAAGCACATCAGTTCGAGTAAAACGCACCACTAACCGGAAGTACATAAACCAGACTGTCAAGTCCACACCGCCTTGAACACTTCAAAACTCGTTCTGAATATCCATCAAATACCTAGTTCCAAAACAAAATACCGTTTTTTCCAGCCGTTACATAACTCGATGGTGTCATTTGCCGCTTGCCGACATAAACGGCAATTCTGAGCCAGACGATTAGGATTGTGATTCAAAGTGAGCAGAGATCCCAGCGCTTTCATCTACTCATTGCTGCTTCTTGTTGTTGCCGTAGTCGGAGCTTGACTTTTCAATTTCCGTCTGACCAATCATGAAGCGCACGATGCCATAACCTGAAAAGAAAAAGCAGCACTAATTTGTTTAGAATCTCCTGTTTATGTAGCACCACTACCTGATGTTCGTGTGTGTGTGTGTGTACTTGACTATTTATACAACCGCTGTCATGGACTGTACATTATCATGGACTGCGTATGGATTAGTTATGTAGACTCTGGATTCATATATAATCTATGTAGTGACGTCAGACCTCCTCTGGACTAGAGATGGTTTTGGTAATAGGCACTCGGACATGAACCTTGACAGTAGTGACACTCTTTAAGTTGAACTTATACAACATATTCTTAGTTGATACATAACAAAAGTGTTAACATACAATCCTCAAGGACATTACAGCATCTTTATGAGGTTTGAAAAGAAGCCGCCCAAATAATTACAAACATACCCACAAGCTATCAACTGAAGTGACAAGTCAGTCCTTAGTGACTTTCAAAGCATTCTAGTATCAACTCAATGGTGCATCAATCATATCATTCTCAAGGTTCCCCAAAGTAAAGTCTCCCTACTTCTAAACTGCCTTTCCTTAAACTTAGTCTTTTACTGGTAATATACTGATAATCCGATTTCTTTAACTGTCACCGATCTGTAAAAGTTTTTCTTTCCTGAGAAGATAATGCAAACCTCACAGAAAACAAGTAATTGTTACATTTTGTCTTTCTATACCTGTAGCAGAATAGATCCTGTGAAATAACTAAGGAAGAAACTGAGTCTCCGAAACACTGCTCCCTATTACTGTTATTAATTATGATTAATAACTATTATTATGAATTATTACTAATTCATAATCTTGCATTGCACTTGAAGGCAAGACACCACAGCACAGAAGCACTACATAACAACAACAAGGTTATTAGATAGTGGTATTTAATAAATTCATTATTGTATTGTATTGTATATGGGCATTTATAAAGCGCCTCTCGCGGTATATACCATTCAGAGGCGCTCCCAGTGCGCGAGACCCCGAGAGAAAAAGCAGGATTTAAGGTGAGAAAAGGAAGAAGCGACGCTACCAGAGAGAATGGTGGTGCGGACAGAAGGAGGAAGTCGGTTAAAATTGGCTAAATTCGTAATATTTATAATAATAAAAAAGGCAACTGACCTCCCAAGAGGAGTCCCAAGGTTGTCAGTTGAAGTAACACTGAACCCCGGAAGATGACCATTCCAGCAAAGAAGAAGAGCGGAATGCTGAGAGCAATGGACCACAGAGCCCAGATGATGAAGTCATTCGGTCGCTTCGGAACATCGTAGCACTGTCCGTTGACAAAGCGGTCGTTTTGCACAAAACTCTCGTAGATGTCATCCTTCAGTTACAACACCAAAACACCAATCATACTACGCAATACTAAAAAAATTGGCTAGTATTAATAACTGTGGGACACAGTGGTCGATTGGTCAGAGCGCTTGCTTTGTAATGCGGAGAGTATGGGTTCGAGCCTCCTTTGAGACGGTTACTGTGTAGGTACCTTGAGCAAGTCCTAAACTCACAATTACTCAGCACCATCGATTGGTCCTTGATCATTAGATAGTGGAGCTTAATAAATGAGTAATAATAAGAATAACCTTATGACAGCTTTATGTAGCATTCTGAAAAGGACCATCCCGATGTTTGTGGACGGTACTTGCTCACAGCAGCTGGTCCTACAGTTTGCAAACCTTTGCTCACACTTCATCAGTTGTGGCCCAGCCTCAGACTGCATGCCTGCGCTAGTGTAGATGGACATAACTTAATTTCATTTTTACTCAACCCTATTGTATAGATTCTTGTGTCCTGCACAAAGTTAATGCACTGAGCATCATGTTCTGGCAAAACAGATCCAATTAGCATTTGCAAAATACTACAGAGTCATCATGAAATAGTTCGTGGTTATTAATTGTCATTGTATTAAGTAAATCTATCACACCCGCGTCTAATGCACAAAGCATCAACCGATGGCACACCGAATCCAAGCCGTAATTGGGTCAATATCCAGAAGATCAGTCTGCCAAGACACAGAGGCACCCTATAGCGTATATGCAATATGAAAAAGGTCAGTCATAAGTTGAGAACAAAATGCCATAAGCAAATGAGCAGAACAGTAAGCTAAAGGGAGAGTTCCACAACCTAAGTCTAGCAACCAAAAGAACTGTTTTACCAAGAACAGATCCAGTTTTAGGTATGACCAGAGAAAGATATTCAGAAGACCTGGATAAATAATGATAAAACGCCTGGGGAAAAAGGACTGGTCACATTCGGTCACAATGAAATATAATTTAATAAAACAATTTCGACACATATTTATGAAAATGATTCATTTGCAAATCGTTCATCCTACCTTTTCCTTGAAATGTCTGTGCAGCCATTTTCCACAGGCTTCGTCCGTTTCAGTTGGCACTTGGTCTAAAGGAATTCGCCTACACCAAACAAAATCATCTGATTGGATATCTGCATAATATTTCCATAATCTATTTATATAGCACCACCAACGCCTGACTTCTACTTTCCTAGACCCATCGACTTGAAGTTTAAAATATTCAACTACGATTTCCCTTCACCTGACCATCGACTGAGGCCTTGTGTCTAATTATTATTATTATTATTATTACTACTATTATTAAGGAGCTATTATATAGCGAAGACGATGAACAGGCAGCCATTGAAGAAACATCGTTGAATGACAACAGCACTACAGAAGCTACTAGAATGGATGAGCTTCCTTACAACTGACCAATGACACACACGACTGGAAAGTCCTTATTTAATATTGTGTGACAACTTTGAGCACAGCCCTCTGGCAGACAGGAATATTTCACGTCTTGTTTCCATGGCTTCAACGTGGATAACTGTGGTTACAACAGCTTAGCACTTAAAACAATGGTTCATCACAACATAAATTCTGCTACTGAAGAGTCAAGTACATAGGTACGTGACTTCATGATCACAAGACAATTCCTAACATGATACACACCGAAAGGGGGCGTCATACGGAGGAGACTCCGGTGTACTTACCTCAAGTACATCTCTGCTCGACATTTCTTTCCCTGAATGATACTCATCAGGGTTGGAGGCGCCGAGTCCTTAATGAAGGCAACGGTCAAGTCAAGAATTGCAGGCACTGAAACAGATGCAAGCATTTGACAAGGTGAAAACGGGTAGTCAGAGTAACAGTTGCCGTGACTACAATGCCTCATATTATTATCCTTACGGCCGCTGGAAGGTGAAAATGGTAGTTATGGCAACTGCTGTCGTGGCAACAGTGACTCGTTAGATTGGGGTAACAATTCTGAGTCTCCCATTTATTTAGCTTATGTTACGATAAAATGACCCATACTTTTACCCTAATTACCTAACAGTGTATCATTTGATACCTGTATCAACATCGAAGTAAACAGCCCTGAAGCATACAGTCCCCACATCCAGGATTTAAGGATATGTCCCCTGGCACCTTAATAGCCAAAATAGAAGCAAATGATTTGCTAGCCATATCTAACCAAGCGACACGTGAGGCCCGTGTTAGCATACGTTCATAGTCATGGTTACTTTTGCCATACCAACAAAGACTCGTACCTTTGCCCTTCAGACCGTGCATTGACTGAACGAAACCCTTCGTTCGAGGCAGCAGGTGGTGCTGAAGCTGTGGAAGACCCTTCTGCTTAGCCACCTCCATGCTCTGCAGGTGCTTGGCCTCCGTGAAACGTGTTCCCTCACAAAACAGAAGCAACTGCAAAAAGACCAACAACAAACACTGGATAGACGAGTCATATCATGAAACGAGAACTGCATTTTCAAACTATCATACACATAATATCCATAGAGCATGTGTCTGTCGGAGGATGCTCTGGAATCTATTGTGAAACAGAAACTGTTTGTGACGTCAGTACTGCCGTCTTGACGATGGCGATCAGAGCATTTTAACCAACGACATAATTATACAGGCCTACACTACCGTCATAATATGACGGGCAAATACTCTAGTCATTATTATAATTAGTATCATTATCATTATTAGTATTCTTTTTATCATTATCATTATTATTATTATTATTGTAATTATTACTATTAACACTATTAGCAGTAGTAGGTGCAGTAGTATTTAAACAACTAATCTTTATCTTAAAATTCAAGATAAAGAAAAGATCTAGTACACATATCTGCACTAGACATAACGGCCCATTGTCCGCATTTCGGCGACTCCCCCCTCTTCGACCATGTCCTTAATGGATGACCCCTAATTTCTCATAAAATGTGTCTGATAAATGCACAATTACTTCACAAAGCAATACAAGCAGACGGATTTGCTTACAGTGACCCAGTAGTTGTCTGGATAATCTCGGATGTATTTCAGGTCACGTGAGATGATTTCCTTGTCCTTGTCCCACGTTCTCTTGAGGAAAATGCTTTCCGTAAACATCCAAGCCCAACCGATCAACGGAACAAACTTCAGACTAGACTTTCCAAATATCTTGGTTCCCTGAAACCAGAAACAGTGTAAGACGCATCATTATCACAGTAATTCCACGCATCATCACATGCAAAAGAATGTTTTTGTTATTATTATTATTATTTTTACAATTATTAAATAAGTAAGTATATTCTTTATTAATACCAACTGCTTATACTGCACTTTGGTTTACATATAGTTTACACAATACAAAGCATTCTTGTCAAAACGTTTTCCTCATTAGGCTGTCCGCCCTAGGTATTACTTGGTCAAGCATTTATTAAGCACTCCGAGCTAATGATTAAGCGTCAATAGATAGCGTTGAGCAATTGTGCGAGAGAAGAACTTGCTCCAGGTCCCTACACAGTAACCATCTCGGAAGACTCAAACCTGTACTTTCCGCTTTACAAGGCGAGCGCTAAACCAATCGGCTACCATGTCCCATAGCAATTGCAGATTTATATAGTGCCACTTCAAGAGAGACTCATTAGAGGCTTGTGTATGGGTGGGATACCGTACACAAGCCCGGTCCAACCTAATGTACGTCCATCCAGACTCAAAAGGTAACATTACATTAATTACATCAATTTAAAATACTTAAGCATGAAAACCCTCAAACGCTGATTTTGCATCAGCTCCAACAGTTTAGATTTTCAGAGGAAGACCATATTTCAGAGAGAGAGAGACAGTTCAAAAAATGAAAAAGCACACATTGCTTGAGTCACCATGTACGACAGCAGGCCAAGGAGGCACTTACAGATCATAGCAATAACAGCACTAGAGGAAACGTCGTTAAACTAGACCCAATAATGATTAGATTAGATTGATTCACATGATTAGATTAGTAATCAAACGGGATTAGTACTAACGCCAAGCATCTGGAGCCGTTCAGCCAGAATCCAAGCCATAAGCCAGTCGATGTCGTACTTATGATTCATCAGAACGATCGTGTGTTCCTTACCAAGGTAACGAAGGTCATCTATGTTCTCAAAGTGCAACGTGCAGTTGGACCCAGACCACCATTGCGCAAGGAACGTGAATTCTGGACAAAGCAAAATATCACAAGAGATCCGTTTTAAAACTTGTTCTTTAATAACCAGTACAAGCTGGAAAGGATGAAGGCTTTAAACCTCTTGTAAGTATGTGAATAAGTAACTAGGTCAGTCTCTAAGTCAGTATGTAAGTATAACCATATGTAGGAACTCTTCATGAGCTCTTCGTAGGCACTGGAAAGTCCGGTATAGTCCACTTGTGAAAATTCCTCATCTAAACATAGCCCATTCAAAACTTACTATATTGAAAGAATACACTACATAACACATTTCGACACTTCTCCAATGGACTTCTCTTGCAGCAACCATCGATCAATGCCTTTGTTGTATTGTATTGTACCCTAATATTTCTAAAGCACTTCAAGCGGCATGAACCACATTGAGAAGCGCTCCCAGTGCGAGAGACCCCAAAAGAAAACGCACGTTTTAAGATGGGAGTAGGAGGAAGAAACAATGCATTACGGTAACATCACTACAGAAGTTATCAGATCAAATTATTAGAATAACTTCAAAGTATTTCCTTTCTAACTAACAAAGTCCACTCCAAGCAAAAATCCATTCCTCATATCTGAATGCACAGAGAGTACAAAAGAACTGGCTGAACTCGGCAACCAAGAACTGAAAATAAAGCCAACTCACGACACCAGTGCGAGTATGCAAGCCCGATGACGATCTTGCGGTAGAGCGTCTTGCTAAACGGCCAGACGAAGATGTAGGTGAGCAGCATGAGGAAACATGCCACAAGGCCACTCGTCACGAACAAATATCCGATGAAGATGTGGAATGGAAAGAACTTGGCCTTCATCCATCCCCACAGCCCCATGTTTTCCCCGTCTTCTCTGACCACAAACACAGCCAATCACCCTCGCAGGGCTTTCCAATCTAAACGAAAACATATGCTATAGACAAGCTGTACTCACATTTCATTTGCATGTTTGTTTGTGTGTGTGCATGTGTGTTTATGCATGTGTAATTTTAACTGCAAATGTGTACTTATATAGCGCCACTTCAAGCAGGCCCACCGAAAGAAATTCCAGGCCTCTAGGCAGTCATGGGCCTCTAAACTATAAAAGTGCAGGTAAGACCGTATGATGTGTCCAATAGCAAAAAATTATAACTAAGGTAATGTTCAGATGCTTGAAGTTTAAACTGGTTGTAGTTAAGTGTCAATAATATTATATTTAAAATGGCATAATTCATAAATTTTTTATAACTGATTAAAATATTTTTCATAAGTTGATTGTGGGCCCAGCCTGGGCCCCTAAAAATCGCCAGGCCATGGGCATTTGCCCTCTGCCCACCCCTCTCAGTGGGCTGCTTCAAGAGAGATTCGTCAGAGGCACCCAAACTTAACATAATGAAAATCACAATAGAACAGAATGGTCTTCAAGAATGACAACAAAAACAATCCAGGGTATGCAGCGGTTGAAGGTAGCTGTTCAGTCCTTTCACTTGCTTCCCGACATTCCCGTCAACACCATCGTACAGCTGATGTACTCATCTGATAGCCAAGTTCACTAGAGGGTGCTAGTTGAACAGAAGTTGTGAAATTTTTATTTATCTTTCAATCCTGGTGGGCATTCGAACCCCTGATCTCTTAACTTATAGAAAACATGCTAATTTACTAGACTATCTTAAAAACTAGATACCAGTAATCATGTTGTAAAATCAAATTTAAAATTAAAGTGAATTTTGATGCAAAGAGACCTACCTGTAAATGTCGACTGCCAAAGACTGTGCAGGGAATCAGATGCAACAGTTTCTGCACTCGATGAGAAGAATGTGGGTCAAAAACGATGCCTTGGAATCTACAAAAAGTACTACAAACTATAGCAGGCCTCAACTATTGAGAACGTGCATGTACCTTAGACTTTTTATCACAAAACTATGACATAAATGAAACCCCTGATAAGGACAAACCCTTGATAAGGCAAAAATTGTCACAAGCATTTGTGACATAAGACCATCTGCTGACAATGAACTTTGGCACAAATGCATATGACTTCAGAGACTCATACGATTCATATATCAAGTTCAATGCAACATTCAGTTAACACATTATGTGCTACAAACAATTTTATGTTTTAAACTGAATTAAATTTACAATGGATGTTGCTGGCCTTATGTAATCAGAATTGTGTTGACACGATGCAGGTTCTAAATAGGATTTTATGTTATAGTGCTACAAAATTGTTAGATTACGTATGTAAGTACCAATAGTTTTTAGTACTGCCACACTTGAAACACAATGCAACTTAAGTAACATCTGAAACAGCGATTTCTGTATAGTATTTTTCTAAGAACCTAATTGGACGTTGAAGGATTTCTAGAGAGATTTTTTTTACAACAATTCACAGACTTTTGTTATAGTAATTAAGATACTTATGTTATAATAATTAAGAGACTTTTGTTATAATAGAGACTTTTGTTATAATAATTAAGAGACTTTTGTTATAATAGTAAATAGACTTTTGCTATAATAATTAAGAGACTTTTGTTATAATAGTAAATAGACTTTTGTTATAATAATTAAGAGACTTTTGTTATAATAGTAAACAGACTTTTGCTATAATAATTAAGAGACTTTTGTTATAACAATTAAGAGACTTTAGTTATAATAATTAAGAGACTTTTGTTACAAAAATTAAGGTAAATTAATTCCTCTGATTCAATCTGATCTTTAGTTCTGATCATTTGTATCACCTACACATTTCACATCACTTGCCAAAAGGAAGTAACGCTCAGATTTCATTAACACACATTGTTGTCAAACATAGAATACCAGTCATGCAATAAATGAAAAACGTTATGTAATTTGCTGAAAAGAATTAGTTTTCACCAAAGGATTACTATACATTAACACCAGAAATGCAAGATATAAATAACTAATTAGCTAAATAAATAAATAATGAACAAATGCATCAATATGAATATCATACATAAATAAAAAAAACTGCAAATAATTAATTACTTCTAATCAAAAAGTGGTTAAGCTACTTAAGAATCCTCCAAGGCCACAGATCAAGGCTCTGGCCCTGCAATTAAATGTGAATCAGATATCCGTTAACTGAGGCACTCAACCACCTGTTAGTCATCACTACAGCTAACAAAGTCCCAGTTTTCAATCTGCCTGCCTGTTCTATATCTCGGCCTACCCGATATGATAACAAGCCTACATCCTCCAACCATGATATAAGTCGGGTCAAGAGTCAGAACTGTATCACAAAGTGCTCCACCCGATGATAGAAGTAAATAAGCTGGCATAATTACAATATACAATACAATTGCATATGATATAGTATGTATGTATGCACGTATGTATGAGAACACTTAATATAGCACATTTTAAGTAACTCACAAAGACACTGCACCTAACAGATCTAAACTTGTGCGCTTTAAGACAGTCAGTATTTGATACTGCCCTCCTTCCAAAGTTCAGGAGTGCACACACGACTATATATGACATTGAGTAATTGCACATCAAGGTCCCTACACGGTGACTGCCTCAGTGGAGGCTCGAACTCTCCTCAGGCTGAGTGCCCTAACCAATAGGCTCCCCTGCCCACAGTTAAGACAAGATACTTGGGGCAGTCACCCGGTTATTCGTTGAAAGCAGGACATGAAAAAACACGTAAAGCCGGATCAGAAAAAGTCATAAATTAGTTCTTACTGAGCAGAAGGGTGAAACTTGTAAAGGCAATTAGAAATATGTATTCCAGACCATCTCCCATTAGGCTGTTTATTATACCAGACTCCCACCCAGGGGCTTTCCCCGCTTCCAACCACAAATTTCATCCTGTTGGCAAATAACCTATTATGGGGCTTCATGTAATTTTACCCTGTTATCGAATAACCTATTCTCGGTGGTTGGACCTGACATTTTGAACGATCTCCCTCTTGAGATTCACTCCCTCCCAGGCAGGGTTTCCGTTAACGCCCAAACGGCCGTTTTTACGTCCAAAACGTCCAAAATTTGACAATTTTGGCTGATTTACATCAAAATTCTAGGTTCGGTTGTAAGTAGGTCACGGTCCTACGTCCTCATTTTGTGCTCCTAACGGAAACACTGCTCCCAGGGATCTCTCTGGTTCTTTCTATGGTCTTCTTAAGACATTTTTTTTATCCGGCCTGGGTCGGGAGCGCCTCTGAGTAGATTCCTTAAAGGGGCACTATATACATCTGACAGATAGACAGATAGATAGATAGATAGATGAGGCAGTTTCATACAGTTGAGACTATTCATGTAAGTAGCACTCCTAAACAAATTTATACGGAACTTTCTTACATTGACAATTCAACAGCATCATCAAAGCCACTCAATGTACCTACATCAAATGCTACATCAAATCAAATCCATTCAACACTCATACGCAAAGACCAAATCAAGCATTTAATCAAACCAAATTCACTCAATCTTCCTACAAAGACCATCTGATGGAAGGCACCCACCCATCAAAGTTATATTAGACCACAAGACCTTCAAACCTCGGAACCCTCCTCTCTTAAGATTTTATTATCTGTATCAAACTGTCTTAGATGTGTGCTTAACTGTAAAATACAAGTACCAAGTGCTGTTTCGCATAAACGCAATGAGAAAACTGAAAAACTAAGCATGCTACTTTATATTTATTTATTTAAGGTCAGGGCTGTAGTCGAGGGTATACGCGGGTATACAGCGTGTACTCACCTCTAGAGACCGTATACTCACCTCACAAAATATTTATATTTATTTATATTAAAATACTATAGCGTATACTCACAAAATACTGTAGCGTATACTCACCTCTAATTTCTTTCGGATAACTACCCGATAGCGTGTACTCACCTCTAATTTTACCACTACAGCCCTGCTTAAGGTGGTTCTGTCAGCAGTCTACATCTGATCTTCCACACAGTATTTGAACATCACTTTGACTAATTATGATCTAACAAACTACAATAAGATAAACTGTTGTTTCTCAAAAATCTCATTTTATGGAGATTAATATCAACCACTCTAAAATCCATCGCATTTCTAAATTGTTTTTTTTTATCACAAAAACCTGTTTTCCCAAATATATCAACCGATAGCCGAATGTCTTTTCTCCACGTGATAACTACACGATATGAATTTCGATTGGTTGCAAACATGCAATCCGTACTGACCACAACAACCCATGTGGTCAACCAGGTGACCCCTGATGACCCATGTGGTGGTAGTTGAAAGCAAAAACATAATCGCCGATGTCACTGAAAAACGTGAAATTTCATACATGCATACTGCGCGTGAGAAAAATTGTTTCTAACCGATCGTGGCCAAAATTTCCCAGATTTTAATTTCGGGCCAGCACCGTCCGTACACCTGGACCTTACAAACGGGCAGCGGTGGTGAAGAATCTCACCCGGTAAATTCACTGAAATTGAGCAAATTGAGCCATACCCGCATATATACAAACGCGTACACTTAAATTTTACTACTAACCATCGACTTCACATGTCTTATCGTCAGGTTCGCGTTCCAGAATGAGATCTATAGACCCAATCGCCTCAAAGGTCAAGGCTCGCAAGAAGGGGGCGTCGGACATCACACCATGCGCTGCGAAGTGCGAACATTTACGATTTGAAGCGCGACCAACAATCTTAGCGTCATGACTCATGCAAGCTCCGACATTTTGGGAGAGGCAACTACACGTGCACGGGTTTATGGGACATTTGGGTATCATCATGCGCTTTAATTATTGTCATCGGTTATTATCAGTAGAAGGGCCTAATTATAATATAATTATTGCGTTTTTGGATATCATACATTTTACACAAAATGGTACACCAAATATGCTACGTTAAAATAATAGTTGACATAATACATATATTTGTATCTTTAAAAATGTATTAAGTGTGCGAAAAGACCAATATCGTAATCTGCAAACTTCTAAAGCGCCACTTGAAGGCCAAGCGCAGGGCACAAACATAATATTTGAGAAGCCCGAAATGTAGTAAGATCTAACAAATCTGGTTATCTCAAGAGACACGCAAAGTCCCTAAGCGTTTTGAAGCTTCATCAAGCTAATTTGCCTCGAAGTGCCAGTAAGCAGCGAGTTACAGTAGTAAATGCAAAAAAATCTTGAGCTGAATATCTGTACGACTTATAGGTCTATAGGCCTATATAAATTATGTGCACATAATTAAAAAATTAAATTTATTTAGTTGTTGCGAAGCTCCAAAATATAACTTCGTTGTAGGCTATTTGATATCAAGGTCAGACCTGGATGCCAACGATCAACTGTAGCTCGTCCCATCAAGCGCATAAACACCCGCCCTTAAAGTTAAAGCTAACAGCGAAATAAAATATTGAAAGGCCTACATGTAAATCGTTTAGGCTACTACCCTGTTCCGAATAGGGCCATCCGTTGAGTATGTACGCATGAAGGAGGTAACCCAAATGCATATGCGCGAGTATAGGGACTACTGATAATGTATACGTAGGCCTATACGCAAGAAAACGGGGAGGGGTAAAACATAATAATTGGTCCATATTGGCCTTCAAAACGATTGGCCTTCAAAAGAGCCACAGTTCAGTTTTTCAGCTATCAGACAAGTACTACCCGAAGAAGTAGGACTGTGGGATTGTTTGTGCGTGGATTAAATATAATGGACCGTTCCATAGGCATGGGCGGCGATCTAGGGGGGTCGAGGGGGACAAGACCCCCACCTTTAAGAGTGGGGGGTCACGCCATACATCGGACCCCCAAATTTAGAAGATACATCAAAAAAGGGCAAGAAATGCAATTGTGTGTAAGGGCGAAAATGAGTTTTGAGTGCCTTTTTGACTAGAAAAGTTGTTTTGAGCAGAAGTGTCCCCCCAAAATTTGAAGAAAAGTGATAAAATGAAAAAAGGCCCAAAAAGTTCTGTGGAGACGAATAGCCAACAAAAGTCGTGAGTAATTTTTTTTGAAGGCATGGAAAAGTCACGAAAGTAGGTGGAGGACTAAAAAAAGTCATCAACTTTTTTTAAAGATGACATTGAAAATTTTTAAGAATTTTTGGATGAGATCCTGGAAAAAGGTCAACGGACGAAAAAAATGTACCATTGGGAAAAATTTTTAAAGAGGCTATAATGAGTAAAAAAAAGGTCAACTTTTTTCGGAGATGAAAGCGAAATTTTTTGGAGATGAAGTGACAGAAAAATTTTTGGGGGGGACAAGATTTGAAAAAAACGGTCGTCGACGAGATCGTGGCCGACTTTGTCCCCCCCACCTCTCAGACAAGATCGCCGCCACTGTCCATAGGAACCAGGGTGGATGTGCTTCAAGCGTACAAACGCAGGTGGGGGTGTAAAAGTATACACGTGCGTACAGAGTGAGGCGAATGTTCCAGATTTCTGCGTACATACTAAATGGCTGGTCCCATACTGTAAATATCAATGCATTTACGTGTAGAACTGTCCATATCTTCCGACTTCCGTACATAACAGCTTTGAACACTGAAGGTCATGCTGCATGTATTTACATTTGAAAAGATGCAAGTACTTTTTACAATTTGAAGAGTAGCCTAAATACTGCATTTTTTTGGCAAACCTACAAGCCGTCATTTGCTGGTTTTGACGAAGTCTCAACTGTTAGCAAGTTAAGAGCACTCGATCGGGCATCTGAGGTTGGGTTATTAGGCATAAACTTCTATAAGAATGCTAGCCGTCATCCCCGAATAATTTAGTTGATTGGCTCACCGTAGTTTTCTGGTTCAATTTGATTTTCACGAGTCAACATCGTAAACCGCTAACAAGTCATGTGTTTGGCTCGTTTTCAGGGCAATCCATTTGCCTCTAGAGAGCAGCAGGACAAGCGGAAGACGGCAAGTGCACGTCAACACTAACTGGAGTTTACCTCAATGGCTCGGGGCGTAAAGTTCAAATTGCGAGAGAAAATCTCAGTAAGCGACCAGGGAATCGGAGGAAAATAACGTCAATAACCATTATTCTGCCCATGGATGCATCAAAAGTGTACAATTCATTTGATACATGTATTTTGAAATTGGAAAAGACAATAACATAGTACAATGGAGAATTTATTTAGTGCCCATTTGAGATAGTGTACAAGTTTTAATAATAATAATAATAATAATAAAAATCATCATCATCATCATCACCATCACCATCATCCAAGATTTGACAACTGGTACAGTACTTTAAATCTATCTAATCAAAGAACTTCTAAGCCCTGCTATAAATGCATAAAGCTACAAACGAAGTCGTTTGTCAGGAATCATAACCTGTTGGAGCAGTCGGGTATAAACCAAATAGAGGAAAACACTAGGTTTAACATGTCAAAGTTTTACACACATTATCAAAGTTAGCGTTAAGTAGGCAATTTTTTTTAATACATCTCTCGGCAGGAATTGGTTAAACGGGATGATAAATTCTCCATTTCACTATCCATCCCATTGCTCACCAATCATCATCTGTCTCATGCTCCCCACTCTCTCTCTATTTATAAGTATTTTTCATATACATGTAATAATCTTGACCACCATTTTATTTCAGTGTTAAACAGATTCCGTCTTACACTTTATATATTTTCACTTACGCATACAAGACAGCAAACGAAAAGGCACCTAAATTGTATTACACGAGTCCTTCCTTAAGCCACACTTCATTAATACATGGATCCTGACATTAGTAGTTACGTACAAAGTGGAGCCTTAGAAAACCACTTCACTATAACACAACCTCGTTACAAGGTGGTTCCTGAGATACAACTGTATTCGATATTGCCCTCCTTCCAAAGTTCAGCAGTGCACACACGACCATACGACAGAACATCGATGGCGCTGAGCAATTGCAACTGCTCAAGGTCCCTACACAGTAACTGCCTCAAGCGAGATTCAAACCCGTACTCTCCGCTTTACAGGCCGAGCGCCCTAACCAATCAGACACTGTGAGATACCCAAGATAGTGTTGTAAGGAGGTGTGCGTGTACTGTCAGTTAAAATCAGTGCCAGTTGTGCATTAAGATCCCAAGTTTTGCATTTAGATCTTGAACCTGCAAACTCCGTGCAACCAGGAAAACAATCAAATTAACCAACCACACCAACAATCAACTAACCAATCACACAGCAAACATGATTAGCAAAAGGTTGTCTGGATCCGCAATCATGGTACGGTGATGTAAGTCGTCAAAAGTTTCAACAAAAACCGTTTCTTTAAAGTGGAATAAACCCATAAGGAACAAGATGTCTACTGTTGCGTGAATGCAACATCCTCAGATGAGGAAAACGATATTTTCAGACAACATTATCTGGTTGTCGTCCTGCATCTTGTCGATGGCTGCAAAGAGTTCTGCATCACCGAACTTGTCTTCACGGTTCTCTTCGTTGACGAACTCGCGGATTCGGTCTACCGTGAGCGACTGTGCATGCTCCGTTTTGAAGAGGTTGAACAGTGAAGCTTTGAATGTTTTCATCCTGAAACAATTTCAGAACTGCACTAAACCGAAACTAACAAAGACAATGCAATAGTTAGGTGTGTGATCTGTTGGAATCAATTTCACCTTTGAGGTTTGTCGTGCATTTTTGATGCGCATAAGTGTTATAATCATGTGTCTACATAACTAATCAAGTTTAAATGATAATCGCTTAACAATCTTTAATTTATGATCAATATTAAATTTACCAGAACACAGATATTTAGTCTAATTAAAGATGACGTACCTGCTGGAATCAATTTCACCTTTGCCGTTCGTAACGGTCTGAGGCGGTTCCAAGGTGTCCATCTGCTGGTCCTGGGGACCTGGAGAACGCAGAGGTACTCGAGCAGAACCAGCGACAGTGGTATCTACAAAATATGAAACAAAAACATGCATTAACAGCCGACATCTTCAAGATACACTCGTAAATGAACAGTAAGAAATCGTAAATGTCAGCCGTTGCATTAGTTGTTCTCTTGCCTTCTATGTCATTTTGCTGGATTATTTGTCCTAGTACAGACTTTGCGTGATAACTCACGTCTGATACGTTTAAACATTTACTGTCATCAAGTTTGCATGCTGGATTTATTCTTTGTTTCTGCCCTGGATTTAAAATGTTTTCAGTGGCATTTCATCATCGATTTTCGGTGCTTAATGCATTTCTCTTCACGAGACATTTCGCTGGTTTGTTGCCACTTCAGGCTGAAGTCTTCTCGTTCACGAGTTATGTCATGCCAGTTATGTTACGCCTGTATAGCCTTGAACATAAATTTTCAACCTAAAGCTGGGTAAAATTCCACTCCCTAGACAACCTGTAACCAGGGGCGTCTATCCCCCCTAAGTCATTGGAGCAACGTCACTTTTCCCCCTCTTCTTCCCCTTCCTTCCCCCTAAAATGGTGGCACACACACTGGCAGATCTTTCCCCCCCTATTTCTTGGATGGAGCATTTGCTCCAAGGTTTCTATGGTGTAGACGCCCCTGCCTGTAACTATAAATAAATAAATATATATATATATTTCTCCAAATATCTAAAGCACCACTCGAATGCCAAGCGCAGGGCATCAGCTTACTCACGAGTGCTACGTCATGTCACAGGGGTTGTCCATAGAAGTCATTGATATAGTTTAGATTAGATACACAAATACACACATAATGTTCCTAACCTTCTTGTTCTCCATCAAAGTCATACGGGTCATAACCTTCTTCTCCTGGTTGACGTTTTGGCTTATCCGATCGAGCTCTGAAAAGATCAAGAGCTGAACCCTGATAAACTGTTCACATTTTACACCGGAAACTCATTATAACATGCACAATTAAAACCATTCTGATACCAGACGCCAGGAACATGGATATGAAATATGATTCAGGTTTACAATGAGACCTCATTGTAGTTCTTGATATGGCTTTCAAATAAAACACTTGCTGAATAATTGTAGGTTTCAGTGCTATTAATACCAATTACAACTCAAGAATAAAACAAGAAACTAAATGATTGTAAGAATGCTTAATCTGTGAATTACAGTTAATCGGTCCATTATTCAACCACAAAAATACATATCCATTGTTGATCAGTGATTCGTTGATACAGGGTGATCTATTAATTAAACCATTTTGTTATTAAGCGACTGAAGATACTCAAATATTCAGCAGACCTTTTCTTTTTTGGCTCCTTGCCAGCTGCTCTCTTTTCTTCATCGTCATCCTCGGAAGATCCCTCCCCATCGCTGCTATCTGCTCGCTTTCTTCGACGTTCTTTTTTCAAGACCTGCATGACAGTACAACGAAACCATTGCAAGCATTTAATGGCATCTCTAAGAGCAGCTTAACATCACTGCTTTTAAGTGGATTAAACCAACAAATGAATTTAACATTTTGGTTTATGGCTATGCTCACTGGAGTTTGTACCTAACGGATAAAATTTTCAAAGCCATAATGCAAAATGGTTTAAAACAACCACAAAACAATTTACCAATTCATCAATGTACATTTTTTAATGGAAATTTAGCTAAGTCCCTGTAACTTTTTGATAAAGCAAATTTATGTTTTGAAAATGCAGATGTATATTTTGTACCTTTTTGAAATAAGCGTACTGCACGAGTTCGATCGCCGCATGGGCATCGTCAATGTCAACGGTCTTCGACAGACGACATTTCGCATGAGCCGTCGACAGACGAATCATCGTCTCAAGACAACGGGCGGTCACCGGTTGCGTCTGTAGACAACAATAAACTCATCACAATGTCTTTTCCGTATGAAAAACTCTGATCATCATAAAGAATTATCCAAAGCTTTCTCAATAATACAAATGAACGAAATTACCCAAAGGAAGAATGCATGCAACACGAAACTGCCATTCGCCACTGCAATCATACAACAGATATCTGCAATTATTATCTACCGTATATATACATCCATATACTAGTTACATTCATAAGTATATACATTTACGTATATATAAGAATAAAAGCAGTCTGGTGATTCAATATTTAGAACTGATTGATAGAACTGATTGCTTACACTAGATGACATGTGCCAACACAAGATGACTTGTGCTTAAACTAGATGGTGTGCTTATACAAGATGATGCTTCTACTAGGTAATTAATGCTCACACAAGGTAACATATTAGATGACTTATAATAGGCGACTTGTGTCGACACAAGATGACTCGGGTCAACAGACGATACCTCGTGCTTATACCACGTGCCCACACACCATGACTTGTGTTTATACTACACAATTCATGCTTACACGAGACGCCTTGCATCAACATGAGACAACTTTCACCTACACCAATGAATTTTGACTGACCATCTCCAAGAGATAAGTTTTTTTTATTATAGTTTCACTTAAAGCAACAATCAGTCAACAGTATATACAAACACATAATTATAGAAGACAGCAGATCAAATTAGAATTATACGAGATGACGTCTTCCTACCCTTGCAACATTGTCCTGTTGCTGTAAGTTGTCCTGGCTGCGCAGTTTCGAGTATTCTTCCGCGATGAAGTCTGCTGCTTCTCGAGTC
The DNA here is from genome assembly GCA_963556255.1 of Allolobophora icterica. Classification (NCBI taxonomy): domain Eukaryota; kingdom Metazoa; phylum Annelida; class Clitellata; order Crassiclitellata; family Lumbricidae; genus Allolobophora; species Allolobophora icterica. The sequence goes on along the minus strand of OY744609.1, from coordinate 10,594,932 downwards.
AAAACTGGTTTAAGATCGCGTGCAACGTGTACGTACTTGCGCATGAACTTCATGCTGATGAGACGATCCCTGTTCATGTCACAATTTCAAAACAAATTGTAAAAGACAACTACGACTACCAACTCAATGGTAACATTTAAGATAATTATTTTAAATAAGTATATCCTATCAATCAATACGGGCATAACAGATATTATAACTATAAACATGTATATCCGAAAATTGTCATTATGCGTTAATGTATTAATTATTATTTACTAAACTCAAAGTCACTTAATTAATAAATAAACACATACACGTTTGTATAAATGTACAGTGTATATATACTGCATCATATATATGAACTTATAAATAGTCTGAAGATATTAATAGTCCAATATGAGTCTATTGTGAAAACAACTCAGAACAGTTAAAATGGGCTACATAAATCTGCTGATCAACCGATAAAAATCTTACTTCTTGCTTTTGCCTCGATCCTGATGAAGCAGTGGATCAAATTTTTCGTACAGCGGAGTTTCTTCGTCCTCATCTTCCTCGGCATTTGGATCTTGAGTCGCAAGAAGGTCCAGAGAACTTGTCAGAGGAAGCGCTAGCAAATTAAAACATGAAATATTCAATTTAAAGCAGCACAGCTGAATCTTGATGCTGACTTTAGTCTGAAAAAGCACAAAGCACCACGATGAAAATGAAAAAAAATTATACAAATGAACAAAAATTAATAAAACATGGACAAAATTTTGAATAAAGAATTAAATGAACAACAGAAATGAAGAAAACATGAATAAAATTAATGGGGTATTAACAAATCACTACATCATCCAACTTTGGAAAAAAGAAGCTTATTTTGGTTACAATGAGCTTGCTAATTAACCACAATGAAAATGCTTCTGCAGGCATGTAAAGCCTTCTGGTCGGATATGTAACCATGGCCAAGAAGCAAGCCAGTGAAGAAGTAAGCTAACAAAGCAGTAAGCCAGTTTGTATGCAAAACATCTTAACAATGAGATACACATTCTATTTACGGTAGCCATCTTGCTCTCCTGGGTTTCTGAACCTGTGGATGCGAAGCACGTGATCGGATATACGGCGATCGTTTTCCGGATCATTCTGAAAATAGCAAGACAATAAACACCAACTAAGAGAGCAGCTACCCTTAGAGGGCATACCCAGACATGGGTATACAGTGTTAGCAACTGTTGTGCATCCCAACTAAACTTATGATCATCTGCAGATGAACCATAAACCAAAGCTAACGCAGTTACATAAATACCAGAAATTCCCTGTCACATCTCTTACCAAAGCGCCACTAGTTCTTCCAGAGAGGAGGCACATTATGTGCATCACTCAATGAAAGAACAAATCACGTTCATCACAGGTTTACAGAAACTGTTACAATATGCCTCAGAAGAGTTCAACTTCCTCAATCCCAATGTTCACGCTCCCACAAAAATCCACCCATGTTATCTCAGATCTGGTGCCGCACACATTTTCAATTTACCTAAGTTGAAAGAGCAGTGTCAACAGTGTCATTGAGAGGTTGCATAGGTGCCTTATAAAAGCTCAAATAGGAAGAACACAAAATAAAATTATCTGGTGGCATCTGCTTACCATGTCCAGAACGATAAACAGCAAATCGAAACGTGACAAGAGTGAATCCTGAAGCCCAATATTCTCCATCGGCGTCTTGTATTGATTGTACTGAAAAATACACCCCAAATTAGGTCAAAATAACTCTAAATCTAATAACACATGACCTGAACATGCGAAAACCATATCCAAAGAAACAGCACTAAACAAGTCCATTTTATTTCAATGCCAGGTAAAAAAAACAGGATCAAGAAAAATACTACAACAATAAATGCTCAATCAACTCACTCTTCCATAGACTGGATTGGCCGCAGCAAGGACGCTACAACGCGCATTCAGCTTAGCGTGTATTCCCGCCTTGGCAATTGTGACACGACCCTGTTCCATGACTTCATGAATTGCCGTTCGATCGATGTCGGACATTTTGTCAAACTCATCAATGCAGACAACTCCTCGGTCAGCCAGGACCATAGCACCGGCCTCCAAACGACGCTCACCTAAGCCACAAACACAAGGTTTGTATTAAAACATAGGTGTTGGTAGCGTAAAAGTTTTCAAATCATCAGAACTTAAACACTCGAGAAACCCAAGAAGAAAAACTTTAAGAACCTTCAGTAACTCAAGGCATTTCAAAGCAATCTGGATGGGTACTTTAAAGGTGATATAATACGTGTCTAGATCAGGGTCCCCAACCTGGGTGCTGGAGCATTGAAGGGTGCCATGAACCTGCTATAGGGCCAAAGCATTTTCTGTAGAAAAAAATGAAAAACTACTGATTATCACTACTGACATAGGTCTATAACTATTTTTTCACTTAAAGTAGTGTGGAAAGAGTTGCAACACTGTGGTTGAACACAAGAACCATTGTACATCAATAAAGAACTGGAAGAAAAATTACTGAAATTAAGGCCATGTGCTATTGACTGAATGAATGACTTTTAGTAATGGTGCCTTGCTTTGATAAAGGTTGGGAACCACTGGTCTACATACATTGTTACAGGCATGTGTCTGGAATAGAAAAGTGGACAAGTGTACCTGTAACACATGCACATACACCTGTTTAGGCACTAAAAGGAGAACAATTAAAAGAAACCATCCTTATATTAGAGGACTATAAGAACAAAGTCCAGAGAGGTAAAGATATTATATATAACAATAACAGAAGATGGAATCTTAAAGGGAACACAAACAGCCAAGAGATAAACGCTTTTTCAAATAAATTTCTTAATAGAAAATCAATAGTTCGTCATGAAATGTGAGCTCCGATTGAACCCGTGCTTCTGGTTTTGATGAGCGTGTCCAACATAGTTTGCAGCAACACATCAGACAATCGTGCTAAGTAAGATTACTTACCAGACTCCTGGTCTGTGGTGACAGCTGCAGTCAGACCAACACCTGAAGATCCACGTCCAGTAGTCGCAACAGCACGAGGTGCAGTGTGCAGAACATACCTTTGAAATAAAAGACCCCGTAATGTACAAGACAATTTCTCTAACAATTCTGCAAAACCTTAGAAATGGTAGAGCTCGTAATGTTTAAGACTAATTGGTGTAGCCTCTCTATGCCCCCAAATCGCTACCCATTGACAAGTTTACCACTACTGCAGAATGCAGATATACACAGAAATTGGGCTCTACCACAACATTACCACCTAAAAAGTGGACAAATAAAATCGATCTGTACTCGTGTACCCCAATGCTAACACCAGCAAAGTTACATCTACCTCGACATTGCCACTAAAAATAATATCTATAGACAATAACAAAACTCATCTCTATTACAGCGCTACCAAAAACAGCACAGATTAAAAATTGAGTTCTGTGCCCCAACACTACAACCAACACAGTATTTTACTACCACCAACCACACAATCCCTTGAAAAAGAAGGCAAGAACGCAGTAGCACAGACCAGCTCTAATGTAATGTAAGGAAAGAAAATAAAGGCATTAGAATTTCAGAACTGTTGCACAGTACACTTGTCTAATCCAATGAATTCTAAAGCACCATCATCGTAATGGCAAATTTATATACTGCCACTTCAAGAGAGACTCATCAGAGGCGCTTGTAATGTATTAAAACATCAATCGATGGTCACTTCAAGTGAAATCAATTAACAGTCCATTACACAACCCAGGTCGAAATCTTATACATACAATAAGATACAATGTTCAGAAGTGCACACACGACCATATGACAGAACATCAATGGTGCCGAGCAATTGTGAGTAAAGGACTTGCTCAACGTCCCTACACAGAAACTGCCTTGGACAAGGCTCGAACCCATACTCTCCGTGTTGCAGATGACACAGATGAGTTTTAAGCTCAGTTTTAAATGACAAGAATGCACAAAACTGGCAGTGAATTCCAAAGCTCTGCTGGACTAGCTACTGAGAACACACAAAAGCTCAACCTGTTTTTGTGGGGTAAATGAACTGCATTTCATGCATCATTTTTCCCACTGGCAGGAACTCAACATACAACAGAATACTCTAATCACAAAGCAATCTTCAAAAAATTTCTGGCAATATCCTACCTCAACATCTGAGACTTGGCAACTGACGGATCTCCAATCAGCAACAGATTAATATCTCTACAGCACAACAGAACTGTTATTACAACCGCTCCACTAACAATTTAACTAATTATAATTCTTACAATGTAACAATCAACATAATTACATCACAGCCTTTCTGATATATTAGTTCGAATCCAATTTGAAATAAACTCTACAGAACTTGAACCAGAAATGACATCAAGGAAATTCTTCGATTTCACGATAAAGTGTTGTCCAAAGTACCACAGTATTTCCTCTTGCAATGCTTGTTCCGCTCACCCGGTGCTCTTTACCGCTCTAAAGTAATTAGCAACGTTTCCTGAAAGAGATTTGAAAATCGAACTTAGCAGTTTGGACTTGTTAATACAAGTCATAAGGGAACACGACCTATGATACAGCGTGTATATCAAGCTGCAGGAAAAAAGGGATAATGGTGCGCTAACCAGAATGGCATAATCAAGTTAGTAGCTTTGGGGGACATGATGACCACTTCATGTTGAGCAGAATGGAGCATAAACGGGGAGTGCATAAACGAGTCCAGACTGGAGCTCTCAACTGGTAGAAACCTCTCGACAAGATTCTGTAACTGTAACCACCAGATCATCATTATCTGCTCACCCTCTGATGCGAGTTCCATTTTCGAGAACCTTCTCCACACCGCCTAGCAGCATGCAGAGCACAGCCTTTTTTATGAACTCATGTCCATGGATCGTTGGAGCAAGGGACTGAGCCAGCTGCTCAAACACATCCTACAAACAACAAACTGAAAATGTAGGTGCAAGTATTCATTCATTCATTTGAGTATTCATATAGCACCCCTTCAAGGGAGCTACTCAGAGGCGTTCCCGACTCCAGCATGGACGAACAAAGCAGTTTAAGCAGGTTTGCGGCAAGTTAGATAAGTTCCTTGATAGGTCAAGAAAAGGCATCATATATAATGTCTGTATATGCACTCCAACATGACCAGAAACAGCCACTTATTTAGCACTATAACAATCTAATCTAACCTAATATGGAAACTTCTATAGCACCGTTATAAGCATTTTTAATCAAGGGTCACTTCAAAGCAAACTGCAATCATTGTCACTAAATGACAATTTATGTAATTTAAATTACCAAAAACTTCTATTTTCTGTATATATCGATGAAAAACTGTGAGACCCACCACATTCTTCTGACGACTGAACCTTTTAATGTTGGCAATGTCCTTCGCTGAGAAGACAGGAGCGGCCTCTTTGCTCAACAGCTTCACATTATTTGCCACAAGAATCGTACTGAAAGGGAACATGTAAAATCGAAGTTAACACCTTTCCAGCATGTAAATTAAAAAATAAATTTAAAAATGTAACTAAATAAAATATTACTCCTTTATATAAGCCAATTCAAATATACTGTCAGTAACTGATAAGTTGTGTTTCCTTAAATTATTTTTAAAAACCAGTATAAAACATGTTTGTAAAAACTTCACTCTGACTTGTAATCAGTGTTCCAATACATTCAACAATCCATTAATTCATTCATAGATGCTTGCAGAAAATGTATAAGACACCAGTTCACTATATCGTCCACATTCATGACACATGATTTGCACCAATCACCAAAGAAAGCATGTTCTGGCAAGGTGTGACTTCATTTGTCAACTGCCTGTAAACAACTTCTTCACAACATAACCTTGTTGACAGAGAAAATCAGGCAAAAAGTGCCTACCGGAAAGTTCCAGTGGTGTAGCCATTCTTCTTTCCCGGCAGACACCTGTACATGCCGATCACCTGGACGCGGTCGCCTGGTTTGCAGGCGTCCACGAGGTCATCATCAGCAAGAACGTCAACGGAACGAGGAAGTTGTCCAGCCGGAGCCTTCTCAGGCATTTCCTGTGAACAGTTGGCAAAATTGCAAGGAGTTACATTCATGTCCAGGATCGATATCAACACACTACCTAGTAGTAACTATGAAACAATGGGTTGGTTGACCTCTGCTGGGTTAAACCCATCTATGAGGTTGGTTGTAGCCTTTCAACCATCTCTGGAGAAACACGAGTTCAATTTACTTAAATTTCCATGCCTTAACATTAGTATCCAGCACTATAAGGCCATTTTGAGGCATGATTTCTCACACACCAATTAACAGCTACAAATGGAATAAAGAAATGAACAGAGAAGAGGCATTTATATGCAGAGTGGCATTACCTGTATGCCAACAATGGTATCATGCAGAGTGGTATAACCTGTATGCTGACAATGGTATCATGCAAAGTGGTATTACCTGTATGCTGAATGTCTGATGGTCTCTGTAAGTTGAAAGACCATACTCGGTTTCCAGTGGGTTGCCATCATCATCCTATAGTGGGACAAATTACACATTTACAACATCTGCCAAAACATACGTCATGATCCATGGTTTATTCAAAAATTTCAAATTTTAGAGCATAAGAAAAGCAAGACTTTACCTAAACTGCCGAATGATTTTTTGGAACTGGAATTTGTTTATTACACAAAACAAGTATTACAGCTGCAATCACATATTAACAAGTACTAAGCAACAGAAGCAAAAAAGCTTATACTAACCTTGGCCTCTCTTTCTTGACTATTACTCAATACATGTGTTTGTTACTTAATTAATAACTTAATTGATAGTAATAATAATTATATTAATAATAAAAATAATAACACTTGAGACAAGCTACCTGTTTCAAAAACTCTCCGTAGCTGTCCAACGCGCGAACGCTTTCTACTTTTCGTCGACCTTACCATGCCATATTGTTATAATAATTATAATACTAAAAATAATAGTAATAATAATAATAATGAGGAACATAATGACATAAGAGAGTTACCATGTCAAGTAACCACACCTGACATGTCTCCAACTATGCTGGAAATTGGCACAGCTATTGATCTTGATGAGAACCTTTAATCCAAACAATATTTAGATTTTTGGTTAAAGAAGGTCATGGTTAAGAACTGCTGATTTGACATAAATGACACAAAATCAAAAGCACACAATGAAATAAATGAAAACAAGAGATGACACCGAAATACTACAACTGAAAACAAAATAACTACTGCTTACTTTGGTTGGATAAACTCCAGAAGATGGAAAAGGGTCAAGAGAGGTCATGTCTGTGTATTTCCGTTCAATGGTTTTCTTTGTAGCTGGACAAAAGTGGACGCTACGGACAACCTTTGGTCGGATGAGCGAACCTGCGGGCAGATGATAACGAAAGGCATAAACTTTCAAAGTAAGATGCAAGTGTCACTAACTGAAAACTTATGCATAAATTCAGTCACTACAGCAGGAGTCTTTGGTTACACATTTTCAAACAAAAAACATCGAACTCATCTTCATCTTACAAGTTCAACAACCAGCACAATTTCAATATTAAATTACAAATTAAGTCGAACATTTCTATTTTTACAGACCTTAGAGGTAAATGCATATTCTTATAATAGCATACCAGTAAGCACTGCAAATGAACAAAACACCGAGGAACTTTCCTGTATCAAGACAAAAGAAACTCATAACTTTTGTGCCAGTTGAAGTGATCTCCAAACTGAAGAAACTCACTTTTTGTCACAATTCCTTCCACGCAGACCATGTTGCCAAGGAAACGGGACATAAGGGTACGTGGCGTTACGTGCTTTGAACCAAAACTAGAACACAACAAAGATTATTTATTAATATCTAGCTTACTATAATCACTTCGATTACAATAATGCAAGAGGCAATAATCAGTGGTTGCCCTAAGTGAAACAGCAGTTAAAATCATAATCCGTAGGGGAAGACCAGTAGAAATCAAGTTAGTAAGGGAGATGGCAAGCAACCATATACTGAGTATCCAAGCTCAACATAAATTACAATTTCCATAAGCTTTTATATATAAAGTTCATGCTATCAAGGTCGCTGCAAATGCAAATGAATCATTGAAACATCTTAAACACAAACTGCTTAGTACTATCAACTGAAGCGTATTACATACTGGGCAACTGTTAGAATAGAAATAACAAATCAAAAGCAAGTAATCTGGCTTTGCAAATCTCAAATTGACCACAAAGTTTATGTAAATAATCTGTAATAATCTCAACCTTTTAAAGACAGACTTAACAAACAATTATGATTACCTCAACAATATAACACATTGTTAAACTATAATGCAAGTACTCAGTACTGAAAGCATTAATTGTCAATAACCAGCCATGATTCAAAACATGGTCGTCTATCTCAGTGGTTCTTAAAGTGGTGGTCCGCGGACCGGCGCCGGTCCGCGGAGCCCTGGTCAGCGGTCCGCGAAACAGTCCTTAAAATTCATAATTTTTCAACTTTTGGATAAAACATCTATGACATATGAATAATACTTAAGAAATAATGTGAAACTGTGAATCACATCATGCTAATGTAAATTGTAAAAATCGATTTAGTTTGGTTTAGCAACCTTAGCAGCAAAATCCCTTGAGTCCTCCATATTTTATGTAGGGTCGACCGGGGTAATATGGCCACTCCGGGTAATATGGACACCCCGTCATTCTAGCTAAATATTAAGTCTATGGTCATTCTAGTGCACTGTCATTCTTATGCTGTTTCCGGGGAATTTCGTAATCATAGCGGAAAGATTACTTGTTGAGCTTAGAATTTTCCTCGAATTTTTCCAATATTTGACATATTTTCTTGAAAGAAATGGTGAGTATAACTTATAATTTTTTCACAATGATTTGTTAGACGAAATTTTCAGAAAAATTCCATTGATTTGTTATTGCATCTGGCCTTCGAACAATTGTGCTTATGAATTGCGTCGCAGATGGCAGACCGCCATTTTCACAAAATTGTTATTGCTACTGAATTGGGGCTATATGGCCACTACTAGCCTGGGTAATATGACCAGTGTCCATATAACCCCATGCAATGTACATATTGCCCCGTTATGATTACACACTAAGTTTTAGGAATAGCCCTATTTAACTTTTATTATTAGGCCTACAACCCAAACTTGTGCCTAGCCCTATAGTAACAAGTCAACAATGACCTTGTTCCATCGACAGCTGCACAAGCAGAAATGCTGGAAACATCATTTTCAGACATTCTTTAGTGATTCGTCATGGAAGTGGAAGAAAAAAGCAAACTGTTTCTCATAGCACAATCTTGACAAGCTCGCCGTATAAAACCATGTTAGAAGGGGATAAAAGGAAGATAACTCCTTCAAAAGAACCAGGGAAGAAGAAGGGAAAGAAAACAGGAAACATTATGGAAAAGAAAATGCTGAAGGTTAATGAAAAGAGAAATGAAAAGCAAAATGGAAAGAAAATAGAAAAGAAAACAGGAAACGAAATAATCGAAAGGAAAATTAAGAAGAAGACAACAAGAAAAAGAAAACTCTCTGAAATTGAAGAAGATGAAGAAGATGACACAGAGTGTCTCTAATTTGCTGACTTATTTTCAGCTTCTGCTGAGGGTTGGATTTCGTGCCAGAAATGCCATCAGTTGCGCAGGAGCTGATGATGATCAAGAGATATTTTATCATATTTGTATGTGAGATTTGCAATGATGGTGACAGTAATTAGGTAGGGACAAATTACTTTAAATTAGCTTTTATGTTTACCTTTTGCTTTGGTTTGGCTTTCTGATTTGCAAGTTAATTGTGAAGTTTACATTTCTAAAGTGAAATTGTCCTTTGGAATAATGTCCTTTTCCATAGTAATTCTAGTAAGGTTTACCTGTATAAATTAGGCATAAGCCTAAATGTTTGTGACAGGCCTAAACTGTTACCTTGCTGTACAAAATTAAGTCTCCTTGCTTTCAAAGAAGTTATACTAGTATCTTATAATAATGAGTTTGTTATGGAAATATATATATGGAGTAAAATGGACATACCGTGTCCACATTGCCCCACTCACTGGGTTATATGGACACATTATAAAATATTTCTTTATGTTCTCAACGAATAACTGTTTAGAATATCACACAATGCAGTTGTTCTATTTAAAGATATAGCAATTCTGCTTCATATTATACAATAATATCTTTTTTACATGCATATGGTCTGCTGAAATGATGACAAATTCTTAAGGTGTCCATATTTCCCCGGACGACCCTACTTATCCTCATGTTCCGATCCCGCACTTGCCATTAGTGGTCCGCGAAAAGCAGCATCAACGTGGTGCCGGTCCCAAAGTTTAAGAACCGATGGTCTATCTGACAGCAATTGGAACCATAATCCAACGACTGGATGTTCACAACTGCTGAGAAGACTCTGTGTAACAAACCTGAATAAACGGTAAATACTTACTTATCCTCCACCATAGATTTACTGATCTTGTGCACATAACAAATGCAAACATAAATAAATAAAATAAATCTACAAAAACACAGCCATTTCGATGAAACCACACTACGATTCTCACCTGCCCTCAAATCCGATAAAGAATTCTTCCGTCTGCTTGCTGTAGACCGGATCAATGGAACCCACAAACTCCTTCAGAGCTCTCTGAAAAGCCAGCAGTTCTTCAAAACCACTCGCCAGCAGCCTGCAAGAAAATAAGTTGAGATTCACTTTGAATTCTGATCCCTAGACTGCAGCGGTGACAACATTTTCGTTTTATTTAAGTAAGAATCTATTAAATTTAATCAACAATGAAGATGTACTGCATCAATGCATAAGGCTTACTGTGTAGAAGGTAAAAACTGGGGTTAACTAACACGGTTTTACAAATTTATAAGTTTTAAGATACTACCATCTTGCAATGTATTATTATGTATTAAAATTGTGTAGTACACTGCTACTACTATCCGATTACATGTTATTCAATGTTAAAATTGTGCAATATTGCCTGTCTATTCCATCCATCCACTCATCCATCTATCCCTCTATCCACCCCACCCATCCATGTCCACCACTCTACATTACAATCACAAAGGCAGTAAACCGTACTCAGCCGCTCGTTTGGGATTTTTCCGGCGAAGGTCATTGATGTTGACAACGAGTCGAACTTCATTGTCGGCAATCATGTCCTTGACCTTTTGCTGGTAGACCCATTGATCTTGCTGTTTAGAAACAATACAGTGCAGGTGATCACACAAATAACAAGGACAGTAATTTCAGATGAGATAATGTAAGACTAGCAACAGTAAGTAAACGTGTCAGGGTAGGCAAGGAATTATGTTTCAATGCAATTACTGTTTATTATTTTGTCATTGTTTCTGTATTTATTACACACCAAGTCCACTATCTGTTGATGGTGTCGAGCAACTGTGTGTAAAGGACTTGTTCAGGGTCCCTACACAGTAACGATCTCAGGGGAGACTCAAATTCGCATACACTCCACATTACAAGGCAAGCACTTTAACCAATCACTTTAACCAACCACAAGCTGTGGCACATGATAAAAATTCTGATACATCATATGGTGGGTGATGAAAATTGTATATTTACTGTGGGCTACTTTATTCTTAAGGCTGGGGTTTTATGGTCGTAAGATTTCTTCAACACTCGAAGACAAGAATTATATATAACATTGATGTTGACGAGAATAATTACTTGTTATCCGTGAAAAGACTGGTCTGATTAACAGCCATGATTAATAGCAAGCTTAGCTACATTGGTAGAAGCGTGTCAACACACCACGGGCACGAGGAAGCCACAGAGCAGTTTCTCAAACTGTGCCGCAGCACACCAACGTGCCAGGAGTGAGAAAGAGGTGCGTCCGCCAAATTTTGATAGTAAATAATATATTTGTCTAAAAACTAAATTACAGCACTTTTTGCTTAGTTAGAGAAATGTTTCCATGTACGTTACATTTAACGGGGTCTATTCGAATTCCCAGAAACCCGATTCCCGAAAGTGTTGGAAATGCAGGGATACGATGGAAATTCTATTTCTGGAATTTGGTGGCGGGGTTTCGTTACGCACCCATTACATTTAACGCGGCTTTCATCAAGCCACAGCAGTGATCAACGCTTAGCATCGATTAGAGAAATCAACAAAGGTAATTGACTAACATCATCATCCAAAAATTCCAGATATTCACGTTGGATCTCTCTAAGCTTGTGATCAGTTTCTTCAGACATTTTAGCAGAAATTAAACAAAATTAAGTAAAATTATTCGCAAACAATCCAGCCCAACTTTTGTTCAGTTCCCGCCGCAATGTGATTAGTTTCTGGTTCCCTGCTTTTCTGAATTGGTAAGTAAGTAAATTATTATCTGTGCTCAATTCAAAATCTTCTTCGCCCAAAAACTAACTCGAATATAAGCATATTTCTGCAATTTTCTGACTTAGCTATAGGCTAAATTTACATACATGGTGATTAATTTGACAGTTAAGTAGGTTGCACAGACTTATCTAATCGAATCCTCCGCCGCATCCGTCCTATGCTCCACCTTAAACTGCCTCCACCATTGCTACCTCTATTGTTCATTTAAAGCTTGATTACTGCAATTCCCTATTCCTCAACTTTGAATTCATCCAAATCAAGCGTCTGCAACTTATCCAAAACTCACTAACCAGAGCTCTCACTATAACGCCCAAACATCACCTTAATTATCACTCCCCATGGACGTCATTCAGAGGCAGATGGGGCATTTGCCCCACCCCTTGATTTTTTAAAAAGATAAGAAGGATGGAACAAGAAAAGGAGGAAGAAGAAAGGGGTAAAAAAGAAAAATGATACTCAGTCAGAGGCGTCATTTAAGTGACAATATATTCACACCGAAGCACACATCATGCAGCATTGGCTTACAGTTCTGCACATGTAGACAGTATATAGACAGTAGACTAATACAAAACTTAACAAGCTGGCCAAGTTCTCCCCGGAATAATACTCAAATGACGTCCATTCCTCTTCCCCCACTCGAAAACAGCTGAAATGACGTCTCTGTCACTCCTCTCTTAAAATCACTCCATTGGCTAAAAATTCAAGAGCGAATCCACTTCAAAGTCGTATCACTAAAATATTCCCAGCCCAAGTACCTCCGTGATGATGATGATCTCATCACCATCCAGGAAACCCGCTCCATCCGATCATCCTCTTATTTCAGTCTTTCTTGACCTCTGGTGACTACTCATCTCAAGTTCTCCATCCGAGCCATATCCAACACAGCACCACGCATCTCAGACGATCTCCCCTCTGAGTTCCGCAGGTTCTCAGTTCCTCCACCGTCACCATTACAACCCGTCCTCCGACCTCCTCAGGCTCCTTTGTCTGTCACCCCGCGGGCTTTCCACTCAAAACTGAAATCTCATCTTTTCAAGCACTCCTACTCTGACTCATCTGATCCTCCGCCTTCCAATTATTCTCGCCGTAAACGACACCCACCTTAACAGCTGCTCTGCATCCTCTCTTGATATCCCCCTCCCCATGGTAACCGGACTCGGGCCTCCTTTGGACTGCATGCTCTTTGGAAAGTTCCATTTGATTTGACGCAGCGCTCGTGAATAGGCTGGTGCTCTGCGCTTGGCCTTCGAGTGGCACTTTAGAAGTTTCTAGATTACGATTATGATTAGAACTTCTATAGCGCCATCATGATGTCACTATAGGTATCAAACGCTGGCACTCAAAAACTGAATCGCAATCCAATAAATCAATCAGTGGTCAGTCCGGTCATAGTGATACAGAACCAAAGGAGGACCATCAAGTTATACAAGAAATTTAAATCTGTAATGTCTCGGGATTCCAGCCTCGTCCACCTCCTAAGTGGTTAGGAGAGGAGCGACAATCTGAAGGCCAGGGATTCGTTTCCTGCCTATTATTGCTATCCCGACCCAGAGAGCGAACCTGCGCTTGCATGTTATCGTACTTACTTACTAACGCGACCTCTCTGGTGCCGCTATTTATAGTGCGATTTGACATTTCCTGCAATCTTTTGCTTCTCCGAGGCAACACTTCACTCGGCCCATGAGGTGCAACCGACTCCAGAACCTCTTCTGGTCTCATTATACTCGACGAAGGTGCTAAGTGGCTAGGCGGTCGTGTATTACGACTGGTGCATGGGGAGTTATTCCCCGGGTTCAATTCTCGCTCTCGAGGTTTTCTAGTGAGCCCGGTAGTATCCAATTGGCGGTTTAGTTGACCTACTGAACTTACCAACTTACTCTGCTGTCCTTCCAGAGAATCTAACTTACCCCTCAACCCCCGTAAGGTAACAGCTATGTCCGCTAGATTGTCGGGTTCTATTCCTCTGTTCTCGGGAGTACCCACTCTTTGTCCTGGCTCTAAGCTAGCCCCTAGTTCTACGTCAGATTCCCCTCCGTCACTCATGACGTCGGGATGAGAACTAATTGACGAACTAGACATGAATGAAATTTAGATTATTATTTAATCTTGTACTAATAAACTTCGCTACTGATGTCTACCTTATTCTAGAGTTAAAGCGGTCTTTCTTCAATTAGTCTCTCCGATGACCTACGTGCGATCAATTATTCCTTTAATTAATTTGGTAATTTGAAGATATGAATTTACTAGTTCCAAAAACTCGTCGTTGAAGGAATTTATACTTTCCGGTAAGATTTCTATCCTACTGAATCGGAAACTTCCCCTCACTAGTTAGATTACTACCCGAAGAGCAGTTTTACGGCTCTCCTCTTACTTGGCCTAAGTGCAGCGCCTAGCAATTAGCGCCTTGACGCGGCCAGGCTCAGTCTTTATTATGATGAAGCGTGGCGCTACCTTACTGGCTTGATAGCAGCTGTCAGTAACGGATTTATGTAGCGGATGATCACCAAAAGTACCGTACTCCGATGAATTCCGACGAGAAGAGGAGATTCAGACTAGAGCATGTGACGTATACTACGAGTCGTTCTCGCGTGGTCGTCGACCGAAACAGGTACAGACGTGGGTTTATGTGATCGTTGCAATTTGGCTGTCGGTCATGTGACTCAGAAGCAACGTGGTTCGACAGACAAGGCTCACTGGCGGCGTCAGAAGATGTAGTGGCCGGTTTCGCCGTGCGGAACCGGATAAGGTTCCACTTCCGGTTTGCGACAGCAGGCTTCAGTTTAGTAGACGTCTCGGATCAGTAACGCGGTCATCGGACAGACAGCGTTTCAGTGGACGCCAGTAGACAGGCAAAACGACAGGAGATTTCTGGCGCGTAGATTCGGACAGGACTTGTTTTCCACGACAGCACGGATGTGCGGTCGTCAGATTGACAGATCGGCAGCGTAGATCGACAGCAGACAGCTCTCACGACAGCACGGATGTGCGGTCGTAATTCGGACAGGACTTGGCTTCCACGACAGCACGGAGGTGCGGTCGTCAGATTGACAGATCGGCAGCGTAGATCGACAGCAGACAGCTCTCACGACAGCACGGATGTGCGGTCGTAATTCGGACAGGACTTGGCTTCCACGACAGCACGGATGTGCGGTCGTCAGATTGACAGATCGGCAGCGTAGATCGACAGCAGACAGCTCTCACGACGGCACGGATGTGCGGTCGTAATTCGGACAGGACTTGGCTTCCACGACAGCACGGATGTGCGGTCGTCAGATTGACAGATCGGCAGCGTAGATCGACAGCAGACAGCTCTCACGACAGCAAGGATGTGCGGTCGTAATTCGGACAGGACTTGGCTTCCACGACAGCACGGATGTGCGGTCGCCCGATTGACAGATCGGCAGCGTAGATCGACAGCAGACAGCTCTCACGACAGCACGGATGTGCGTTGTTATCTGTCGACGTCGTTTCTCGTCCAGCAACGGCGGTAGATAGGCAGGACAACTTCTCGTCTACATGGTTCAACTCAACGGAAGTTGGAGTTGGGAAGCTTCGACGCGCGTAGATACGATCGACCCGCGTCTTTCTTTGTCCCCTCGGCAGACGAAGCAGTTGCGCGGTCGCGTCCTTCGGCAGACGTCGTCTTCAGATCCGGTTTCAGGAACGTCTTCAGCTCCTTCCCAACTGAAGAAATCTCCCTCAAGCGGCGGTTTTTGTATACTTCCTCACAGACGCTTATGGCTTAGACGCATACCTCAGCCAATCAGATACAACTAAGTTTTTACTACAGCCCTTTTTATTAGTCAGCAGTTTGGTAGGCTGAATGTTTTAATATTTTTCATTGGCGGCCAGTCATGCGGCTGGCTTCCGACCACTTGTTTTAAGTTAGTTTCGTATTTGCTCTATTACTACATTAAATCAGCATTCCTTTAATTTTTTTTTTAAAAATTCTAAAATCCAAACCCTCACAAATGGAAGTATCCTCCTAATCGTAATCGTAATCTCCAAACTTCTAAAGCGCCACTCGAAGGCTAAGTGCAGCACTGCAACCTATTCACGAGCGCTACATCAAGACAGAGGGTGTTTTCAGAGAGTAATCCAAGAGAAGGCTAAGTGCAGCACTGCAACCTATTCACGAGCGCTACATCAAGACAGAGTGTGTTTCCAGAGAGTAATCCAAGAGAAATCCGAGTCCAGATTCCAGAAGGCCAAATCAAATCAGAGGTTTTCCATAGAGTAGTCAAAGAGTTCCAAGTCCGGTTTTTAGGGGTCCAGAACTCCAGATCAAGAGAGGAGGCAGAGCAGCTGTCAAGGCGGGTGTTGGTTAGGGCGAGAATAATTGAAAGGCGGATGAGATCAGTCAGGGTAGGAGACTAGGAGTACTTGAAAAGGTCAGATTTCAAATTTCAGTAGTAAGCCCGGAAGATGATAGATAGAGGAACACGAGGAGAAGGATGGAGGACAGGTTGAAAAGATGATGGCGGAACGGAGAATCTGCGGAATTCAGAGGGGAGATCATTCCAGAGGCGTGGTGCTGTGTTGGATATGGCTCGGTTGGAGAACTTGAGATGAGTAGTCACTGGAGGTCGAGAAAGACTGATGATCGGGTAGAGCGGGCTTCCTGCAGGATGGTGAAGATATCACGGAGGTATTCGGGCTGGGAATATTGTATAGGGAGTTGTAGGTTAGTGATAGGACTTTGAAGTGAATTCGCTCTGAAATTTTTAGCCAATGAAGTTTTTTTTGGATGGGAGTGATATGATGATGTTTGAGCGTTCTAGTGACAGCTCTGGCTAATGAGTTTTCAATCAGTTGCAGTATAATCCAGAATCCCCCACAGCGAACGGATTGTGAAGTGCATTCCAGAACCGTGTAAGCTTACGTTATGGTCGGCAACACCAAAACCTGTCGTTACACTGAAGGTGTGACAACAAGAGAAAGACAATCGGGAACCCACACGTACTGTTGTGATGATAAGCAGCATATGAGCTGTAATCAAATAATATATTGTAATATTTCGAATATACTGACGCTGCGGTTGACCTGAATGCAAGGACGTAGCCAGACTTAAGCTCAAGATAAGGCAACTCCGAATCCGGGAGTCACAGAGGTGTAGTAGGGGTGCGGAGGTATAACCCACGGAAAATTTGTGAAATCTAAGTCTCCTCTTGCCTCAGTGTGGGTTCCCGATTGCCTGAATGCATGTTTTATTGGCAGTAACACCAATTTCAACATTAATTCTCCGTTCCACATGGAACCAGAAGGCACTGACGCCAACACGGGCCTCAGGCAAACAACCCTCTTTGTGATTTTTCTGAATATAGAAGTACCTGCATAAATAGAGTCCACGCAAAAAAACACGCTGCTGGACCCCTCAAGAAACCACGGGTTCCCTAGGCCAGCAACACTCGGATCCTCCTTCTCGCTGCGTGTGGCCCACCATTAACCCAACAATAACCCAACAAAATGCCAAGACCTGAACTCATGTACTGTCCTCAATTACGCATCATGCAAATTTTGGCATTGATTTATCTGGTAAGCTGATTTGAATCTCATTTTGATATCCCTGGACAATCCTCTGACTCGATACAGCGCTCGTGAATAAGCTGGTGCCCTGCGATTAGCCTTCAGACGGCGCGTTAGAAATATGGAGTTTACGATTGCGATTACGATTAATAGCCACACATAGCAATTTGTTGGCGCGAAAACAGGTCAGTAGGTCAATGCTGATTATAGGAAATCGACTCCATCGCTGTTGTTGGCTTTTCCAATATTCATTACTCCATACAAGTGCGTCAAGGTCTCTGGGCCTTTAGACGCAGAAGCGTCAGAGTATTATTGCCACGCTACAAGCCCATAAATTACAGTTGTATATATGAGAGGGGATGGGATTCTTGTTTGCGGTCTTCCTTTGAAATTTGTCTATTGAATGGACCTCCAATTCATCCGCCATTATTTCTACGCCGGCGTCCTAACTAATGGAAAAATTACGGAGGTAATGCATCAACGACCTCCGTTGCAATCGATAAGGCATTAAGATACAATCGCAGCACATTACTCCATTTGCGTGCGGATAAATTTTAACGCAGCACAAAATCGTCAGCACCTCCTTCCATACATCCGCGCGCGCTGGCCAACATAATATTACGCGATCGCCATGCAACAAAACACCCGATTATTGCCTCGAGACAGGAATGGTCATGCGCCTTGGAAGCGTAATTATCCTTCAGATGCTGGGATCGCAAAAGCCAATTATTGGCGAACGCAGCAACGGAGAAGCCAACGAGGAGGACAGTGTAGTAGCAGAATCCTTCAGAGATTTGTATTTACCGAGCGTTTGGCGCACGATATTTACGATCTGGAGAGTGTGGCAGGCGTTGACGTAACTTGCTGAAGTCTGTCCGCGGCTGACGCGCGTGATACGCGGCCAATCGCAGGAGACGGCGCGGCACGAGGGGACGCTGTTTCGTCATCGCGGATTATATTTCGAAGAGGTCGCTCAGAGCATTGATGCGTCATCGCCTCCGATAAGAGGATGAAAAGCGCTGCTTGGTCGATGTACAGGTCGGCCGATATATTGTTACGCGGTCGCGTCGTACCAGTTGCTGGCGTATGTGAAGGGATTAAGACGTTTCGTTGCGAGTCATGGCTTACTCGTCCGATGCCACTAGACTGTTGCTGAAAGACAACAACTCAAGAATCGGTTAGTTATAACGTTTGCTCCCTTTGACGTTTGCTGATGACGTCAACGCGCACGTTTGTATTGTTTACAGGTGCACGTTTTGTGTGCGTTTATACATGTTTGTGCACGTTTGTTCGTGCGCTGGTGTGCATGTTTGAGTGTGTGCATTTGTACGTTTTGATGCGTTTTTGTTTAGCTATATGTGAGAAAGCAGACGGCCCTCACGGCCTTGTTTCTGGTATATGCTATAACTCATTATCGTATTGTATCGTATCTAGAAATTTTTAAAGCGCCTCTCGCAGAATGACTATTCAGAAGCACTCTCAGGACAGAAGCCCCGTAGGGAACGACAGACAGACAGACAGACAGACAGACAGACAGACAGACAGACAGACAGACAGACAGACAGACAGACAGACAGACAGACAGACAGACAGACAGACAGACAGACACATAGATAGATATAGATAGATGATAGATTATATAGCTCATATGCGCAGTTCTCGTATACTCCCACAATGCAGCATGGTCATTGTCCGTGATTCTGGGACAGGGTGACGCGATATATCAATCGATTATCAATTGATAAGGTTGATTCCACCTATGTAGTATACATGAGACCGTCTTATCTCTGTCGAGTCGTCTTATCTCAAAGCGACCCGACCGATCTACTGTATAGATGTGGCAATCAATCTTCCAATAAAGGGATAGGCCACGCAGCCTTTATCTCCCTCTCCTCTTCCCTCCATTTACTTGCGTAGCGCCTCGCATCTTGCTCAACGCAATACAGTGTATACTGCAACAGCTAATTACCTCACGTGATTTTTGCCTTCCTTAAATGCGTGAACTGTGCACAACATCATTTATATAGCGCCTCTACAGAGGTTCTCCCGAACTGACTCGGGAAGATCAAGATCGAACAGAATGGTCTTCAACTGTTTGCGAAACACAGGAAAATAATTATATATAGGAGAAGGTCATGTCGCTGATTGTTGATAATGTATTATTAGGTGTTTAACGACATCTTGCGGTTATCAGTTCCCTGTCATCCACCGATCCTCCTCCTGTCTCACTCTCTCCCATTCCCAAGTCACTACCCGCCTATACAGTTTCCCAACCGATCCACATCCCACAATGCACCTCGACTCTGGAATGGACTTCTCCTGAATTCCGCATATTCTCAGTTCCTCCACAAATCCCGCCACTCACTCGCCCTCATCTGCCTCAGGCTCTTCTACTCATCGCCCCACAGGCTTTCCACTCCAAATTGAAGTCTCAACTCCAAGAATTCCTACCATAATCCATCCTACAATCCGTCTTCCAAGCTTTTCGTCGTCAACGAAACCTGCCGTATACCAGATGCTCTGCC
>OY744609.1:10562041-10569541 GCA_963556255.1 Allolobophora icterica | reverse complement strand
GTAGCAGGACCTGACAAACCGCATCGGCTGGGATAAGATTCGACGCGTCACGACGAGACGTGAAACCTGTCGCGAAAAGGATATTCGGAATCCTTACTCTGTGCCCAGTGCGACAGTGATTTAATGTACTACGAGAGGTTTCCAGAAACCGGAAATGGAACAAATGAACGATGAACATGATAAAGAAATTGCAGATGATTGTGGAAATGATTAAAAATCGATGATTGGAGTTCAAACCAGAAGAGAAAGTGATCTCCGAGGACCGGACAGAGCTTCCAATTGTCATTCAGCACATGATGTGGCGCTACAAAAATCGTCATTCATAACAGTGCATGACAATGGCGCTACAAAAATCGACTGAAAATTCTTTGGATGGTTTGTTATATAGAAGTCCGCTCTCCTGTTTGGATGACAGACCATTACTATTAGAAAGAAGTCCATAGACTGAAATTATTAATTAAGACATGAACGTCATTTCTCAGGTCGATATTAATTAATCCAGAGCAGGCTTTGCTCTTTAGGGCATTAATTAAATGTGAAAGCATAAATATACGCAGTTGATCGGCGTAATAAAGTATGCATAATAAAATTAAATCTTAATAATTAAATTGCCATATTAAAAAAGACACCATCAGTTTAAAATGCTTCTTACAATGTGCTTAAAGACATGTAAATAATTAACTATTTTTTTGTAGTTTAGAAAAACCTCTGGGACCATGTTTTTTGATGTTGTATTGTTGTCGATGCATGTTTTGCATGTAGAGGAGCTACATCATTTCTAGTTTACCTTCAGTTATTGCGTTGAGCATTCTGTTGTTATGTGTTGTTTTAGGGTAAGATAAGGTAGAATGATAAGTACAGTAGCAGTTAATTAGGGACGATGTTGATCAATTAATTACGGACATGGTAGCAAATGGTTAGAGCTCGTGCCTCATAATGCAGACAGTACAGGTTTGATCATCCTCTGAAACCTTGACCTTGAGACAGTTACTCTGTAGGGATATTGGCATTTGTAGGGGCCTTGACCTTGACCTTGAGACTGTTACTTTGTAGGGACCTTAACCGTGAGACGTTATTCTGTAGGGACCTTGACCTTGAGACGGTTGCTGTGTAGGGACCTTAACCTTGAGACGGTTACTCTTTAGGGACCTTGATCTAGAGACGGCTATTTTGTAGGGGCCTTGACCTTGAGACGGTTATTCTATAAGGACCTTAACCTTGAGACGGTTACTCTGTAGGGACCTTGACCTTCAGACGGTTACTCTGTATGGTCCTTCACTCACAATTGCTCAGCGCCATCGACCGATGCTAAGTCATTAGACAGTGACGCAGGACAACAAGCTTTTGTGTGGAAGAAAATAAAATTTAGAGAAATTTGGCCATATACATAATATTGTGTGTCAATCTTTCTGATGCGCAGATTTAGCCTGTGGCGAATTGTTTCTAAATGCGAAATGCAGTTTCAACAGTTGAAGTGGTGTGCAATTGCACTGTTTAGTTGTAGGCCTACTTACCAACCACACCTTCCAGCTGGTGACTCGGAAGACGATGGATAAGACTTTTTAACGATTTCAATGGCGGTCCGCTAGAAATTGCAACACTTTCTTGATTTATTAATTTTATTTATTTAAAATTTCGATATAATCCTCTGAACAGTCGAATAGAAAACTGTTAGGCCCTAGTCATCGCGAGCCATATATTAAAAAAAACATTTGGTGACTTGCAAATTTTTTTATGTATATTTTGAATGTTTATTTTTCACTATTATTTTTTCATAGCAGGGCCTTAATGTTTCCAAAAAGTTGCGTGAGTATACTCCTGACTCATCGTCAGCGAGTCAAAACTTGTATGAGCATCGGCGCCTTTGCTGCCACGTCATTCGTTTTGCAGTTTTATGACGTCACTAATTGAATCTGTAAGAAAAAACGTCACATATGCTGCTAAATTACGTCATCGGTATTGTTCAACATCATGACGTCATTCGTTTTGCAGTTGTATGACGTCACTAATTGCCTCTATAATCCTTCCTTCAGCAATGTGCATGCTGTCTCAAAACGTCGCATATTCTGTTAAATTACGTCATCGAGTTCGTTCAACATCACGACGTCATTCTTTTTGCAGTTTTATGACGTCATTAATTGCGTCACTGGTTTTCTGCGTTGATAGAAATAAATCACGTATTGTTTACCTGAAATTTGTAATTTTTAAGTGCGCAATTATTTAACACCAATCAAGAAAACTTATCAGAGATGCTCTCGACCTGACTACAGAAGGTCGAAGACGATGGAGTTCTACACAATGTTGGCAAAATAGAGGCACAGAAAAGAGAAGAAGCTCATGTCGTGGGTTTACAATGTAAGGAAGCTGTTTCTAGAATGAGGGTCCGACCCAGTGTTTTAGTTGTCGGTGTGGTGGGAGGTCAACCTCTAGCTCTTCTTCTACCACCCCTCAGCTTTGTAACTGGGAAGATGTTGGGGAGGGTCAGGTATTAACCTGCGTTCGTGTACTGTGACAATCTGTAAATTTTTGTAAAAGGTCGCCACTATGGAGTGACCTTGGACAAGTTGCTCACCCACAATTGTCTATGAGGAAGGCAATGGGAAACCACCTCACTCATCTCATACCCGGGTGGCATAAAGCCAACGGACCTGCCTTCCGGCAGAGAAGCCAGTATCATCACCATCATTTTGACAAGCGTTCGTGTACTGTAACAATCTGTAAAATTTTCGACCCCTAGATCTTATTTCGTTATTTGACAACTAAAACACTGGGTCGACCACAACGAAGCTTCTATGCTGCATTGTGGACATGGCTAATATAAGTTTAAATGAACATAAAAATTACTTATAAAGTTAAGTAAAATTCTGTAGTTAATAGAGTTTGTTTGTATCTGTCAGGCATATTGTGAACTTTCGTCATATAATGGACAGACAGTGTTGGCCTAAGTATTTCTTTAATATTCCTTTTTGAGGTTTTGCTAAACTGTTTAAATTATTTGTCTGCCTATGTACGAAATAAAGCATGCACATTATAAAGAAATACAGGGGCGCCCGTAGGCTTAGAAAAATTGGACGCACAACAAAAGAATTTTCAATTTAGACAACATCTAAATGCTCCATTGCTCCAACAGGCCGTATTGCCGTTTAACAAAATACTGTTTTCTGTGAGCATTTATTTCCGCTCTTGATTAAGAATAATTTTAGAATGTTCTGTTTTGCATGCTATATAGGTGATTCAATTGCTTTCAAAAATATCGATGCGAAGCCTATTCCTTGTGTGGATTTGATTTGGTGGGTCCAGTGCGTCACGCTGCGGGCGCCTCTGAAGAAATACACATGTGAATATAAATTCGAAACTAAGTATAGATATAAGTGTGCGTGCATGAGATAACTATTTCGCGGGTTATGTAGGCCTATGAGGCAAGCCAAGTGCAGCAAGTGCGTGGCGTTATTCATTTTCTCCTGCTTTTCTCCCAAACCGCGTGGACGCCGTTCGAGTGGAGCTTAAAACAGATCCAACAAGTGGGAGTAAATGCGTGGAGTGGCACAGTCTGGCTAAAGGGGTTTCTTCTTCCATGCTGAAATCGTACATCCAACGATCTGGGCTGTTAGCGTTGCCCCTAGTGGGTAAACAGCTGCGGACGGGTTGGGGCTTGTTCAGAAGATGAGCCTCTTGTGGCAGCGTGTGCCTGGCGTCAACAAATGTCACGACTGTCGTCATAAGAATAGAGGGACCGGTTCGAGGCGCCGATAGTTCGGCAAACAAGGACTCTGCCACAAACGGATTGTTTTGAGGCCATTGTTTCGACGTTTTCACGAAAGGCGACGACCGGGGCGACATCTTGTGCGAGCCTCGCGTTCGATTTACAGCCTCTTTCTGAAGTGTCGTCTGCTGCTACGCGATGGCGGTTACAATCGAAGTGTTTTATGGGACGTGTCGATGTTTCCAATGGCTCATACGACTGGGTTTCTGTGTAAAGGCATGTCTCTAACGAGAAAAAATAATCGTAAACTCGTAATATTTATCACGAAGCGTCGTTATTCAATAGCTAATGACATAATGACAAGGCAACAACTCATTCATGAGCGCTGCGTCAAGTTAAATGGGTATTACGCATAGATCGAGAATACCGCACGAAGAACTAGATCCGGTTTCTGGGAAGCGAGGGAGGAAATGAAGCGCAAAGAACTGTTGCGTTGGGGTTTGCTTGTTTGTGCCAATTGAAAGGCTAAGGAGTAAATGGATCAGCGTTAGGTTGCTTGAAATCATGGGGACTCCAGTTTTTAATGGAAAGCCGCGGAGAGTGACAGAAAGCGACCCTTGAGACTAATGATGGTAAGTGAGCGATGGGAGGGGTATTTGAAAGGAGAGTTTTGCGGAATTCGGAAGATTGTTACAGAGTGATGGTGGTGGAGTGTGGGATATTTGTTTGTTAGGCCTAGACTCCGTTAGAGAGGTTATAAGAAAGAGTAGTTACTGGGATCGGACGGCAGAACGGAGAATTAGGGTAATTCAGGTGGGATATAGATTCACAAGCGAAAAGGATTAAAAATTGTTACGCCTTCTATAAAAGAATAGGCCTTCCCGAGGTTATTAAGTGTCCATCGTATAAAATAATGTACATTTTAATAGGTTTATCATGCAAACGGCCTGTACTTTAAAGAACTAGGCCTAAGCTATACGAGATATACACACTGCCATTTAGAACTGGATTGTTTAAAAACTGTTACTGTTAGATGTGAATATGTTTGTTAATGTTGTCTTTACAATACAAAGCACGCTCCCGTGTCACAGGAATTATGTAATGGAACGTGAAATAATGTATAATCTTTAAAAGTTACTTCTCAACTGCAGCAGAAGAACTGCTGGCTTCTCGGTGCTTAACAACCTTTTCAGTTCTCCTTCCTTGTGGCTAAATGTGTCAAGGGCCTACGCAAGACCCCACCCGCCACTGGGTTACGTCACTGAAGATTCAGTCACGGTGTTGAGAAGGTACTGAGTAAATCACTAACACACGAGTCTATAGCTAACCTGACAAAACTGCTTACTTGATCCACCCTGCACGCTACCTGAAACCCACTTTATGTAATACACACCCTGCCCAGAGTATACCCATGCACTGTGCAAGCCGTATGCACACCTATAAATATAATTAAAATTTATATAGCGCCAGGGATTTTAGACTCATCAGAAGTGCTCCCAACCAAACAGCGATCAAAGAGAAAGGAATCACTGTATTCTCTTCTTCATCTCTGTCCACCAAATCTGATGTAAACCGTATATATATATATATATATATATATATATATATATATATATATATATATATATATATATATATATATATATATATATATATATATATATATATATATATATATATATATCGGCACTCCGAGGCGTAGACAAAAATTCAAAAATACAAATGTTCACGTTTTCTATAGCGACCATATAATGGCCTCGACCTTGCTCATTTTTAAACATATTGATTGGGTGAGATATCCATCACCACCGCTGCCAGTTTTAAAGGTTCCCGTGTACGAGCCGTGCTAGAGCAACCTTATGACCTCGATTCTGCTTATTTTTCAAAGAATTGATCGGGTGAGATCCTATACTCCAGTGGTTCCCAAACTTTTCTGGGTCGCGACCCACTTGTGAATATCTTGGCAGTCTCGATACCCACTGTGTGAAATTAAGCATTTTGTACTAAAATTTGTTTCGTAAATTGGTATCGAAATATGCGGATTTAGGTACAGTGCCTAGAATTTTAAAGCATTAATAGGAAATTTTGGCAAAAACAGTTTACAATTTATTGCAATCCAGCTAGTTATAGCTCAATCATAGCCAAATGTTATTGCTGCAAAATACAAATATTTCTCGAGAAAATTTGGCGACCCACTTGCCAAGGCCCTGCGACCCACTTTTGGGTCGCGACCCACAGTTTGGGAAACTCTGCTATACTCCACTACTGCCAGTTTAAATGGGCGCAACGCCAATTAAGGCTATACCGTGTACGGATCGTGCTAGTCCGAGATTAAAATCTCTGAAGGAAGCCACCATCGGTATAAGCGAACCGTCATAGTGGTTCCTGGTCGCTGTAGGATACACACCCTGCCTCTTACAGACAACCGTAGACCTGTAGGAATAAAGTTAGGCCTAACTTCCGGAAAAAACTATGAAAATAGTGATTCCCGGAAGTAATCCTGCATGCGCTTAACGCTGTCACTTAACTCGCAGAGTGTTCTGCACACGCACTTGTACAAATATAACCCGTTAAAGCTCGCTTTAATTGACTCCAACAAAAAAATATGCGACTATCATACGAGAGTGGATTGAAGGGCTTACAGGCTATAAATAGGCGTAGACTCTGGGGGGAGGGCAGCCGGGGCACGTGCCCCCCAATAATTGAGATTTATTGTACATCCAATGCAACAAATGTAGAATTAATAACCAAATATCCTCCCACGCAATATTATGGACAACTTTACGCCAGTGCGGCTAAA
The DNA here is from genome assembly GCA_963556255.1 of Allolobophora icterica. Lineage (NCBI taxonomy): Eukaryota > Metazoa > Annelida > Clitellata > Crassiclitellata > Lumbricidae > Allolobophora > Allolobophora icterica. The sequence continues at coordinate 10,563,038 of OY744609.1, read as the reverse complement.
TATACGCAAGGCATGCGAAATGCCTGTTATGTCTAGTCTGAATATCTAGGTAGCAGCTAAGGCTTAGCAGAGGGAGTATTGTGAATCATCGCCGAGGATGGCATTAAGGTTACACAGATCTCGGTATTACCCTGACATGGAATCTCCCTCTAACGAAGTCGGGTTTCAGATCCGTGTGTCGGCATGCGCTTGAATGTGACTGCACGTATGCATGCATCTGTTTGCATCGGTTTGCCTATGCGTACATATGTTTATGTCTTTGTACATACTGCGCCATAGAAGTTATAAGATTAGATTAGAAATGTGTGTGTGTGTGTGTGTGTGTGTGTGTGTGTGTGTGTGTGTGTGTGTGTGTGTGTGTGTGTGTGTGTGTGTGTGTGTGTGTGTGTGTGTGTGTTAATGTGTCCTTCTGCGTTCACGTGTCTGTTTAAAAGTGTGTGTGTGTGTGTTTGTTATTTATGTAAATTATTTGAATTTATGCAAATGTAACTGTAATGACCTTTTGACCTCGATCCTGTTAATTTTCCGATGAATAGATGGGGGTGACATCCTTCACCCCATGCAGCTGTCCCTCTGAGTGGCCCAGTAAAGGCCCTCGTGGACGGAGCGTGCTATAGCCAGAGATTGAAATCTCTTGAATAAGTCACGATAGGTATGTGTGTAATTGTTCATCTGTTCATATGCTTGCGTGTGTTTGTATGTATGTGTTTGTGTGCATGTCTGTCTGTGTGGTCGCTTGTGCCTTGATAAGTCAGCTAATTAATTAATTGCAACAGGGAAATGAGAAAGTCTGACTGAGGCGGATCTTACACATTCAGGTCAAATGTAAGCCTATTGCCATATAATTATATAACCTCGTCTTAGAGGCTATAGGCAGAATAATACCTACATACAAGTCACATACATACACACATACATATATGCATACAAAGCTCCTCAGTAACCTACTTACATACATAGACATACATACATACATATACAATTTTATACATACATA
>OY744609.1:10529541-10557041 GCA_963556255.1 Allolobophora icterica | reverse complement strand
ATCAGCAATTCCTCTATATATATTCCTCTCTCTATATATACGGTAAATATAGGACTAATACATATTTATTTATTTATTTATTTATTCCGGATATTTCTATAGCGCCTCTCGAAGTCAACTACTACTCAGAGGCGCTCCCGACTACAGCATTTGATACTGTGCCGGAATTTTCACGCCGAAGCGCCACGAGCAATTGCGAGTGAAGGACTTGCCCAAGGTCCTTACGCAGCGGCTAGAGTGGGATTCGAACCTGCAACCCTCCGGTCACAAGGCGCCGAACTTACCACTGAGCCACCACGCCCCACATATATACATATTGGTCTTATGTAAATGTGGTCTTGTTGCTGATGATGAAGACTGTGACAATGAGATGATGAAGAAAATGAGGAGAAAGGGGAAGAGGAGGTGGAGAATAATGATGAGGGAAACAATGAATTGGAAATGGAACATGTAGAGGAAACTGAGAAGGAGGATCAGAAGAGCAAGGAAAAGGAGGATGCTGGTGGATAATAAGAAGAACGAGGATCAGGTGGAGGAGGAGAAATGGAGGAGGATGAGACAAGAAGAAGAAATGAGAATAGAATGAGGAGGAGGAGTTGGAGACAGAGGAGGAGGGAAATGTGGTAGATGATGCTATTGGTACTGCTGCTTTGTTTGAACTGGATGGTTTTGTTGCTGCAGCTGGTACCATCCGAACGCTTCCCGCCACGTGGCCGAGAGTCTGCTGATGCAGAACGGAGAGGATGGCAGCTACCTGATGCGGCCGAGCAGCGGAGACAGAGAAATGGCCATCTCCATCAGGTATACATGACCATCTGCAGTCACATTCATCTTCAGTGATTCTAGCACAGATCACGTGACTTCTGAACCATTTAAAACCCTTGTTATGCTGTGTTGTGCTGCGGTGTGTTGTGCTACGTTGGGTTGTGTTGCTTTGCTTTTGTAACGTTGTGTTTGTGTTTACGTTGTGTCCATAGGCGTAGACTCGGGGGGGGGGGGAGCCGGGGCACGTGCCCTTCAAAAATCGAGAGAAGAATTTCTTCAAATATTAAAATATTATGTTTCAATATAGACAAATTTCTTCAGAAACAGAAAAATAGAGACACAGAACTGAAATACTACAAGAAATTCATATTGAAAAGAAAGATTTATTTTTATCTTCAATATCTTCAATATGAAACAAATTTACATGTAAACAAAAAGTCCCATTTCATAAGCATTAGCGTAACACCGGAAGCCTCTGCCGACTGTCCAGACCAGAGGTGAAAAAAGTTTTTTCGGTTTTTGATTTTAAACAAAAACAAAAGAAAAAGAAAACCACAAAATTAGTTGTTTTTTAATAAATTTCTTATTTTTTATATGTTATTTTATTAACATTGATTTAATGATTTTTAATTTTCAGAAATCGCAACTGAATTAAACTGAGTTGGAGCTCTTGTTCATGCCATTTTTCATGATTTTTATGATCCGAAATCCGAAAATTTTAAAAACAACCAAAACAACAAACACCATAAAAACGAAAAAAACGTAAAAAACAACAACAAAAAACAACTTTTCATCTTGCCCCCCCCCATATTTTGGACAAGTTTACGCCAGTGGTTGTGTCATACTGTATTGTGTTCTGTTGTTTTTGCGTTGGTGTTCAGATGCAAGGACTCCGTGAAGCACTACAAGGTGACGTGGAACGGCGACTGCTATGCCTTTGGTCTGGCTACTTTCAAGACGACCGATGAGTTCATCTCTCACTTTCAGAAACAACCGTTCATCGCCGGAGAATCAGGTATGACAATCTATCAGCAGAGTTTGATGATGATGAAGGAGGTGGTTGTAGTGGTGGTTGTGGTTGTGGTGGTGGCGGTGGTTGTGGTGGTGATGGTGATGGTGGTTGTGGTGGCGGTGGTTGTGGTGGTGGTGGTAATGGTGGTGGTGATGGTGGTGGCTGTGGTGGTGGTGGCGGTGGTTGTGGTGGCGGTGGTTGTGGTGGTGGTGGTAATGGTGGTGGTGATGGTGGTGGCTGTGGTGGTGGTGGTGGTGGTGGTGGTGGTGGTGGTGGTGATGGTGGTGGTTGTGGTGGTGGTTGTGGTGATGGTGGTGGTGGTGGTGGTGGTGGTGGTGGTGGTGGTGGTGGTGGTGGTGGTGGTGATGGTGGTTGTGACAGTGAAGAATAGACATAATTTACACATTTAAATATACATGTAGGAGGTATTTAAGACATATGGATATTTCTATTTTCTACATAATAAGAACTCATGACATTCATCATCGTCACGCGTCAGTTGTCTTTTACTCTAGGGGTCATAACCTGGCTACGTCATCCGTATCCAAAACAGGTCAGTGAACCTGCCGTCTATGACGTCGTCCGGATACATGCGCAGTACGGACCGGACAGAACGAGCAAGTGCCCGCCACAATGGGCGGTTAGTTCCTTTGTCTTTTATTAAGGAGAATGATGATGATGACTACGACGACGACAGCGACAATGACTATTAATTGACAAGATTATGATGACAACGACGATGATGATGACACAGATGACGATGATGACGACAATGATAATGACAACGACGACGACGATGATGATGATAACAACGACCATGATGATGATGATGATGATTATGGCGACAATTATGATAACAAAGACGATGATGACAACGACGGCGACAACGATGATGATGACAACAATTATGGTAACAACGACGATGATGATGATGACGACGACGACAAGGCTAATAATAACGACGATGATGACGACGACGCAGGTGATGATGATGATTATTACGACAGCTATGATGATGACGACCATAGTGATGATGATGATGATGTTTAAGACCAACACCATTCATTTTGACATACAAATTTTGTTCTAATTATTTTTAATTTACTGATTATTCGTTTACCTGTGTTTTTCCTTCAGATTGGTTCCAAGGAAGGTTTTATGACAAAACTCGGAGCAATAGTTAAAGTAAGATTCGTCTGTTTTTATGTCACTTGGACTGTCTGCCTCTCTTAATGACACTCTTTGTCTGTCTGTCTGCCTGTCTGTCTTCTTGCCTGCATGTCCGTCTGCCTGTCTGTCTGCTTGCCTGTCCATCCGTCCGTCCGTCTATCTGTCTGTCTGTCAGAGTCTGTCAGTCTGTCTGCTTGCCTGTACGTCCATCCGTCCGTCTGTCTCTTTGTCTGTCTGTCTGTCTCTCTGTCTGACAACTGTCTGTCTGTCTGTCTCCTTCCGTCCGTCCGTCTGTCTTTCTGTCACTGTGTCTGTCTCTGTGTGTCTGCTTGCCTGTCTGTATATATTGTCCGCCTGGCATCAACATATGACTTGTCTTGTGATCTGATGACTGTATACTTAATTACATGTAAACATGACTGTAAACATGGTAAAGTAATACGTTTTGTGTAACAACTGAAACCAACTACAGCGCTCAAAGATCCACTTTAGTCATACTTTATAGCCATCATTTTACCCCTAATACAAACACATACACACAGACATAAGCACAGATAACTACACAGATTCATGTACAGATATACAGTCAGGACGGGAGCGCCTCTTATTAGAAACTGACCATACTTTGGAACGGCCAGTCCCAAGCCTGGAAAAGGAGGAGGGTGACGCTAATCATCTTTTGTTACGACGCAGCGTCGTTAAACAGCAACTAACCTCTGATGAGTTCTCTTGAATAGACGCTATATAAATGAGCACTAATTAAAATATGTATGTACGTATGTTATTGGGTGTTTATGTGTGTTGCATGTGATTTTATCCATATATGGGGTTGTGTCTAACAGGCATCACATTACACGCATGAATTTGCATATTTCTACAATTCATTGTGCCTTGTATACATTATGATCGTCTGCTTTGCTATAGCAAAGTTAACAACACTTTAGTCTTATACATAATCATGTGCGCTATCTGTATGTCCATCCTGCAACTGCGCGTATCATATTATACAGAAACACACCCAAACCCATACACACATACACACACAAATACATACACAAGTGCTGTATGTTTATGTAAATACGTATAATTTTTCTGCAACCGCTTGTATGTATAAAATATACACACGAGCTTTCTTCTAGGACTTCAACGTATATCCCGTGGCCCATCAGCTAGTGCATAAGGAGAGACACTAAGACACACCGTTTCTGAATGCGCTAGTATGCAATTGTCGAGATACATCCATGTATATAAATTAACGCAATGTATTCTTCTTCCAGCTGCAACCAACGATTTTTCCACTAGAGCAGTCTATATATATATATATATATATATATATATATATATATATATATATATATATATATATATATATATACATATATATATAATTTACTTAGGGCCTACTGATCGAAACAAGTGCGAATTGAGACATAAAAAGAAAGTTTAAGTGGTGCTGAATCAAATGAAAATGTCCGTATATATCTGAATGAAGATTGTTCCATGGAGAATATCCAATGCACGAGGAATCTGAACGAGCTCGTTTTAATGTGCAGAGCGAGGAACCGTTAAATCACCATGGGCAGTAGAGCGCGTAGTGATCGATGACCAGCTTTACTGTATATCGGAACACTATATATCTAGAAAATATTTTTAATTTGCAGAGTGCACGATAGAGAATAATTGTCGGCCTATTGATCTTCAAATCGCCTCCTGCAGGGCAAAAAAATGATAGATTTTGTCTCCACTTCAGCCCCATTGCGAGGTAACCTATATGAGTACATCGACCGTACATGGCGCACTATCAGTGGGAAGCTCAGACGGCGAGGGAGAAAGCTGACCATGCGGCTTCGTATACGCCGAGTCTAAGAAAAATGAAGTCACTAATACTTCTTAACCATAGTTGCATCACGGGGCACGATATGTATACATGGACTGCTTATTCTTCTTATGCAAACACCATAATATACTACTCTCTCTATATACATGTGTGTATGTATATATAATAATATATATGTGCGTGTGCGTGTGCGTGTGTGTGTGCGTGCGTGTGTGTGCGCGTGCGTGTGTGTGCGTGTGCGTGCGCGTGCGCGTGTGCGTGTGCGTGTGTGTGTGTGTGTGTGCAAGTGAATTTATGTCGTATGTGTTCTTTGCATAGAACTGGAAAAATCGATGGTTTGTTCTGAAGCGACATGAGCTGAGCTACTTTCGTACGCAGAGTGATCACATCCCGATTCGTACGCTCGACCTCCGCAAGTGCAAAGAGTGCGAAGTCGACGACACACATAACAAACCGAACTGCTTCCGGTTCGTTACTTCCTCCTCTGCCTCTGGAATGTAATGTTAATCTCCGAAATTGCTTCACATAAAACCTGCGTCAGGGAGACCAGCCTATTTGCCTGGCGCTATAACATCTAATCTAGTACATAATAGAGATTGTTTGGTCAGTTTCTGTGTCAGGTCAAGATCCGGGGTCAGGTCGGGTCAGGTTGAGAAAGACAGCTTCATGTTCACTGTAAGGTATTGCATTTGTTAGTTTATTTAGCGCCTTTTGCAGAACCACTTACTCTGTGTATTTGTCTGTGTGACTATCTGTCTCTTCCTCTATCGCTCCATCTCTTCTGTCTCTGTCTGTCAGCCTGTATGTGTTTGCCTGTTTCTCTGTCTACTTTCGTTAATTCGTCTGTCCGTATGTCTCCCTCTCTTCATGATTCTGCATGTTGATTCATATATAGGCCTACTTTCCGACAACCTGTTTATTTCCATGAGTCTGCCTTTGCTGTCTGTCTGTCTGTCTGTGGAGTGTGGCTCAGGTGTAATTAAGCCCAGTAATTGAAGTTAATTACGTCTGTGTAATGGATCGTGATAATTTCAGTTTACAAAAGATATATTTATGATAATTATAATATAGATAACACGATATGATACGATCGCCCTTATGCCAGTTCCTCGGGACAATAATTATTGCTATACATAGGCCTAATTTTCAAGCAACAACCTTGGCCTTGTAAACTGTATAGGAATTTGTTTATTGTACATACAGTAAATATTTAAGTACTTCTGCATCTACAGTACTCTGATACCTGGTGAGTGGAGCAGATGTATGGGATAGTAGTGCATGTGCACCAAATTCACGCTTCGCTGAACAGCTGATGATAGGTCTGCAAGATATCTCAGATGGTATTCGTAATGCGTCTCCAATAAATTTGTGTGGATCATGGTTCCATGCTGTTGATCATGATACGCTGGTGCCATGCTTCTGACTATTATGCGCTGGTGCCATGACTATTGGTGCCATGACTATTATGCGCTGGTGCCATGCTTCTGACTTATTATTATAACATGAAGATTTACACAGCGCAAGTTTATACGCCGAAATGCGCTAAACTATTACTGAATATCATAATCTGTTAGAGATATCCAGTCAGAATGTGATGCAAATAATCTAAGCGAATAACAGTAAACTGTAATTATATTGTAAGCTGACATTTATAAAGCACCACTTCAAGGCTCCGCACCAGAGCGTCATTATCGGCCGTCTGGAATCAGAAACCGTAAACAACTTGTAGGACACGAACAGCAAAGACCGTTGGCGATGTCTTCCTTGCAAGCAACGCCAGAGGTTGGTCAGTGCTCAGGGGGTCCGGTTACGATGGAAAACACCCGATAGAAATGAGTCTGAAGATTAGCTTCCGGTTATTTCTTCGATGCTTTTGTCTTGTGTAGGTTAGTGCTGTCGTGGAGGACGTTCTACTTGGTTTGCGAAACGGAACAGGAATTGCATGATTGGATGCAAATGCTCCAGTGGAAACTGGTTAGATAATCAAATCCATTTCATTCCAATCCATAATATAATCCATTCTAACCAAATCCATTCTAAATTATCTCAAATCAGTCCATTCCGGGCCACCCTAATCAAATTCACCCTAATCAAATTCACCCTAATCAAATTCACCCTAATCAATTTCACCCTAATCAAATTCACCCTAATCAATTTCACCCTAATCAAATTCACCCTGATCAAATTCACCCTAATCAAATTCACCCTGATCAAATTCACCCTGATCATATCCACGCGAAACCAATTTAATCAGTATACTGATCATTTTAAGCAGTCCGTTAACTAAATGACACAAATCCTATTGTGTCAAATTAAAAAAATCACCTATAGATTAAAATTCCTTCAAAATAAAACATACCATGTAACCTAACATATGAAACCGAAGCGAACACAAATTCAACGTAATTAAATTAAATTAAATTAAATTAAAATATAGAAAAGACGCATAGAATCTACAAAATATTTGTTCAGACTATTTGACTTCTACAGTGCCGTTTCCGTAATTCATACAGCATCGATCGTTGGTCTATAGTTTGCAAAGAAGCAATCGTAAATGTAATATGTAGTATGCAATAGTAGTATGTAACCCGGTCACAGTTCTAGGTTATAAGTCAAGAGTTCAAGTGGTGAGTCAAAGGTTATCATCTCTCCAGCAGATGGCGGTATGAGCGAATATTAATCTTACCACAGTCAAACGGCAGATGGCATTAGTAAACTCGTATTGATCGTCAGATGGTAGGTGGCGCCACGAGTTCGAAATTTCACGACAGCTAGTGTCGCAATTTTATTCGTCGTAAAAACGAGACGTAAATGTTGTCAAATTTAAATTCCTTAATTTAATATGGAATGAAAATGCTTTGCCTGAACTATGCAAACGAAGTGATTTAATGCGTAAAGCTTTCTTTCTTTGCAGGCTCAATTCAAAACAACATCCGACAATCTGTCTTCCTACCAATGACGCCACCGATGACGGCGGAACCCTAGTCTTGATGACGTCAGGCTGAAAGGACATCTATAAGAAGAAATCTCGGTCGGCCTAAAAAAACATTTGTCTGTGCATAACATTAAATGTACTATATTACTAAGAAATCATAATCCGCCCTCGTGAAAAGACTGGTTCCTCGCGCTTATCTTAGTATAACGCCTGGAAATATTCGAGTTTACGATTAGTCGCAAACATTCAGTTCTGGATTATCATGAATATTAAGTTCTGGTAACATAAATATTCATATATACGCATTGCATATTCATGAATATTCGTCTTATCTTTGTAAAATTGTTCTCGCTTTCTGAATCCTATAAAATCTGCCTCGTCTGTATATTTTTTTTTGAATTAAAGGTAGCTATAGCTATTCAAGGTCGTTCGGAATAGATGTTTTGTGTGGTCGATATATGAAGTTACTCTGACTGGATGTATTGAAGATTGCATTGAATTTCATTGCGCTGTAATGTAAGGAATTGTGTTGTATTGTACACATAATGTGCATGTATTGTATGTTACATGTATTGGATTGTAACACACATTGGGACAGATTTGTTCCAACGTCGTTCAACATTATTCAGCGCTCGCAATAAGCTTAACTTTAGAGTAGCGCTTTAGAAACTTGGAGTTTACAATTACGATTACGACAATACAGACGCGCTTGTACTGGCTGGGATCGTAATGTATCGTATTTTCTATTGTATCGGATGGTAATGTGTGTTAATCTGAGCAAGAAACGAAGGTAACGTAAAAGACTGTTACAGACAGGGGCGGATCTAGACTTTTACTTTACGGGGGGCGATTTCATGGACGTCCAAGGTCAAAGGAATTAAAATTAAAACTACTTATCAAGTTTAGAGCATGATTAAAGCAAGGGCGTGTAGAGGTAATATTCAAACTGCAGTCCGGCGCTGTACATGCGTAATAATAATCACATGGCATTTATCCTGTAGTACTGTATAGCATATCACATTTTAAAATTTAAAATATAAAATAATATTCTTTGGACTCTTAGGGGGGGCGATCGCCCCAATCGCCCCCCTCTGGATCCGCCACTGGTTACAGATACCTTTAGATAGTGGTACAGTTAGACCTAAATGTTGCTCACTTGATTTTATATCGTATACCCAGCACACACTAAGCCTCGTGAATGCTGAGAGAATGTATATGGAACTATGTGTATATGTGTGTATGCACGTATGTGTGTATGTATGTATGTATGTATGTTTGAGAGCACTTATATAACGCCCTTGAAGTAACTCGCACGGGCGCTACGGCACGGTCACCTAGGAATACATTCTCAGCAACGTTGTCATCGGTTGCAGTGATTTACGCGTAGTATAATAGTAACCAGATGTAATGTGTCCACTCCTAATTACAGACTGTAGAGTTAATCACTTCTTAGAAGTAACGTAAGGAGCCGTCGTTAATGCAATCAAACCACCTACGTATAGACCAGTGATATTTTACTTCTAAAAATAATTCCTAATTCAGTTTTAATTCAGTTCTGAGCACTTGAATTTTACTTCTAATTCTAATTTTACTTCACAAATAATTTTACTTCTCATTCCTATTTTAGTTCTAAAATAATTTTACTTCTTATTTTAGTTTTCCAAATAATTATTAATTTCCGCGCTGTAAAAGTTTGCATCGCTTGCATGCAGAAGCGCGCCACACTTGTCTCGAGAAAGAAAAAAACTGAAGTAAAACAAGGGGTAGAACGTTAGTCTAACAACGCAGCATCTCTTCCCCTTCCAAGACTTGTAATGCTTTTATTTTTGCTAGCAAGTGCTGTTCCACAAAGTCCGGCATTTTCTCAGTTGGTTCTTGGCATGTAGATCTGCCTGTATCTTCATCAAAATGAAAAATCCCAAACCGGCCTATCTCGCTTCCTTCCGGCCATCATTCTCGATAGGCCTAAACTCCTGCATAATTTTACAATTTAACGATCGAACCCTAAATAGAAACAATGGCGTACGAAACTGAGGTCGTTAGTACGCAAGTGAGACAATTAGGCCTATTAGACCACGAAGACCAAAGACAGTATATTACATCGAGAAAAATGAATGGTAGCCTATGCAGAGTGGCTTCATATCAACTAAAGTTTTCCAATGGATTATCTGTTTGGATCGCGTGCAATTTTACTCCACTTCATCTCAAAATAACAAAAAGCACCACAAGAAGTAAAATGATTTTACTTCTTAAAATAATTGTTAATTTCGTTCATAATTTTAGTTCGGCAAATAATTTCTAATTTAATTCCTAATTTCGTTTTTTATGCTGAAGTAATTCCTACTTTTACTTCTAGTTTTCGTTAACGAAATCATTTATTTTTACTTCTAATTTTAGTTTTCGTTAACGAAAATATCACTGGTATAGACACATATATATAGTAGTGTAAGAAAGTAAACTGTATGTTCTATTTACATTCTAACAACATAATATAATCTAATCTAATTCGATCTTCTAAAACAGTCTATTCAATCCTATATCATATCCGTTTCAGTCCTATCCTACATCTCATTCAATTCTATCCTATCCTATTCAATCTTATCTTATTCAATCTTATCCTATCTTACCCTACCCTATCGTATTCCAATTAATCAAATCTTATTCCATTCTAATCTAATCGGATCTAATGCTTTATATAGCGCCGTTATCTTAGTGCACGAGACAACAATCGGTGGTCGCTTAGTGTGCAAGCACCATTGTCAAACCTGTAATCCTCGGGACAAGTCGAGTCAAAATTCAACAGGTAGCCTAAAGGAAAACCAAGTCAGCAAAAAGTGGGTCAACAAGTTTAAGTTGCTACAGAAAACTACGTAACATTTTAAAAAAGATGACGCCTTTACATCGCATTGCATCGAATCGCACACTTCACATTACATAACATCGATTAAATTGCATAACACTCTTACACTGCCTGGCCACATACACAGCGTCGTATTCTAAGCTGACGCCCATTCGCCAGCCTCCAACGCCTCTGAAAAGTGAAAGACGGTGAGTTCAGCCCACAGCAATCTGAGTTCGCCAATTGCCGACGGCAAGACAGGTGCGCGGTAATTTCCAGTCGCCGCACCTGCCTGGGCTTCGTCTTCGAATGTTGCCAGCACCTGCAACGTCTTGCAATTACCGTGTTGCCGACGAAGTCGTGTAGAAGGGATACGTGAATGATATCCTAGCCTTATAGAGTCTTTGTGTGGGTCTGTTATCTGTACTGATGGATTATCTACTATAAACAGACTTGTAGAATCTTCTTCGGTTAATGGTTACGAAAAAGGAAGTTGGATGAAATCGGTTGCCACTATCTGGTGTAGAAGTGATTGCGATGCATTGACAGTTTCGAACTTTCGGAAAGATTTTTACTGTGACACTGAACTGATCAACCACATCGCGGACTTGAAAGCGACAGGAATTGTGGTTGAACTAGTTAACTGACATAATTAGTTTTGCTGTGAAGATAACCGGAAACGAATCCGTTGTCTTCTTGTTGCTACTACATGACGCAGATCATTGTCTTCCTCCTCCTTTCTCCAAGCTTGGGACTGGGACCAACCAAAACGTCAGTGACGAAGTTAACTTCCGTAATCCGTGTTTTGTCGAATAGCTTCGCATTTACAGAGGGATGACATCGAAGGTTTTTAGAGCCTGTGGTGTTGGAGTGGCTTCGGTTGCGACGTAGTTGGCATTAACTAGAGGTAGACTACAGGGTGCGGCAAAATAAAGTAATCCCCTGCAGTGTGTTGCAAATTCTGTAGCAACCGCTTAGAATTTTTATATAAAACTTGGTAATGATATTGCCTGTTCACATCTACATATAACTTCCAAATGTTATTTAACAATCTTGAAATATGACAAGGTTATGTTATTTCAAACACGACACCCCCCACGATTTTACATGGTTAAAAATAGTTACTTTGTAAAGAAGCAAGAAAAATAAATGGTACAACTTGAAATATTTTTACAACAAAGCTTTACGAATTGCACTTTCAATTTTACATTTAGTGTTCAAAGTGTCCACCATTGGCCTGCACGCATGCCTTCAGCCGTTTGGTAAAGTTCTTGATGGCCTTGTTGATCGGCGCCTGTGGCATATCGTCCCATATTGACTGCAAAGCGGCTTTCAACTCGGCGATTGTCTTTTTTTTAACAACAATATTAGCTAAATATGAGTTCTTTATTTACAAGTTCCTCTGCCAGATGAATTTACGTCACTGTGATGACGTTGCTTTTAAGCTGGTACCCTGTTTTTTGTTTTCATAATAAATGCTACAGTACAACCAATAACGCAACCGTAAAATTTGCACGTTATAAAGCGTGGGCTTGTCTCTGTTCAAATAGCATAACTTAGTCAATTGTTGTGATAATATAATGTAATTTGGCAATTCTACGTAGATATGAATGACCAATGGCCGTGTAAATTTTCTTATAAAAATCCAACTTCGTTCTTGAGATATCAACCAAACACTGCAGGGGATTACTTTATTTTGCCGCACCCTGTAGATATTCTGCATCTTAAAAGATAAACAAAAAATGAGACCTACTCCACCGTCTACGCTAAATACAGACAGGTACCTTCAGCCGGACAATGAGAAGAATTCTCAGTCTCCAACAGAGATGGTAAGTCAAAAGAGATACACTGCGCTTGCTTTAATATTGCGTATTCTGAGGTATGTTGCTTATAGATATTGCACGTTGTGGAATAAGTAGCATTCCGACGTAATTGTAATTAGTAACTTCTACTGCGCCGGTATCTGATGCACAAGGCATCAACTGATGGCACACCAAAACCAAACCGTAATCAGATCAATATCCATTGCAATTCTGTATTCCATGACACTACGCACTCAATGATTTGCACGCATGTAACTGTGTAACCGTCGATGTTATAAGTACAGTGCAGTGCAATAAGGCACATTACTTTACATTACATCACTTTCACTACATTACCGTATAGTCCACTGCTCTACACTACACAACAATAGCTTAATTGTTAGTATCTTTCTGTAGCAGACAAACACCTGTTCAGGTAGATGTTTTCTCTTCACCAGTTGCAGCAGCAAGACGTGAAGACAAGTCCGTTGGAGATGCTCACTCAAGCGTGTGACAACATCGGGCTGCGAGACTTTCCATTCATCCGTGACCCTGAGAGAAGGTCATCCCCTGCCGAAAACAACCACTTTGCCAGACAAGGGTCGACTCCTCCACAGGGCAAAGAAACCATAAACAAAGAGCAGGAGACTCCGGAAACGGTGACTCTGGGGGTGACGCTTATGGAGGGGTTGTCCTCGAAGATTCTCACTAACGATTCAGCTCCTCCCTCGCTAACAACCAAACACCATGGTGGAGTGACCAGCCAAGGAGTGACCAGCCAGGGAGTGACCAGCCAGGGAGTGCCATTCAAGAAAACATCCACGTACAGACGTCGACCTTCAACGTCGGGTTCGAACCAGATCTCTGTTCCGTCGGGGACTTGGTATCCGCCGTTAGAGAACCTCATGTCGCGGTTTGAGCCTACTGATCGATCATCCATCCACCTTTTACCCCAATATTCCCGACCAAGACTCCCCTCGTCTACGTTCAAGGCAATGCTCAGCCACGGGTGTGAGACCCCGAGCCATCGTGACAACAGTCAGGACTGGACGGGCTACCACAACAGCGTCTCAGCCACCAGTCCCCTCAGAGGAGTGAAACCTCTGCGATGTTCCCTCGTCGGTTGGTCACTCCCTGGGGTGTTCCCTCTCGGTGGTTGCCTTGCCTCCACCAAAGCTGACAACCTTAACAACAACAACCTGCTCACAGCTGCGTACTCGAAAAACATTTCCCCAAGAAGTGGTTTCGGGGAGTTTCTTCCAGTTTCCAACGCGTCCTCATCATCATCATCGGAGGCAGCAGCCGGGACCGACGCTAGAGCATCCCCGCTCAGTTGCCTCAATAGGTACTGTCCAGTGGACGATAATAAGGGAAAACAAAGAAGCCTTACGTCTTGCAACTGCATCTTCTGTCTTTTAGCCCAGCATCCGCATCTTCAATCGCAGACCACGGACCCTGCTGTTGCCTGCGACCAGTGCCAACTCATCGACAAGACGCTCGGCGGCGCCTCGAGTAGTTCGGGAATTCTACCCGGAAGATCAGAACTGATAGTACATCCGCGTCCAATTCACGCCACTCCCCAGTTTCGTCACTATTGGCGTTCTCTGGACAGAAAGGCAAATCCTTTTTCGCTGAGCGTCGAACCCTCGACGTTGAGGCGCTTCTCTTGCAACTGGATCCAGACGGATGCAACGATCTGCGGGAAGCTGTTTCGAACGAAGGAAGAGCTCTTGGATCACCTTCGAAGCCACTCCTTGTTCTCCATCGATAACAAGGCTTTTTCGCCAGCGGGACTCCACTCGACTGGCTCTCTGCCAAAGGTGGAGTTCTCGTTTCCCGACCTCTTCTGGTGGAACCATCTTCAGAAACTGAGTTTAGCCGCAGCCAGTCCAGATGACCCTTTGCCACCCGTGCGCTGCTTCGAAACATCGGCTAAAACACCAGCGTCTCGATATCATCCTTATAAAGCCGCTCTATCTAGTATGATATGTCACGGGTCTGAAAGAGCACCTCTGCACAGTTTATGTCCAGGGTGTCTCCCAAATGACTATCTCCAACTCCAGTCGTTGCTATATTCGCCTGGCCGTCGGCGCCTAGAGACCTCCATAACTGGAAGCTAAACTACGTGACCTTTGAACTCGTAAAAATAATTTAATCTGACAAGCATAAGGTGATTAGGATAATTAGATCGATTAAAAAATGTTCTGCTTTTAGAATATTAAGTTTGGTGGGTTAATATTAAAAGGAAACTATTGCTCAACATTTGTCGTATTTGTCTGAGGACAGGAGTCGTTTTGAAAGCGTAGACATAATTTCATGTCAGGATTCAGGATTTAAAAAGTTTAGGTTCAAGTTATTAGGATTATAGAGTGCTTCTGCCGACATGCAAGTACGATTTGCAACTCGCTGTCGCTTTTGTAGTCGTTTTTTATGATGATGATGATGATGATGATGATGATGATGATGATGATGATGATGATGATGATGATGATGATGATGATGATGATGATGATGATGATGATGATGATGATGATGATGATGTGATGATTCTGATGACGTAGTTCTTACATTTACTCCTCTCTCAGTGTCTCGCTCTTATCAGCAATGTCGTCGTCATCGTCATCCCCACCATTATAATCGACATCATTATCATCATCATATTTTGTTTATCATCACCAGTACCAGTACAGCCAGCACCAACCACCACCACCACCACCACCACCACCACCACCACCACCACCACCACCACCACCACAACCACCACCACCACCACCACCACCACCACCTCCACCACCACCACCACCACCACCACCACCACCACCACCACCACCATCACCACCACCACCACCACCACCACCACCACCACCACCACCACCACCACCATCATCATCATCATCATCATCATCTTATTCTTCTTTATCATCATCATCATCTTATTCCTCTTTATCATCATCATTATCATTATCAACGTCAGCATCATCATCATCATCAGTAGTAGATAATAGACAGCTTAGTGGACAGTCGTCAAAACTCATAGACAGCTGAGTGGACAGTCATCAAAACCCATAGACAGCTGAGTGGACAGTCATCAAAACCCATAGACAGCTTAGTGGACAGTCATCAAAACCCATAGACAGCTTAGTGGACAGTCATCAAAACCCATAGACAGCTTAGTGGACAGTCATCAAAACCCATAGACAGCTTAGTGGACAGTCATCAAAACCCATAGACAGCTTAGTGGACAGTCGTCAAAACCCATAGACAGCTGAGTGGACAGTGATCAAAACCCTAACCCTAGTACGTCTGAGTCTACAGCTTGAACCAGTTATGTGTATAATTATGAATTATGACTTATGAACATATGTATACAGCGGAAGACTTCAACCCTCTACAGTAATACCATTAAGCATACACACACACACACACACACACACACACACACACACACACACACACACACACACACACACACACACACACACACACACACACACACACACATAATTAGAAAAAGACAAGTAGAACATGATTGAATAAAGTTTATTAAATTGAACACATCTTCTTTATTTATAACTTTTACAAACATAGTTATGAACCAGATAATCATTTAGTCCAGTGTCTGACGTTAGCAAATTAGTAATAGCGTTAACATTTTTATTTCTACATCTATGTAAGCAGTAAAATATGCAATAATGTCCACAAAAACGACTGATAGCACTTTGTAAATGTCTCTCGTTAAATATCCAGTTTACACAATGACGATTCAAAAATGTGCTAAAGGCTATATCTGGAGGTCTTCCAAAAGAGTCAAAATATTCGCCATAGGAGGAATTTTCAATGTATAAGGCTATCCAATGCTCTCCAGGTTTGTCGTGAGGATCTGTGTTACAGACCATTAGCAGAGGTCTACTTTGTTTTAACTTTGTAGGTAGACGATCACATGCAAACACGCCAAGAAACATCGGTCCACACTTTGCATCTTTCTTTAGTATCGACTCAATTCTTCGTCCATTCATGTTCAGTTCTTGTAGTCGAAAATGATGTTCCTCGACCGATCAATTTCCAAAATGTTCTCAAACTCTGCAAATGCTATAACGTTGATGGTGTTGGGCAGAGCTTGGGCAAATTTCAGATCCAGACGAATGTTACCCTGCTTAATCAGGTTAAAGTGATCACCCTCGGCTAAGTCGGCAGTCAAATCGAATGCATAAAGTGCGTATCCACCAGGAAAGTCCTCTCTGGATATTAGATTTCCTTCGTCTCTCATCCACTTTCCAGTTCCCATAAATAATGAGGCGTATGCATTGATAAACTTATGGTTGGCAAAATCTATTTCCAAAGGTTTCACAGATTGCTGCTGACCGTCCAAGTATACTTTTAACTGCGACAGGTTCATATGTTTAAAGTTGAACGGATTCTTTGTATAGCTGCCGTTAAATGCATCGTTGTCTACACAACCTATAACTATTCTAGTCGGTAACTGACCAGAGAAAAGACTTTCTTGAGTTGCATCCAGATTACCTCTCGGTATGGTAAACGTCTTACAGATTCCACGTCTAATTGGAAATTTTACGTTTCCCTGTTCAAGTGCTTTAGCATGTGCAAGAAACACCGAGGGGCTGAGCTTTACTTTTCTCACATACAACTTGCATTCTAAAATTCGAACTTTATATGCAGCACCTTGAACCGACGACATGAGACAGAATGCGTCTTTATTTCTAACCAGTCGCACTCTTATATTAATATCGTTAGGAATAAATCGATCTTGGAAAAATAGATCACTGTGAATAGAGCCAATCATGTCGACAACACGTCCTTCGTCAGTAAATGTGCTACGTTTCTTAAATCCAAGATTTCCAGCATTGACATCGTGTGGATTAGCATCTTCGAAATGAGTTGCGTTGTCCTTGTAATACAAGGCTGATGTAAGCTGCGAGGTTTTAGCTGCATCACCATAGCTTAGAAGAGTTTCCAAATAACTTCTATAAGCATAAGTGTTATTTGAAGGTGTGACTAGGGTGTCATTTAGGGTGATGTCAACTTCCGAAAATAGACTGTGCAGAAATAAGTTGATCGGTCCAACATTATCATCGGTTACTGGTTCGTTGTTTGCTTTTGTAATTTGGACTCTAACATATAACTGAGTGTTTGACAAGTCGAGGTAGTCTTGTCCTGCGCCAGTAATACTAAATTCTATAGGAGTTCCATGTGAAATTGTAGCTATCGGATTATATTCAACGTATGCACCACTCTCTATACTCGTCTGTGTTGGTGGTACGATAAACAGATCCAATTCGCTCTTTGTGCATTCACAAGATTGTGGATGAACGAATGCCATACTTAAACTTTGCCGAATATGTCGTGTTTCACTCTTTTAGTAAGTCTCTTTAGTGGCTTTTTCAACCTCTTCCTTCCACTGCCACTTTGAGCATTGAAATCGCTGGACGAGGTAAAAGCTTTTATACCTTCGGGAATACGTCTTCTGCTAGATTCTTTAAATTGTTGACCCTCGGCAACGTCATTGGCAATCTGTAAACCGGTTCTCAAAAACTGTTTTCCAAATGCTTTAGCACCAGTTTGAATCAATGGCCAAGCGCTTCTAAAAAAAACCGCTCAGAAAACTTCCTATTCCATGACCACGCTGCACGCGTGCACCTTGGAATATGGGCATACCATTACCACTCTGGTGCAAATAATAATCTTCATATGCGAGTCGACTCGCATCGCAACAGAATTGTCTTTTCATTGTAAAAGGTATGGACTTTTGCAAAGTCTAAAGTGAAGTGTAACCATCACCTTCCCGTATTCGAATGGTATGGGTTTGCCAGTATCCGTCCTTATATCTATTTCTATAGAGTCAAAGTTTTTCCGTTGCAGTGGGACGTAGAGAGGTTTTTCATATAACGTATGTATGTTGTCACCGCTTTTACCCGATACATGAACGATGCGAAGTAGTGGAGCTTTTGTATCACCCACAGGGATGTGCTCCAAGACGTTACAATATACATACATGGAAGAAACCACTCTATTTAGATCACATCTCTGATCGGCTTCCCACAGTAATGGTGTAGTATTCGGATTCGTCAACGGATTCTGTCTTTCGGATATGCCAAGCATTGCACGTAGATGAGGTGTGAAGTATATGTATGTATCTTTAAAAATGACAGCACTGACCCGTTTCGTCATATCATTATAGTTGAACTGTGTACAATTATTGAGGTCGTGCTTAAGATATGTCTCTTCTATATGTTCGTTTATCATTTCTACAAGCTCCCTCGGTGATTCATAATAGTTCGGTGTCAATTCAATCACACCATGCGGATGAGATATGTCACCATTCCTTTCTATAGTCTGTGTGTATATGATTCCTCCATCAAGCTTATTTAAATTGAACCATGTGTGCTGATATTGTATTTCGACCAAACCAACTTCCCAATCGCCTGACAGTGATATTGCATTTTCTAGCCGCGTCGTATAATGTGTAAGCGTGTTGTTAGGATAGTAATGCATAGAACTATTACTCGGTAATGTCAGGTAAAAGTGAGCCATGTTACAACAAACGGTGTAAGGTCTCCAAAGTACTTTCTTTGAATGAACAATCAAACAACTACAGCCTGAATATATCAGTTGTCCAAGAATTAAAATTATTGTCATAGCCCCTCCATTTAACAAAATATTCGGTTTTCCCGCCTCGCTTACGACTTTTTAATACTTTTTCTACTTTGTAAACATCGTCGTCTTTCAAAATCTGTTGCAATTCCTCTTCGTAGAATTTACCTTTCAACTTCTCTCCATTTAAATCTGACAATTCATATGTTATTGGATCTGATGGTATTCGTGCAACTATTGTGAAAATTTCATCGGACCAAGAGGGTAAGTATCCTTTTTTGAATACAATTCGAGCTTTACTTATTCGCACCTTATCACCCACATTGTATTTCCACTTTGCTGGTCGTTTCTTTTCACCATATAAGCGTTGTCTAATAATTGGCTCGTCTTCTTTTGTCACTTCGCTCGGAGTCATACCTATACTTCTGTGATATGTGTTATTATAGGAATGTACCAAATCTTGTAAGACGTCTGTATAACGATATGTGTTTTTGTATGTAAAATACTTCCACATCTTGGTTTTAAGCGTGCGATTAAACCTTTCAACGACAGAAGCCTTTGTATCGGTGTTTTCAGTGGTGTAGAAGGCTATAGCATTTGTGCGCAACAACGATTGAAAGGTTTTGTTAAGAAATTCTGTACCTTTATCGGTTTGTAAATGTGCGGGATGTCTATCGAACAACAACTTAGAAAAGGCTTCAGTCAGGGCAGTTCCAGTCTTTGATTTAAGCGGAACAACCCAAGCATATTTGGAAAAAACATCTATACACGTTAAAAGATATTTATTCTTATCATTATACTTAGACAGTGCAGAAAGGTCAGCCAGGTCGGCTTGCCACAGATCGTCAATACCAACGGTGAATGTTTTTCTACGTCTAAATGTTATTCTAACAGGTTTATGCAGAGTGTACACATCTTGTTTCTGTAACCAAGTTCTAACATCTTTAGGATTAATTTGTCCTTTTACATGTCTTTGAAACGTTTTCACACCACCAAAACTACCGGCATGTTTTGGATCAAAATACGACTCCATCAGTACGCTTCCCAACGAACTTTTGCACGAGACCTTCTGTGACTGGGCTTTGGAGTAACTGTTGGAGTTACGTCAGATGGTTCATTAATATATTTCCATCTCTCTTCGTTACCGATTAATTCGCGTGGAATATTACATTCCTTCAAGGCGTCGGCAAGCTGCTTCCAACCGGTTGGATTTGGAACTGAACTTCTTTTTCTGAGCAGGTCGTTTATCAAATCCACGGCATGTGTTTGAGGAATCGTTGTATCCATCAAAACGAGTTCTCCCTTTTCAGTCCAATCGATATCAGAATTGTTTTTCATATGAGTCAAAAGTCGCGATGCATGAGACTTCCATTTCGCTGGAACGGTGCTTAACACGGCAGTCTCTAGAGAACTAGTTTTCGAATCGGTCACGGTCTGAGCCTTATCGTCTTTAGCTACTAGATCGCTTAACCTAAACTTTGTTATAACTGTAGGTTTATCAATATTTAAATAACGACTTAAACTGTTTGAGTAGAGTTTAGCTTTTTCGTCGTCAGCAATATTTCTATGTAGTATGTCATAGATTTCACCATCCAATTTTGATAGTGTCTTGTCCAACATGGTTTCCTTCCATTTCTCAATCTGTCTAGGTTCTACTAAAACCATTTTCTTTGCATGTTCCATGTTATCTGATGGGGTTTAGAAGCGAGCCTAGAAAGGAAAGCACGGGAGTTAGTAGTGCACCGAGGAATCCTCCAGTCTGAATGAGCCTCTTCTTAGTCTTAACCCGCGTTTTCTTTGACACCAGACTTCTCAACTTCTTCTTAAATCGACTAAGTTTGCTTTTCTGCGGGGTAGTTAGTGGCACGTGACCTCTTAAAACGTTCTGTGCACATTCACATATACAACATAATAGATTCTTGTTACAGTTCTTCAGAATCTTTTTCCTCACTTTGACCGAAGCTTCTTTAAGCAGGCTTAGCTTTGCAAGATACTTCCTTAGTCTGGAAGACATTTTACGCCAATGAGTGTAACATGTTCTGTGCGACTGTATATATATATTTATTTTCTAACATACACATAATGCGTCTCACCTGGGAATATGCTTGTTCTTATTCTACACCTCTCATCGGTATCGGGTCTAAGGTCTACCAAGAGATAACCAAATGGAGGCATCGTTGCATCTCTGAAAGCTTCGAGCATAAAATTTGACTTTCCCGGAAACATCTGTCGAGCTAAATTTGCAATCTGAGTAGAATCTCTTACGTTTTTGAACAGAACCAAATAGTGAGCGTTGAGACTGATAGTTCTGGTATGTTTACTTTTGTAAAATAGATTTTGCGTGAGATATAATACCGAAACATTTCTGTGATGACTGATCTTTGTGAAAATTTTAGTGACCCTCTCATCCGTTTCACTCATCAAATCGTCTAAAACGAGAAGAGTCCTGTCTTTTCCATCGAAAATATTCAAGTCTGGAAGTCCTTCGTGAAATAGTATTTGGGGATATTTATCAAAAATATCCTGATATATCCCATAACACCACAGTACTTTGTCAACTGCCGGTTTTACCATGTGTTGTAAGTGATCCATAAATCGTAGTGTAAACTGCGTTTTACCACAGCCTGAAGGTCCACTTACAATAGCAGAAAAAGGATGTTGCCAGGTAGGATCCATCTTAAAGAATGTCAAGCTGAAGATCGAATTATCATTATATATTCAAATTGAAAACCCAAGAATTATACAATTCATAGGACGAAATTGTGATATTGAATCGAAATCCGCCGCGCTGCTGCCGCCGCCGCCGCTGCCGCTGCCGCTGCCGCCGCCGCCGCTGCCGCTGCCGCTGCCGCCGCCGCCGCTGCCGCTGCTGCAGCCGCTGTCGCCGCCGCTGCCGCTGCTGCAGCCGCTGTCGCCGCCGCTGCCGCCGCCGCCGCCGCCGCTACCGCCGCCGCTGCCGCCGCTGCCGCCGCCGCTGCCGCCGCCGCTGCCGCCGCTGCCGCCGCCGCTGCCGCCGCTGCTGCCGCCGCTGCCGCCGCCGCCGCTGCTGCCGCTGCCGCCGCCGCCGCTGCCGCTGCTGCCGCCGCTGTCGCCGCTGCCGCCGCAGCCGCCGCCGCTGCCGCCGCAGCTTCTCAGCTCTTGGCGCAGTTAGTCGTTTTTGTGGACATTATTGCATATTTTACTGCTTACATAGATGTAGAAATAAAAATGTTAACGCTATTACTAATTTGCCAACGTCAGACACTGGACTAAATGATTATCTGGTTCATAACTATGTTTGTAAAAGTTATAAATAAAGAAGATGTGTTCAATTTAATAAACTTTATTCAATCATGTTCTACTTGTCTTTTTCTAATTATGTGTGTGTGTGTGTGTGTGTGTGTGTATTTGCAATGATGTTTGTGTGTGTGTGTGTGTGTGTGTGTGTATGCTTAATGGTATTACTGTAGAGGGTTGAAGTCTTCCGCTGTATACATATGTTCATAATTATACACATAACTGGTTCAAGCTGTAGACTCAGACGTACTAGGGTTAGGGTTTTGATCACTGTCCACTCGGCTGTCTATGGGTTTTGACGACTGTCCACTAAGCTGTCTATGGGTTTTGATGACTGTCCACTAAGCTGTCTATGGGTTTTGATGACTGTCCACTCAGCTGTCTATGGGTTTTGACGACTGTCCACTAAGCTGTCTATTATCTACTACTATCATCATCATCTTTTTCTAATAATACAGCAACTCTCATGTTGCTATTATTGCTGCTGCTGTTCTTCCTCCTCCTATTCCTCCTCCTCCTCCTCCTTCTCCTCCTCCTCCTCCTTCGCTTTGACTTCATCTTCTTTTCCCTCTTCGTCATCCTTATCTTACTCCACGATAATATTTATAATATTATACCATTTAAACAGCCTACTTTACCATTCCTTGTATCAGCGTTTAAGCCATGCCTATGTTCTACATTGGAAAAACCATTACCCTCTAGGCGCTGTAGTGGCTCTAACTGAAATTGTAATTAATAACTTATGATATCGCGCCAGTGTCTAGTACACAAAGTATCAACCGATGGCGCTCTAAGACCAAGCCTTACTCAGGTAGATATCTAGAAGATCAGTCCTCTTTAGAGGGAGGCATGGGCATGGCGTGTAAAAATTCTAAGAGCTTTCCTATCCGTGCACCAGGGCTTATTCTAACAAATTTTCTCAACTGCACAAGAGGGGCGAATTATTGGGTCAGAGGGCTGTGCCCCAGTGGGGTCCAGGGGGCGAAGCCCTTTGTCAAGGGGTTTGCTCCCTGAAGCTAATAAGATATGACATTTCAAACAGTGAATTCGCTTCATTTTTTGCAATTTTTAGTGCATATTGTTATTTCGATGTTATGGCTTCCGGGTGGACATAATTAATTAAGGCTGATCAAAGTCGATTCATAAAACGTCATTCTGACCCAAACCTTATAAGGAATAAGTAAAACATAGCTCAACTGTTCTCCAGTAGCAAGAGATATGGACGAATGACAGTTGAATGTAACTGTGGCAGACTGGTGGCCTTAAAACGATCGCCAGTGCTCGGAAGCGAAGCATACATAAAGTTATTGCAAAGTCAGAAACGGATATGTGAGAAGATTCGGGTAAGCTTTCCCATTCAAACGCTTTCGGCTGCAGTTTCGTAATGAAGGCATTCATGCGCTTATGTCTGATCAAAAACAGATTGAGACTCAGCGCACGAAAAAAGTGACTCTGAGAAAAATTCAGCCCTGCAGCGCTATGATCAGATTACGAATCTGCACCCTGGTAAAATAAGGCAATCGCTTTGCTATACATGTCAAAATGTGTGCATTAAGTTGTGTATCATCACTGTCATGTGTGTGTGTGCATCTGTTTCTGATGATATACAATGAGGAAACACAATCCAGTGAATTTCAAAGCTTGCGTTGTAGTAAGTTGACCCACAATCGCATGGGCGGCGATCCGGAGGGGGGAGAGTTTGAGGGGGAACAAGACCCCACCTTTGAGAGTGGTTACACACACCATACATTTGCCTCCCCGCATTTTGAAGAAACACCAATTAAAGGTAAGAAAATTTTTTGGACCAGATCAGTTCAAAACTCTTATTTATTTATTTATTCCGGATATTTCTATAGCGCCTCTCGAAATCTACTACTACTCAGAGGTGCTCCCGACTACAGCATTTGATATACTGTGCCGGAATTTTCACGCCGAAGCGCCACGAGCAATTGCGAGTGAAGGACTTGCCCAAGGTCCGTACGCAGCGGCTAAAGTGGGATTCGAACCTGCAACCCTCCGGTCACAAGGCGCCGAACTTACCACTGAGCCTCCACGCCCCACGAAGGGGCGTGGTGGCTTTATGACCAGATCAGTACAAAAGTGTACCCCACCTGTGAAACAAGATCGCCGCCAGTGCACAGTCGATACATTTAAAAGGATGCATGAATGTTGCACATAGCCTGATCGACTGACAGTTCAAACCCAACAGAGAACAAAAGATTTGTTCTCGTTTATTGTTGCTACCTTAGGATGTGCACTTGAGGTTCAGCACCGATAGAGGACGTTGAGATGGAGCTCAATGGAAGATCAAAGGCAAATTCAAAACTGAGTATGTTAATCAATTACGACGGGGGGAGGCTAACAAGACAGCGGCTTCTCTGTTCTAACCTAGGGCCTATCTGACAGCATTACGCGGACGTTCAACAGCATCTGCAACTCATCCACCGTTTCTCCAGCTTTTTTTCATTTATCTGATACTCCTACTTCAGCCTTTTTTGTTTCTTATTCTCCACAATCTATTCATTAAATTGATCTTCCTACTTCAGCAATTGTTCTCTTTTTAATTCTTCTTATCTTTCTTCTCCTTCTCCTTTGCCTCCTCCTTCTGCTAATTTGCTTGCTACTTCTCCTTCTTCATCTTCTTTTTCTGCTACTCCTTCTTCTTCTCGTCCTTATTCTGCTTCTTCATTTTCTACTTATCTTTCTCAGTTTTCTACTCCCCGTCGTTCTCCTGCTCCTTCTGCTTCTACTTCCGTGCTTGTGTGGCTGCAAAAACGATCGCATAGACCGAAAGACACACCAAAGCAGCAAAACAAAGTTGCTTTATGGGGATATTTACAGTTTCTGGAAGTGAATAGGCAGAATGCGATGAAAATGTTTTGCTCAAGATAACACCGCCACTGTTGCAGAAAAGCATTTTGATCTCTGAAGTAAATTCATGCCCGCCTCGGTGTGGAATAGCTAGGGAAGTATATTTCTTGTATATGCCTTGCCAAGTTGCAGCCACAAAAGGAAGGAAGCCCCATGCTCAGACTTATTCGTCGCTGTTTCGTTTTTAACTTTTTCATGTTACAACGGCCAACTGCAATTAGGGCCTACTGCTTGCGTTTAATCTTGTTTGACTAATCGTTATTTGGCTTATTTCGGACTCGGCGAACCAACAGCTTGGTTTAAATATTCCATTATTAGTTACTTCCGTTAGTTTATAAATACAATTAGGCCTACAAAATGTAACTGCACAACATCTTACTTTTAACTGGACAAATTTCTATCCCAACTACACACTTTGTGTCCAGCTGCACGTTAGAATAAGCCCTGCCGTGCACTAGAAACAAACAAGCGATCTGTCATCAACTGCTTGTCAGTCGGAGTATTTCCCTCTGGCAGTGTCAATTATTGAGCACCTGTCTGCGGCAAAGCATGCGAAATGACAAATGCACAATCACCACCGGCATATTATACGCGTTCAACATATAATATCCATAGCAACCGTCAAGGGTAAAACGCAATGGGTAGGAAATCACGAAGAAGAGTGAAGAAACGTTTATTAAACCCAGTAGTCGCTTCTCTCAGATGCGTTCTATTGTACCAAAAAATTAACATTTATTTTCGCAGCAACAAGTTTAAATCCGGTACGAAGTATGTTACAATGATCACATCCTTCCATCTTGAATTAGGTCTATATACCTGCTAATGTTCACAATATATTTCGCTCTCTTGTGTTGTATTATAATTTTATTATTGTATGGCACTGCATTGCGTTGCATTGTATTGCATTGCATTGTATTGTACTCTACTGTACACTGCTATACTGTATTGTATTGTGCTATTGTTATTGCTATTGTAATAATAATAATAATAATAATAATAATAATAATAATAATAATAATAATAATAATAATAATAATAATAATAATAATAATAATAATAATAATACCGAAAGGGCGACCTATGACAATGGCGCATTCTCGCGTATAATATGACAACAAAGAAGTTGTAGTAACGAATGGGAGCTGCAGGAGATTTCACCCAGAAGGGACACTTTACGGAACTAGCATGCAGATGCTCTGCGTGATATAAACTGGTTACTTTTATAAGTAGTTTCAGTTAAAATTTAGATTTATCAAAATTCAGTCGATTCGCAGTTACATTATTTGTTCTCTGTGTAGCACAACTGGTCATCGTGTGACATACAGACTGTCGTGAAATTCGTTGTTTGTACGTGAAATTTCCGATCTATCAGATGTTCTATCGATTACGAAGCGGCAGCAAATGTTGCTGAGTAGAATCGTCCGATTCTTGAGCGCAGCAGAAGAAATTGATGTATAGCCATCAAGGAGGAAAATCATCGGAACTCGAGACGTTGCATGCAAACAACAGACCGGTTAATTTATGAGTATGTTTACAACAGACACGCATCGTTTACAAATGACGAAGAACTCGAGACATTGGACAACTGCAGGCACCTGTTTCGTTCATGGCTCTGATGACACGCATCACTTTTCCTTTATTTTATAGCATGAAGTCAAGTGATGTACGGTATGGCAAGTTTATTACATTATTAAGGTTAGGTACGGTAAAGGTAAAGGTAAGGTGAAGGAAAGGTAAAGGTAAGGTAGAGGTAAGTAAAGGTAAGGTAAGATTTAGTAATTTATGTAAGGTAAGATGAGGTTAAGCACCTCAGTTAAGTTGAGGTGAGGTAAGACAAGGGAAAAAAATCACGATTAGGTTAAAGCAAGTAAAGCTAAACAATGTTATATTTAAAGTTAAAATGCTGCATGTAGGTATTTACCTCTGTCCGCCTCCGCCTCCTCCTCCTCCTCCTCCTCCTTCTCCTCATTCTCCTCCTACCATCCTTCTGTTCTTCCTCCTCGTCTCCTCCTCCTTCTCCTCATACTTCTCTTCCTCCCCTAATTATCCACCTCCTTCTCTTCTTCTTCTTCTTCTTCTTCTTCTTCTTCTTCTTCTTCTTCTTCTTCTTCTTCTTCTTCTTCTTCTTCTTCTTCTTCTTCTTCTTCTTCTTCTTCCTCCTCCTCCTCCTCCACCTCCGCATAATTCTCTTTCTCTTCATTCGCCTCCTTCTCTTGCTCCTCATCCGTCTTCTCCTTCTCCTCATACTTCTCTTCTTCTTCCACCTCATACTCTTCCTCCTCCTTCTCCAACTCCTCTCTGTCCTCCTCCCCTCATTCTTTTCTTCTTCTTCCTCCTCCTCCTCATATTCTTCCTCCTCCTTCTCCTCCTCTCCTCCTCCTCTT
>OY744609.1:10422676-10529341 GCA_963556255.1 Allolobophora icterica | reverse complement strand
GCTCCTCCTCATAGTCTTCCTCCCCCTCCTCCTCCTCCTCCTCCTCCTTCTCCTCCTCCTTCTCCTCCTCCTCCTCCTTCTCCTTCTCCTCCTCCTCCTCCTCCTCCTCCTCCTCCTCCTCCTCATACTCTTCCTTCTCATTCTCCTTCCCCTCCCCATCCTTCTCCTTCTTCCTTCCATTCGTTTCTTACCACAGTCGCCCTCTATCGGCGGACTGTTGAGAAGAAGGGAGTGGCACTCAGGACGTCGGCTGTCGTCAGAGGGCAGCTCTTCCAGATGACCCGATGCCAACTTCCGGGTCAGATCCTTCGTCACTTCCTTTTCGTTGGCAGTCAGCCGAAGAAGTCGACGACGAGCAACCGTCGCGATTTGCTTTATCAGCAGCGTTGATATTTGCACCGTCCAGCACCATCCTCTTTGATGAGCCGCAACCCGTCGGCATAAATCAATAGAGGCGGCAGGATCAAAGCTGGCGTAAGCTTACCCGTGCGCATGGGAGGAGCGCTGTGCCAGTCGGGGAAGAGTCGCGGAGTGGCGTTGAATGGCGAGCTGAGTAAGACGAAGACGACGTCAATGCCTCTCACTTAGTTTCAGTGATGAGACCCCGAATCTTAGGTGCTGAAAACGAGGAATGTAAATGTATACGTGTTTCTATATCGATCGTAGACGGGCCTCGACTCCGTTCAGTTTTCAACGAATTGATGAAGTAAGCCACCATCGGGAGGCAAAGCGGGATCCACACGCTCAGATTGGCATGGGACAAACACTTTGACCAGTGTAGCTAACTGGGCCATTGCAATATTAGGTGGGTCGAAGAAATTTGCATCTACTTCAGGTTGATCGTCTTCAGAATTTGGAATGGATGTCCGGTTGCTATGGGTAGGCCTATTGTGTTAACAAAATTAGAATAGCTATTGTAATGCTGTGAAAAGCAGTGTAGAAATTGTAGAAAGAAGACTAGGGGTTGAACATTTTATCCGTATTTTTTAAACTGATGTCAACGAAATTTGAAAGCAGCTGATTTCAACGCTAGCAGTTTTGCAAGTCAGACTCGAATCAAAATCAATTCCTTTGTTGAGGAAATTAAAAAATACATACATGATAGGCCTACACCATGAAAATTTCTTCTCTTTGTCAGAGACTCAGAGATAATTAATGCTAAATCACACTAGCACAACTGAGGAGGTTGGAAACGACCCTCTGGGTGTGCAATGAAGACTTAACTGGGGAGGGGTTCTAAAAAAGACTAAGGGGGTTGAATTCCTCAAATCCCCGACAATTCCCATGCATCCTGGTGACAAGTCTTAATTATAGTGGTTCGCGTACTGAACTGTCGACTCAGAGGTTGGGAGTTCGAATCCCTGGCAGACTAGAAAGTCTTCACGTTCCTCTCAAACCCAATCTTCGTCACAGACTCTCCTTGGTTTCATCTGTGGTGGGCTTCAGATAATGGTGCTTCAAGAGAAACGTTTCGAAGCGTTTCCTCGTTTGCTTTTGGGAAACCACCCAATTGAATTGGCTCCAAACTGATGAAGGTCATGGTTGTTTATTGGACTCGTTGTGGAAAGAAATTTGAAACACAAATGTGACGTTCGTCGCTCGAGATCAACTAACCCTTCATCAGACGTGGTACCAACTTGTGTCGGTCTTACCCGAGACGCTGCTTCGTCGTCGGGCTGGGTTCGGCTCCAGCCAACCGACCTTCTGGAGTCGCCCGGGTCACTATCCTGTCTACTTCTGCTGTAGACGAGCGGTTCCCTGTCTCCGCTCTCAGTGCCCATTTCTCCAAGAGGAGGTCCCGAGGGTATCGCTTGTTTGCGAACAGTGTCGCTGTCAAGCTCCATCTCACTTTCGGACTCTGCCACTGCCGCGGTCGCCGGGTGGGCAACGTCCTCGTCCTCAGGATGGCCGTCCTTTAGAACAGGGTTCGCTCTCTTGCCGGCAGGAGTCCTCAGCTTCCTGTGAGATTTCTTAGTCAAAGACTTCCTCTTTTTCTCCGCCTTAACCGAACCCTCACGTACCATTCTGCATCTCATGACTCTCGAGTTATCGTCAATAGGGGAAAACTCTGAACGTTCTCTTGTCCGAGAGGACAAGGTGTACATCTGACGAGTCGTCACGTCGTGCCGTCTCAAACACGCGAACATCTTGCGATAATATATACACGTGTAATATTAACGCGGTATACTGGTCTCACGACACTCTCTTCTGATAGGACAGGTTCTAGGTCTAAAACCTCCCTAACCGCACGCAGAACTGTGTTCCGACCGGCGCACGAGGTGGGCCCTACTTCGCACTTCGGTCAGTTCTCAGAACTACGTGTTTCGATCACCAAGTTATTTGCTCTGAATAACGATTGGTTTGAATACAAGATTTTCCTGACTCTATCGTTTTTCCTGGTCTTACCGCACTGTAATCAGTTGTCGGGCGGTCTTTTCCCGTACTGCGGTCTTTCGGTAACAGTGGTCTTTCCCAGTAACTATTTTTAGTTACCGGGCGATGGAGCCCCTCCAACGCTCCACCGGCGTGTCAGCCATCCAAGTGTCACAATCCAAATGTAACGCCGACCCCGTAAGGTTACCAGAATGTCCTGAATTTTGTTCCCAAGAATTTCCGAATTTTGGTTCCCTAACGAGGGTCACGCTTACTCTCACAGGTAACCGGACAAGCTCCGATCCTGCCTGTCGCCAAATTTACCCTTATTATCGTTTTTGTACTAAATTGGTTTTTTCAGGTATCCCGACGGTCACTTCACCGAGTGCCGAAGTCGCGTAAAACTCTCCCAGCCGAGGACGCCGAAGTCGCGTAAAATCCTCCCGGCCGAGTACGCCGAAAGTGCGTAGAACTTCCCTTGTGTCGAGTACGCCGAAATCGCGTAAAACTCTTCTCAGTGTATAAAACCAAACACTGTCGGATCTTGGAGTTCTTCGAACTCCAAGAGGGATTTCCTTGCCCGACGCCAAATTTACTCTTGGTTTCAAGGATTTCAGAATTCCAGAAAATGGCTACCTTAAGAAGGTCACCTCTACTCTCATGGGTTACCGGACAAGCTCCGATCGCGGAGTTCTTCAAAACCCAAGAGGGACTTTCCTGCCCGTCGCCAAATTCACCCTGGTTTTCGATCTCACACTGAATTGGTTTTCCTGTGTATCAACGGTATCCTTCCCCGAGTATTACTCAGCCGTAGATTTCCCACGATCGGGATCTAGACCGCTTCGCGATCAACGGAGGGATCCAACCCGCCGGATCGGCGCTGTCGGCCCGTCTCCCAACAGTGAACTTCTTTAGCTGTACTCGGGATCGCCTGATTATATTATTCGAACGCCCCTTTCGTCCGTAAATATATTTGTACTAACCGGAAACTCGAACTCTGACTCTGTCGTAACCAAAATCACTCGCCTACCACACTGAGTGCAGTATATTTGAATCGGTAACTGAGTCGCTAACCAACAACGCTGTTTCACAGTATTGCTATGTATGAAGAGTCGAACCAACTCTTCACGTATAAAGCAGCACACCGTGAGGCAGGCTCTATGCATCCCAAATTAACGCGTCTGCTCGCTATGCGCTGGCTTCAGACCGTCGATCGGGCTTCCCTGCCACGGTCGTTGCCGGACAGTCGCCTATTGAAATTAAATAAAAATTAAATGATCGATGCTGGGTCTTCGCATGAAAAATTAAGAGAAACGATGCTGTTCCCTTCGCATGTAAACTGAAAGAAAACGATGCTATTCGCATAAAATAAATCTTCCCACTTACGCACTGTGGCCTTGACCGCCACACTCTCCCCACCTTACTTAGATGCGGAGCATCTCTGCCAAAATCGGGGACCTTAATCAAACGTGACAGGAACATCCCCAACCCAGATCCACTTAGAGAGCAAGGAACCAAATGCACCTTTGGTTATAGGGCGGTCTATCGACAATCTCGGCACCCTGCACGTACGCCAAACACGATGAGAACCGTGATAGCGACAGCCTTTTTAATGATGCTTTCGATCCGATCTCGGCACCCCGCACGTACGCCAAACACGATGAGAACCGTGATAGCGACAGCCTTTTTAATGATGCTTTCGATCCGAACCACCACCCTACTGGCAACCTGTCGTACCTGACAAATCGCCAACCTTAACAGGCCCTCTATCATGAACCTGGGCTCTACCGGACCCCAAGGGCCAGGAGAACTTAAGGAGAGAAAAGTCGCCCACTGTCTCCCGATCTGGTAACCATTGTCGATCAGTCACACCCGGTACCACTTCCAAATCGTGAAAGCAAAATAATAGTACAAGTTATCATATTGTAGAACCAACGCAATGAAGCGTCCTAGTACTGGAATCTTTACTCGTTTCAGTACTAACCACTAATCCAATGTTTAACCGAAACATATCATCAAAAGGAAACTTAAACAGTCATTCACTGACAATCTGTCAAACCAACGCAATCAAGCGTTGCTGGTAGCACAGGTACTGTATGCTCCCAGATACCGCTCAAAAGAAATACTCTCATCAAAAGGGCAACTGAAACATGTGTCTCCAATAGTCAATGAAACCAACGCAATTAAGCGTTTATCTAGTTGGTCCTAGATACACGTCTGCTTCAGAAGGTCACTAACAAGGACTTCTACAGTCGTAGTCATCCATCCAAGCGAGGTCTTCGTCTCGTCCGTCGTCCAGGTGGCAATTCTGGATCAGCGGTCTCGTCTGGATTTTCTGAAGGTTCCTCTGGTTCATGTTCTGCATTAGGATCTTGAGCCAGGACTGTCCAGTCTACTGTAGGTAACTCAAGATTTCTGTCCCTCTCCGGTAACCAGGTACTCGGAGGTTTACCGTAAAACGGCTTCAATTTATCCACGTGCACAACCATTAGCGTGGATTTCGGACTCTTCTGAATCCGGTACAAACACGGACTGAGCACTTGAATAACCAAGAATGGGCCGGTGTAATAGCGAGCCCATTTTGTCTTCCTTCCACTTCTTAGCCGAGGGTAGTAATAGTAAACCCAATCTCCTTGAGCGAACTTGCTAGGTCTCACTCTCAAATCGTAGGCTTTTTTCCTTCTTTCTGCTACTCTCTTTAACTGTTCTCGTACAAGCCGATACGATCGTTCCATTTTCTCTTTCTGTTTCTCCACGTACTCTTCCATGTCACTGTAAGACGGTCTCTCGAACTCTGTAACTTGGGCTAGAATCAAGTCTAATGGCGTATGGTTCTCTCTTCCCAGGAACAGGAAATTAGGTGTCCGTTGGGTCGCTTCATGTTCAGTACCTCGATATGCCGCCATTACATATGGTACGTGAACATCCCAATCCTTTTGTCGTTCCGACACTACCTTTCCGATCAACATGTTCAGTGTTCTGTGGAACCTTTCGATCATTCCGTTACCAGAGGGTCGATATGGAGTTGTACGTACTTTGTCAATCTCCATGCGTTTACACAGCTCTTTGAATAACTTCGACTCAAAACACGGTCCCTGATCCGTCAGGATCTGGCGTGGCATACCAAACCTCGAGAACACGTGTACCATAAGCGATTCTGCCACAGTAACGGCCTCTTGGTTTCTGATAGGCAGAGCTTCAGCCCATCTCGAGAAGTAATCTATCGCTGTCAGTATGTATTTGTTGCCTTTACTTGATACAGGATGCGGACCAGTTATATCAATTCCGAATCTCTCCATTGGTTCACCGACCACAGGAGTCTGCATGTAACCCTGTCTTGGAGGTTTCTCCCTTCGATAACGAGCACAGCGATCGCACCTTTGGCAGAACCGTCTAACATCGTCCTTCCAACTCGGCCAATACGCCCGGCGTTGCAACTGCGTTAAACTCTTCCGAATCCCGAAATGTCCTCCGGCAAAGCTTGCGTGTGTTAACTGAAGCATCTCTTGCCGTAGAGATAAGGGCACAACTAACTGAGATCGCTCAGCTTTTCCTGTGTTACCCTGAATCCAGCCTCTGTGTAACACTCCTTGCAGGACTTCCAGCTGATTCCAGTTGCTCACCAACACTTTCACCTCTCCGTTAGCAGGTGATAGTTCTGCCTGTGTTGGATGATGCTTCGACTCCTTCCAATCAAGGACCGTACCAATATTGTAATCGCTCTGCTGTTCTCTTCGAAGAAACTCCTTTGTCCAACGGATTTCCTGGCCTGTATCTTCACTGGTAACCTCGGAGCGCGTTACTTCTCCGATCGGACGTGCCCACATCACGTCTTCATTCGTAACTCTCATGGTAACCACTTTAGGTTGTTCCTCACCCGGACCTCTAGACATCGCGTCTGCGTTACCGTGTTTTGCTCCCGGTCTGTGACATATCTCCATGTCAAACTCCTCTATCATCTCTAACCAACGAGCCTGTTGGCCAATCGGTTCCGGTGTTCTGCGTAACCACTGAAGTGCGGAGTGGTCTGTTCTGAGTAGGAATTTACTACCCAGTAAGTACTGACGAAACTCTTTCAAGAAATACACCACAGCTAACAACTCTCGCCTGGTAACGTTATAGTTCCGTTCCGCCGTCGACAAGAGCCGACTCGCGTAACAAATCACTGTCTCTTCTCCTTCTTGTACTTGCGATAACACCGCTCCAATGGCGTATGCCGAGGCATCCGTATCTAGGATGTACTGGCCCTCGTCGTTCGGTAACCCAAGTATAGGTGCGGAAACCAACTTTCGTTTAAGTTCTTCGAAAGCTCCCTGACATTCGTCAGTCCAATGGAACGGTACATTTTTCCTGGTCAGAAAATGAAGTGGTTGAGCTACCACCGCGAAATCATGTATGAAACGTCGGTAATAGGAGCAAAGACCAACGAAGGATCTGACTTGCCTCAAGTTCCGAGGAGCAGACCATTCTTCTACGGCCTTGATCTTGCTCGGATCCGTCGCGACCCCTTCTTCACTCAAAACGTGACCAAGAAACAATACTCTCTGTTGTAACAGGTAACATTTGGATGGTTTCAGCTTGAGATTATACTCTTGTAATCTCCTGAAAATCATCTCTAGACGTTGCATGTGCGTCTCTACGTCCCTCGAGAACACAATTATGTCATCCAAGTAAACCAGACAGATGTCATAGTTTAGCCCTGTCAAGACTAAGTTCATTAGTCGACAAAACGAGGCCGGACTATTGCACAATCCGAAAGGTAACACTTTGAATTGGAAGCTGCCCCTTCTCGTAACGAACCCGGTCTTGTGTTTGTCTCTTGGGTGCAAGGCCATCTGGTGATAACCTGCTCTCAAATCGAACGTACTGTACCATCTGGCGCCACCCAGGGTATCTAAACTCTCGCGGATAAGGGGTAACGGATGAGCATCTTTCCGTGTCTTCAGGTTCAGTTGCCTGTAATCGATACAGAACCGCATACTGCCATCCTTTTTCTTAACCATTACGACATTGGATGCCCATTCCGATATCGAAGGTTCAATGATTCCTTGTCTCAACATGTCTTCTACCTGACGATCAACTTCCGGTAACATGGAAAGCGGTTGACGTCTCAAAGGTTGCCGAACTGGTTTCTCCTGTCCCGTATCGATCTCGTGTTGGATCACCGAAGTGAATCCGTTATCACTTTCGTTAAGGGAAAACGTTGCGCTGTACGTTAGCACAAGTTTTCGTAACCTGATTCGCTCTTCTTCCGAAATGTCTGCTGGCACTTCTTCCCATAGTCGTTTTAGGGTCTGTTCGGCAAGTGGGTTGAGCGTCTGCTCCGCCACACTGGCCGTTGTACTAATCTTCGATCCAAACCGGTCAATCGTACTTTGCTGCTTTCCTCGGCGTTCCTCCGGATAACCTGGGCCCATAGGCTTCTCCGGATTTTCGCTTCGGTAAGGCTCATCATACGATTCCGTTCTGGCTCGATTAACTGTCACATCGACTACGTTTACTCGCTCCAGCGGACATTCAGTCCGTTTCTTGACTAGCGAATCTCTGTCTCCAACATTCAACATCCTGATCCACACTTCCGTGTCTCTTCCTGTCACCAACGTACGTCCGATTATCAAATCTTTTGATAATTCCATTGGAATGGTCGTCCAATCTTCGTTATCCTTTTGGAAATGCGGGTATACTACCCAAGCTGGAACGTCAACTTCGCTCCTTGGAGGAACTATTATGTCCTCTTGCACAATAACCCTCCGGCACATGGACTCGGTAACGACCTCTTTCAGGGGGATCTTCTCGCTCCCAAGGAAAACGCATCGACTTGCGAAGTCCCATCTTGCCTGATTGGCTTCCAGCCAAGATAACCCCAAGATCACTTCTGTCACTTGGTCTGTAACTAGACAGGGTACAGGGTACACCTGCTTTCCGATCCGAATCTTAAGGTTAGTTTCACCATCCACCTTAATCTGACTTCCATTAGCGGCTAGGAGTCGCTGTTCTGACGGTACTAGCACAGCGTCTAGCACGAAACGTCGCGGCACAAGTGACATTTCACTTCCAGAATCAAGTAGACAGTGTATACGTTTTCCTGCCAGTCTTGCAACCACGTAGGCCACCCTACTGCCTTTGACCAGTCGGTTTTGGGTTTCCTCTTGTATCGGTTCAGCCTTTGTAGGTTCACTGGTACCGGTTGCACCATTCGTCTCAGCGTTTCTCTGAGGACAAAATCGCTTCACATGTCCTTTTCGTTTGCACAAGTAGCATTCGATATCCGGGTTACGCAACCGTGTGGGCGGATAAATCCGTCGCCATCCCACATTCGGTTCGGTTGTCCTCTGATCTCCCACAGCTAGATCAGAACTGTTCTCCCTTTCATGAGGTTTTCTCGGCACGATGCCCAAATTCTGATTTATTGTCACTCGATCAAGTTCTCTTGAAAGATTTTTAATCTTTCGCTCGAGATCTTCTAGACGACGAGACTGTTGCCCCTCAGTGCTCGAGTCTTTTCGGTCTTCCATGGTAACTTTAACTCTCGCGTGTCTCCGGTCTAAATCACCACCTTGTGTCGAAGATCGACCATAGGCATCCAACCTCACCGCATGTTTATACGCCGCTTCGAGGTTAACTGGTTCTCGCTCGCGCACCTTCTGCCCCAAATCCTGGTTTGCCAGTGCATCAATGAAAGCGTCACAAGCGACCGTCTCGACGATATCACTTGTTGGTCCTGGGTATGCCAAAGCCATTAGCCTCCTTACTTCCTGCACTACACTACTCAGAGTTTCTCCATGAGCCTGCCGGTAAGTGCGAAGTTTCATCCGATATAGGCTAGTTTGGTCATCAGACCCGTACCGGGCCTTAAGCCGCTCAACAAGTTCTCGCCAAGACACGTCCCTCTGTGCACCCATGTCCCACAACAGCTGCGAAGCGGGACCCGTTAGGGCACACATTAACTGGTCTGCTTTTTCCTGATCACTCCACCGGTTGCACCGTGCACAAACTTCGAACTTTGCTAGAAAGGCTGCGATCGCTGACTTGCCGTCGTACTTCTCTAGCTTGATTCGTATACCGCGATCCGATCGGTCTTCGCCTCTTGTCCGTGTAACAAGTGATCTTCCGACACTCTTCTTGGGATTTCCTCTCCGGTTGTCCTCATCGTTACTCCTGGAACCGTTTTCCTCGTCTGTCCTCACCACTGACCAGTGCCGACTCTGTCCCCTCAGAGTACCCAACGTCTTCCCTGTACGCCACTTAGAAGACATCGTAGTCATCTCTCGGTCGCCTGACGTTGCACTGTCTTCATCAGAGATGTACTCAGCCTGTCTCTGACCTTTTCTACGAGGCTCACCACCTGCGTAGTCTTTGGACTCCGATCGTTTATATTTATTGCGAGAACTCTGAGAGTTTCCGTTGACGAACGTAACTCTTCTGTCTTCTTCGCGAATATCTCTTTTTCCTGACTCTGGCGGTCTGTCAGATTCGTCGTACCTAAGACAATTACGACTTCTCGAATCTGGTTTGTGCCCTTTAGAGTACCGCTCGTGGGTCTCATCCCAGGCCAAATGATCTCTGTCTCTTCCCATGTTCGATTCTCTCTCGGTTTCTCTATCAAGTGCCTGTTTTAAACCGCGTCTCTCGTACTCTGGTAGACGTTCCTTACCATACGTCTCCCTTTCAGTTTTCTCATAACTCTCGTGCCTTCCTCGTTGGCGGAGGTTTTTCCTGTCAAAAACTCCGGTTCTCATGGCCTCTTCTGGACCAACACTATCGGTGTCTGAATCCGAAGAACTCACTGACGAACGTAATTTCGCCTCAACTCTTCCTCTTGTCAACAGGCGTTGTCGACTCGATTGCCTTGCCGTTTTTCCGTGTGACTCTCTCCCGCTGTCCTCGGGAAGATAGCGGCTACGTAACTTTTCCGAAGTTTCCGAAAGCGAAACTTCCTCGCGTGTCTCTGTGTTACCTCGGCTCCGTGCCGGCTCTTCGATCTGCAGCTTCCCTCGGCGATCCATCTGGTAACCTGGGCCCGTAGGTTTCCCCGATGTCTCGCGTCGGTAAGACTTCGCATGCTGAGCAGCAGGAACAGATAGTTCTTCAAGTTTCGAACTCATCATTGCCACACTCTGTCGCAGGTAAGACATCTCCGCTTGCCAATCTACCTCATCTGTCACAGGTCTTGGGCGACCTTCTTCCATGTTGGTAAACGGTACTCGATTGCCTTCGTTTCGCTGATGCGCCACGATGTCACCACTCGTTTTCTGCACTACGGCGTCACCCCGCGGTTTCAGGCCTGTCTCAATGTCTCTTGGCCTATCACAAGCCTGTCTCAACTGTACAGGTTGCCTGCCCCGTACGATACTAGGTACTTGAACCTGCACAAGGTTCTCCGATCTATTGTCGACGAGTGGTTTGGACCTGTCAAACCTACTCTCACCAACGGTCTCTCGCCAGTGTGTGAATGTCTCGTTATTCACATCGTTCTGTACTACCTCAGTAGTCTTTGGAACGGTTATCAACCATCCGTTATCCTCATGGAAACCTCTTTCACGCCCACTGCGGGTTCCAGCTTCCGTTTCAAATGCACTGGTTTCGTCAGGTGCACCCGTTTCATCAAGCAACCTTCGTTTGCTTTTCCGTTTACGTAACTTTGGACGCGCGCCTCCGTGCTCACTATGGGGCACTTCATCCGACTCGTCCTCGGTATCTTCCTGACCTTGCCTGGTTCTGTGACAAGAAAACGTTAGGACCCCACTTCTGGTACCAGTTTGTGACGTTCGTCGCTCGAGATCAACTAACCCTTCATCAGACGTGGTACCAACTTGTGTCGGTCTTACCCGAGACGCTGCTTCGTCGTCGGGCTGGGTTCGGCTCCAGCCAACCGACCTTCTGGAGTCGCCCGGGTCACTATCCTGTCTACTTCTGCTGTAGACGAGCGGTTCCCTGTCTCCGCTCTCAGTGCCCATTTCTCCAAGAGGAGGTCCCGAGGGTATCGCTTGTTTGCGAACAGTGTCGCTGTCAAGCTCCATCTCACTTTCGGACTCTGCCACTGCCGCGGTCGCCGGGTGGGCAACGTCCTCGTCCTCAGGATGGCCGTCCTTTAGAACAGGGTTCGCTCTCTTGCCGGCAGGAGTCCTCAGCTTCCTGTGAGATTTCTTAGTCAAAGACTTCCTCTTTTTCTCCGCCTTAACCGAACCCTCACGTACCATTCTGCATCTCATGACTCTCGAGTTATCGTCAATAGGGGAAAACTCTGAACGTTCTCTTGTCCGAGAGGACAAGGTGTACATCTGACGAGTCGTCACGTCGTGCCGTCTCAAACACGCGAACATCTTGCGATAATATATACACGTGTAATATTAACGCGGTATACTGGTCTCACGACACTCTCTTCTGATAGGACAGGTTCTAGGTCTAAAACCTCCCTAACCGCACGCAGAACTGTGTTCCGACCGGCGCACGAGGTGGGCCCTACTTCGCACTTCGGTCAGTTCTCAGAACTACGTGTTTCGATCACCAAGTTATTTGCTCTGAATAACGATTGGTTTGAATACAAGATTTTCCTGACTCTATCGTTTTTCCTGGTCTTACCGCACTGTAATCAGTTGTCGGGCGGTCTTTTCCCGTACTGCGGTCTTTCGGTAACAGTGGTCTTTCCCAGTAACTATTTTTAGTTACCGGGCGATGGAGCCCCTCCAACGCTCCACCGGCGTGTCAGCCATCCAAGTGTCACAATCCAAATGTAACGCCGACCCCGTAAGGTTACCAGAATGTCCTGAATTTTGTTCCCAAGAATTTCCGAATTTTGGTTCCCTAACGAGGGTCACGCTTACTCTCACAGGTAACCGGACAAGCTCCGATCCTGCCTGTCGCCAAATTTACCCTTATTATCGTTTTTGTACTAAATTGGTTTTTTCAGGTATCCCGACGGTCACTTCACCGAGTGCCGAAGTCGCGTAAAACTCTCCCAGCCGAGGACGCCGAAGTCGCGTAAAATCCTCCCGGCCGAGTACGCCGAAAGTGCGTAGAACTTCCCTTGTGTCGAGTACGCCGAAATCGCGTAAAACTCTTCTCAGTGTATAAAACCAAACACTGTCGGATCTTGGAGTTCTTCGAACTCCAAGAGGGATTTCCTTGCCCGACGCCAAATTTACTCTTGGTTTCAAGGATTTCA
Organism: Allolobophora icterica; assembly: GCA_963556255.1. Classification (NCBI taxonomy): domain Eukaryota; kingdom Metazoa; phylum Annelida; class Clitellata; order Crassiclitellata; family Lumbricidae; genus Allolobophora; species Allolobophora icterica. Next base: position 10,516,803 of record OY744609.1, on the reverse strand, counting down.
GAATTCCAGAAAATGGCTACCTTAAGAAGGTCACCTCTACTCTCATGGGTTACCGGACAAGCTCCGATCGCGGAGTTCTTCAAAACCCAAGAGGGACTTTCCTGCCCGTCGCCAAATTCACCCTGGTTTTCGATCTCACACTGAATTGGTTTTCCTGTGTATCAACGGTATCCTTCCCCGAGTATTACTCAGCCGTAGATTTCCCACGATCGGGATCTAGACCGCTTCGCGATCAACGGAGGGATCCAACCCGCCGGATCGGCGCTGTCGGCCCGTCTCCCAACAGTGAACTTCTTTAGCTGTACTCGGGATCGCCTGATTATATTATTCGAACGCCCCTTTCGTCCGTAAATATATTTGTACTAACCGGAAACTCGAACTCTGACTCTGTCGTAACCAAAATCACTCGCCTACCACACTGAGTGCAGTATATTTGAATCGGTAACTGAGTCGCTAACCAACAACGCTGTTTCACAGTATTGCTATGTATGAAGAGTCGAACCAACTCTTCACGTATAAAGCAGCACACCGTGAGGCAGGCTCTATGCATCCCAAATTAACGCGTCTGCTCGCTATGCGCTGGCTTCAGACCGTCGATCGGGCTTCCCTGCCACGGTCGTTGCCGGACAGTCGCCTATTGAAATTAAATAAAAATTAAATGATCGATGCTGGGTCTTCGCATGAAAAATTAAGAGAAACGATGCTGTTCCCTTCGCATGTAAACTGAAAGAAAACGATGCTATTCGCATAAAATAAATCTTCCCACTTACGCACTGTGGCCTTGACCGCCACACAAATAAAAAATCTGAGGAACTAGAGATTTGATCAATGGTTTGTTCGTAAAGTTACGTACAGCGTTGCTTGTTTGTGACCGGTCGCCCTTCTTAAGCACGAAGATTTGCCTCTGTCTGCCGCAGGATCCGACCCTCCATAGGTACATGTACTATTAGATGATACTATTAAATTGTATTATTAAATGGTACTATTAAATGGTACTATTAGATGGTGCTATTACTTGTATTGTATTGTATTGTATTATATTTACGAGTTTAAAAAGCGCCTCTCGAAGTACAGCCTATAGTCAGAGGCGCTCCCAGTACGAGGAGCCCCGAGGGAAAACGAAAATCTTAAGACAGCGAGAAGTAAGCGGTACTGTTAATTGGTACTATTAAATGGTACTATTAAATGGTACTATTAAACGGTACTATTAAATGGTACTCTTAAATGGTATACAATTAGAACGACGCTTTTCCAGATGATAGTTTCAACACAACGGACTCTGCCCGACCAAAGGACTCTTTCTTCCTCTCTCTGGCTCTCTGTCTCTGTCTGTCTATCTCTGTCTCTGTGTCTGTTTGTCTCTCACTCACTCACTCACTCACTCACTCACTCACTCACTCACTCACTTTCCCTATCTTCCTCTCGCTGTCTCTCTCCCACTCTGTCTGTCTGTCTGTCTGTCTGTCTGTCTGTCTGTCTGTCTGTCTGTCTGTCTGTCTGTCTGTCTGTCTGTCTGTCTGTCTGTCTGTCTGTCTGTCTGTCTGTCTGTCTGTCTGTCTGTCTGTCTGTCTGTCTGTCTGTCTGTCTTTCTCTCGCCCTGAGACAGACGCGAGTGGAGGAAACAAAGCTTTCCCATCTGCCCTTCGGAGTCAGGAACCGTATGCGTCCACAAGTATAAATCCGTCGGCGGCATCTTTACCGCTCCCTCGTCCTCGTCCTCTTCCCCCTTCCGTCCTCTCCCCCTCCCGTCCTCACCTCCTCGGCATCTCTCGTCGGCTGTTGAACCTGGCAAATCGGAAGCAAACGCGAGGAGCGCTGACTCAGCCTGGTCCTTCCTGGCGAGAGATATGGATCATGAGAGCGACTCTGCGTCGCTTTGAACGGCCGAGGACGGACTATGGAATTAGCGGCGCCTTTGATGCTCTCGATTAATTTATCACCGTCGACGATTGACAAGTGAAAGCCGGTCTGGGGCTCCCCTCCCCTCCCTCTCCCTCCCTACCCTCCTCCTCCGCTATCCTTGCGTTACCTTCCCCTCTAGCTGGATGTGGAGTGAACTATTGATCGGTTGAGTGAGCCGGAGTCTGATAATGTCGGATTCAGAGGGAATGATTTGCAGAGGGGAAATTTCTAATTTGCAAGGGAGAGGGGAAGTAGCCAAGGCCGTGTACACTGTACAACTATGTGGAAAAGATTTTGACAATTTTTATTGTTATTAAAGTAAGTGAGCAACTATAAGATCACGAAAATGGAAGCAATGTGAATTTTAACCCATAGCTTTTCAAGAAATCTGGAACGTAAAATTGAAAATGGTGTTCCAAATGCTAAGTCACTGAGACAGGGACACTAGGCCTACCTCGCATTCGTGTAGTCTCTTATTATCAACATTGTAACGCAGTGTATTGCCTCGATCGTGATATCATCAGACTAGACGGAGCAAGGGTTACGTGACTCACCGTAGATTTCACATTCTCTCTTAAGCAATTATCGATATGACTGCATTATTCTAACTTTAAATTTCTTTCCATACACACGAATAAAAAGTTTACACAACTATCGTTCTAAAATTCCCTAAGATCGAAGGTGAACTCTACCGTCTACCACGTTACCCTTCGCACTGTAACGTAGTCCGTGCTTTATTGCCCGACATTGCCAGTCCCAAGCCTGGATAAAGGAGGAGGGCGACGCTAATGATCTTTGTTATCACAGTGTCCTTAAACTGAAGCTACTACTAAGTCTGGAGGAGAAACAGATGCTGCATGAATATTCATTAGGCAAATTCACGCTTATCGTCTAATTGGTTGCGATATTCCCTTGTAGCAATCTCCCTGTGTACTTTCAAAATATGTCTCCCGATGGTGTGGTGGCTTATCTCAGAGATTTAAATCTCGGGCTAGCACGGTCCGTACACAGAGACCGTAAATGGCGTGGCACCCATCGAAACGGGAAGCAGTGGTTACGGATCTGACCCTATTCATTGAAAGGTCAGCAGGGTCGAGGCCATGATGTCCCTATAACTATAAAAATCTGTATATTTGCATTTAATTGAGAGGGGATTAAAACGTAGCATAGACCTCTGTTGTTTTTATCCCACAGACGATGTCGACTACTGAGTAGGCTGCTGCAGCACCTTAAGGCATAACAGTACTGTATAGTCGGTTACGCAAACGATGATGATGATAATGATGATGATGATGATGATGATGATGATGATGATGATGATGATGATGATGATGATGATGATGATGATGATGATGATGATGATGACAATGAAAATAATAATAATAATAATTATTGTTATTGTTATTATTATAACAACAACAACAATAATTGCAGCAACAACAACAACAACTGTGACTACAACAACACCAATCATATTAAAATAGTATAAAATAATAATAGTAATACAAATAATAATATCATAGCGCCGTGAAATAACCGAGACCGAAGAAAAGGGCGGCAAAGTCTACGAAGTTTAATTAAGCGAGTTCAATACTCGGCCTCGGCGGGTGAGGCTGCCTGACCCGACCATTCGTGGTGCTGTAGAGTGTAGAGACAGTAGAGTGTTGAAGAAGAAGAATGCGAAGGTGTAGAAGAGAATAGCGAAGAACAGCTGAGTTCACTAGGTGGCGTAGGAGGGGCTGAAACCTCTAACCAGTAACCATTAGTAACGCGCGACTGTACAGTTTGCAGAACGATTATTTTAAGATGTTGCGTGTCCCTATAATAATAATTTTCTTTAGTTCGCTAGTTAATAATTTTCTTTAGTCCATTGGGACGCGGTGGTATAGTGGTATGTTCTGTGCCTTGTAACCGAAGGGTCGCAGGTTCGAATCTACCTCAAAGCCACTACGTAGTGACCTTGGACAAGTTGCTCACCAACAATTGTCTGTGAGGAAGGCAACGGGAAACCACCTCACTCATCTCATCCCCAGATGGCGTTAAGCCAATGGACCTGCCTTCGGGCAGAGAACTACTCATCATCATCAGTTCGCTAGGTGGCCTAGTGTCTAGCTTCAAAACATTCGCTAGATGTCTTTTATTTTCATGGTTTGACGCATAGGCGTAGATTCTGGGGGGGGGCACCCGGGGCGCGTGCCCCAAAAATTGAGATGGACTGTACACCCAATGCAACAAGTGTAGAATGAATACCCAAATCTTCCCAAAAAAATTTGGACAAGTTTACGACTTTACGCCAGTCATTTGATGTCTTCCCCGAGTAGTTTTGTCGAGCATACTAACACTGAGTCTGTATAGGGCAGTGTAGGCTCTACAAATAAAATTTTAAATATATACTTATGTACTTCAAAATAAGAGCTACGAAAAGCTTGTAATGAGGCTAAAGCCTTCCTTGGTCTTGGTGTTACAAATCACGATGACAGAACAATCAGCTTCGACATGCATGTAAATAATATCTTAATTAAGGCCAGGCAGTCGATGTACGCCCTCCACGTCGTTAAAACACACGGATTATCGGGCCAATCACTGAGTGGTGTAGTAAGCGCAACCACAGTGTCGCGGAGGTTCTATGCGGCATCGGCGTGGCGGGATTTATGGGGGGGAGATAATGGGACACACGCGTCTTCAGGCAACAATGCGGCGATTGAAGCGGTTTCGATATTTACCGGAATCCTACCTTACTTTAGAAAGCTGATTCTATCCTTTTCACAGCCATCATAACCAACCCAACACAAGTCCTGCATCAGTTGTTGCCACCAGAAAAAACTGTCGTACGTGTATACTCACTACACCCCAGAGCACACAGTAGAATAATATTATACCTAATGCCGACTCCTTGGCCCGTAAAACCTTTGTAATTCGGTTAGTATGATTATATCATTTATATGCTTAAATTAATTTGATGAACTATGTTCACCAAACTGTGACCAAAGTGCGGTTAGCAGTTGGTTTTAATAAGGAAAGTGATCAGTCACGTGACCGCAATTTAACATAATATATAGCTGAATTAGCGAACTGCCCAGAGAACTACGTTCACTGAATCCACAGTAGCATGGCCTTATCCATCCAACCCGCCGTCTTCCCATTTCTTTCAATCAAAACGCAAGTAACCCACCGTAACTGCGACCACTTATCTCCTTTTGTCTGTCTGTCTCTGCATCGGACCTCCTTTGACTACTCTCTGCAAACCCCTTCTGACGATGCAGCGTTCGTGAATAAGTTGGTGGCCTGCGCTTGGCTGACGAGTAGCGCTTTGTAAATTTGAGTTTACGATTAGTATTTTCGCATTTTGGAATGCTATTTTGTGAACGGTTGGAACCTAATATGTTATTTATTGGCTTCATGAAGAAAACGAATCAGAACTATACTCTTTTCGTTATTATAGCCCACACTCTTTGATACGTTAATATATATTTCGCCTCCTGTAAAAACTATATTGAATTATAACAATCTTTTATTTCACCGACCATTGCCTTCGATTTGTAAACTCATGTTTAACAGACCTTTAGTACAGTAGGGCCTATACTGACCTGCAATTTAATGTAGGCTAATTTATTCGGCATTTCTTTTTGATTTAGCGAAACTTAACCACGGTGCCGGTTATAATCGTGTACTGATTTCAAGATCTTACTGTTTTCCGTAATTATTTTGCAGTCTCTGCGAATTATATCGACTATAATTATTACAGTTCTGTAGGAAAGTTTGCATATAGAAATAGCTCCTTTGGAAAAAAATAAGCCTTATCTCTTTTAACGCAGTCACTTTTAGTTACAAATATTATACTTTTCGAAGTTTTAGACAAATTTTTAAATTTTTAAATTTTATTGAAACAATATTGTTTGGCAATTTAACAAACACTCGTAGATGTAATCTAATGAAACAACCAGTGCTTTTTTCTAGAAAAAAAGGTTCCGGAACGGAACAATAGGTTCCGGAAAGCAACATTTATGGGCGGGCTAAAATCACGAGAAAAACGGGATTGGGTGTTGGTAGGGGTCTGAATAAACACTGAAAACAGTTCAAAAACACTGAAATTAAATTAAAATGACAAAATTATTGTTTTTATTATTAATATTAACAAAATATTTTTAGTAACTGAAAAAAGGTGCCGGAACGCCGTTCCGGCTCGTTCCGGCTGAAAAAAGCCCTGGAAACAACTATGTGCAGTAGTTTTGTTCTATTGCACTCTGGGATTCCAAACAGGGTTAGATTTGGCAAGGATCTTGTTCTTCAAGTTCTATGCCCTTGGGCAGGTTCAAACGTCCAATGGCTCTTCCCCTCTCGATGCTGGGCTACTTCCTTCAGTTTACTCTATCGATCCATCACCATCCTGTCCAGCAGCATCCATCTAGGTATTCCTCTCCAGAGGCCACTAGCGTAAACTTGTCCAAAATATTGGGGGGGCATGGGGTCTGGACCAGAGTTGTAAAAAAACAAGTTTTTTCAAGATGAAAATTTTTGTTGTTTCTTTCGTTGTTTCTTTTGTTTTTATGGTTTTTGTTGTTTTGGTTGTTTTTAAGATTTTCGGATTTCGGATCATAAAAATCATGAAAAATGGCATGAACAAGAGCTCCAACTCAGTTTAATTCAGATGCGATTTCCGAAAATTAAAAATCATTAAATCAATGTTATTAAAATAACTTCTACAAAAATAAATTTATTTTTAAAAAAAACAAGCAAATATTGTGGTTTTTTGTTTAAAACCAAAATCTGAAATTTTTTTTAACCTCTGTTCTGCACCATAGATATTGTCTGTACAGCAGAGGCTTCCGGTGTTACGTTAATGCGTATGAAGTTTTGTTTACATGTAAATTTGTTTCATATTGAAGATATTGAAGATATTGAAGATAAAAATCAATCTTTGTTTTCATTATGAATTTCTGGTAGTATATCAGTTCTGTGTCTCTGTTTTTCTGTTTCTGAAGAAATTTGTCTATATTGAAACAGATTATTTTAATATTTGAAGAAATTCTCTCGATTTTTGGGGGCATTGCCATGGCTCCTCAATTATTGGGGGCCACGTGCCCCGGCTTCCCCCAGAGTCTACGCCTATGCCAGAGGCACTCTGAAAATGACTCAGAGTGACTCATATGATATTCTGATAAACATGCCATATTTCCCTTTAACAAAAATATCGATGCGATGCTTATTCCTTGTGTGGATTTGATTTGGTGGGTGGAGGCACGTGCGTCTAGTGCGTCCGCCTGCAGGCGCCTCTGTTCCTCTCATTCTCTTTTCCTCATTCTTTTCTCTGTGATAGTCCTCAGTAGGGAATATCACTCAATATGTGACCATTCCACTTCCTGTGTTTCTCACGTCTATTATTGATAAGAGCTATTTCGTCGTTCACCTTATGCAGCATAGTTTCGCTTGTTTTATGCTATTTTGTGGCTAGGATAACGGTTATTAATTTTTCAAATAATTGCATTATCCAGATCTCAAGGTGGCTGCTATAGCTTCCTGGCCTTTCTGTGCCATATTTTAAATAAGCACAAGAAAACAATCTTATTCAATCATGAATTTGTGTTGCTAGACTGCCTATTCCAAACTTTCTATCACCATATCTTGGAAGCATAATCACGCATTTACAAAGGGTAAGAAAACTTTCAAATATCAGTTAACTGATCTTGGATTTCCAGATAGTAACAGATAAGTGTTTCCAGTGTTGAAGTCATCTCTCCAGTAACATCTTGGCTGCACTACCATACACCCTCTAATATCATCCTTGTGACATATCTGCATACTTGTAGTTCATGACTTTGGATTCACAATTAGGGTTTCATTATTCTTTGTCTTCAGTTTCCTATTGCATGCCATGTTCCTACAATAATTTTATTTTAGGAATTGCATTTTCTAATTCATGATAGGTTTGCAATTGCATTTTCTAATTCATGACAGGTTTGCAATAACATGGAAAAGCAGGAATAAATTCAACCTATAAATGGTGCAATATTTAACCAGTATTCAAGATCTCAAGATGCAAGCAAGTAGCCACAGCAAACCAAACACATACATATGTGACATTTGTAAAAAAACGTTTACATGGAAATCCAGTCTGAAAATCCATAAAAGAACCCACACTGGAGAAAAACCGTTCAAGTGCAATTTATGTCACAAAGAATTTGCACGTAAGGCTACTCTAGAATACCATAAAAGAATCCACACCGGAGAAAAACCAGTTATATGCAATTTCTGTCACAAAGCATTTGTACAAAAGACTACTTTGGAACGCCATAAACGAACCCACACTGGAGAAAAGCCATATATGTGCAATTTATGTCACAAAGAATTTGCATGGCATACTGCTCTGGAATACCATAAAAGAACCCACACTGGAGAAAAACCATACAAGTGCAATTTATGTCACAAAGAATTTGCACAGAAGACTCATGTTAAATACCATAAAAGAACCCACACTGGAGAAAAACCATATAAGTGCAATTTGTGTCACAAAGAATTTGCACAGAAGTCTCATCTGGGAAACCATAAAAGAACCCACGCTGGAGAAAAACCATACATGTGCAATTTATGTCACAAAGCATTTACATGTTATTATAATCAGGAATGCCACAGAAGAACCCACACTGGAGAAAAACCATTTATATGCAATTTATGTGACAAAGCATTTTCACGGAAGACTCATTTGAAACGCCATACGAAAACCCACACTGGAGAAAAGCCATACATGTGCAATTTATGTTACAAAGCATTTGCAGATAAGACTACTCTGAAACGCCATAAAAGAACCCACACTGGAGAAAAACCATATATGTGCAATTTATGTCTCAAGCAATTTGCACAGAAGACTGTTCTAGACCAGCATACAAAAACTCACACTGGAGAAAAACCGTTTATGTGCAATTTCTGTTACAAATCATTTGCATGGAAGAGTGTTCTAGACTGCCATACAAAAACCCACACTGGAACAAAACCATACAAGTGTAATTTATGTCACAACGAATTTGCTTTGAATACCACTCTGGAATGCCATAAAAGAACCCACACTGGAGAAAAACCATAAATGTTCAATTTATGTTACAAAACATTTGCATGGAATACTACTTAGGAACGCCACAATGGCGAAAACTATACAAGTGCACTTTACATGTAAGAAATCATTTACTTGGTGTAATTCTGTCAAAATACAGTCAAGAAGACAGACATAAACGGGCAAGCGGTGGTGAAGGATCTCACATAATCAATTCATTGAAAAATGAGCAGGGTCGAGGCTATAATATAGCCTCGACCCTGCTCATTTTTCAATGTCACAAAGAAGCTTTTAGCTTTTACAATGTAAATGTAAATGTTCGCGATTTTCTATAGCGACCGTATATTATACGGTCGCTATAGAAAATCGCGAACATTTACATTTACATTGTAAAAGCTACAGAAGTGTAAATTATGTGATGTGGCATTGCATGGAGTAAGTGTCTCGGCTATCATGCAAGATCTCATACTGGTAAAACGTATGTGAGAGTGAATTGTATGAATTCGTTGCGTCGAACATGGCACAAGTATGCCATGCAAGCACTTTATGTTTACAAGAGATTCACTACATAATGACTATGCGTTGATGGAAAACAGTTGTTAACTACAGAAATCTTGTCAGATCTTCCTAAGCAGAGGACGAATCATTGTCCAGTTGAAAACGATTTTCTGGGGTAATATAGTGTTTGATGTTATTACTCATTTAATTTGTTTAACCATTTGAATGTGAATGTATAACAAAATGTTTGAAATTGAGAAGGACTTTATGGAACATTATTATGTTATCATCTGAAAATTATCAGTATGTTATCATTACTACAGACAGACATATTTCTTTTTTTAAATTTACCGGGTATGGTTTAGTTAATTTTTTAGAACAAAGAACACAGTTGAGTTTGCAAGTCTGTAGTTCCTTCTGTTGACTTTACACCAGTTTTAATGTTATAAACATATGTTTGAGTCTCGTCTAGTCATAATTATTTCACCAGTGTCTAGGCTTAAGGTATGCACCGTACCAGCTATACCTTCTGTCTGCCACAGTTGATATGGCCGCATTACTGTCAGTTGTGATATGTTCAATATTTTTACGTGCCTTCTGAAACTAGAATGGTATGGACAACGTTGCTTCTGGAGGTACATGAGGTCACCCAAAAGCGATGTCCGCAAAGGGGACAAGAGGTCACCCATATTCGGAATAGGGGAGTGCGACGGTTATGCGATTGCGAACGTCCGCATCTAAATGTGTTACTGGGCTTCTGACATGACGCCCAAGTGGGCTGGATGTGGGCAGCCACCCCCACTCGCCCACCAGAAAGTGGGATGTTGCAAATGTCGGTTAATGGGCTTTTCACCTCGAGCCTAGATGGGTTCGATGTGGGCAGCCCAAGCCCACTTGTCGCCCACATAAAATTTTAGTCGGATAGAGGGTTCCTCGCCTCGCTCCCAGATGGGCTCTGATGTGGGCTAGACTAAGCCCATGAGTCCACCTACTTTTTAGATGGGCTCTATATGGGCATGCTGGCAGGGTATGGACACATTCGATGCTCAGTATTACGAAATCTTCGAAGCTGGTCTAGGCCCACGTGATGAGGTCGACAGTATCATTAAGATTTTTCATAGCATTACAATTATCTGTTTTAATTTTTAACACAATAGGCCGACCAACTACCAAGCAGCCGGACTTCGATCTCAATTTTGATATAGGCCGTACTGACACGACGCCGTGCTCGTGAATGGCTGGTGCCCTGCGCGTAGCTTACGAGTGACGCTATATAAATTTTATAGGCTACGATTACAATTACCTTGTATAACACGTTGTTCTGTGAAAGTGAAAATTGCAGACTACTTTAGAGAATTTAATTAAGTTTTTATTTTCCTTTTAAGGCCTGGTAATAGAGCAAAAGAAAAAACCTAAATATCGAACAGTGGCCTAAACGAAAGGATGGCTCTTCTAATTTGCATGCCAAGAGGTGTTGGCAGCTTTCCTCTTAATTCCTCATATCTTCAGTTCCTCCACCAATACCGCCACTCACTCAACGTCTTCTCCCAAGGCTCCTCTACTCACTGGCGGCGATCTTGTTTGACAGGTGGGAGGGGGCACAGGACACTTGAACTGATCTGGTAAAAAAAATAAGCGAACAATTTTTTCGCACTCACGCGCGAAAAAAACCTTGACTTTTGATGTTTCTTCAAAATTTGGTGGGGGGAACAGCTGCATACTGTGTCCCCAATGTAAAATGTGGGGTCTTGTCCCCTCGACACCCGGGATCGCCGCCCATGCCGCTACTTATCACCACAGGCTTTCCATTCCAACTTGAACCTACTCTTCAAGAATTCCTACCCCAATATATCCGATAGGGCATAACCGGAAATCGCCTCGGAATTCCGAATTCGCCTCGGCCGAATAACCTGTTTTTCGACACTATTCGCCTCGGCAAATACTCTACACACAACTAGTTGCAAATCAAATTTTTAAACTTATTCAATTAGCGGAATTTGTAGGCTCATAATATCAGCTCTCAGCTTCATCTAGCATATTCATTTTGAAGGAGATAGGGCCTAAGTACAAAAACACCAACACCGGAAGTCCATTTCAGTTACTAAAGGTACAAAAATTTATTTCGATAATTTCTTATTTTTTGCATGAAAATGTGAAGCTTCGCGTATGGAACAAAAATTAATGGTATTCGGTTCGTACCCAGATCCGGAAAATAGTACATCCAAATACTCGGATTCGGTACTCGGTGGAAATTGTCTTCCCGGTTATGCCCTAATATCCGATCCTCCGCCTTCGAAGCTTTCTCGTCCTGCCTGCAGCTCTGCCTCCTCTCTGGTCTCTGGCAACCGGACTCGGATCTCCATTGGACATCGATCTCTGATACGACACAGCGCTCGTGAATAAGCTGGTGCCCTGAGCTTAGCATACAGCAGCACTTCAGAAATTTGGAGTTTTCGATTACGATTACTGACTTTTGCAAATTTCATCTTCAAAAAAGCTTATAACATTTTTTAAAGACATTCGTCCCATTTGTCACACTTTTTCTATACCGGTACAAATTACTCTCCCTAAAAGGTGGATGACCTTTTTTAGGAATTCATCTCTCAAAAAATATATCACTCGCCTCTGGGGGGGGGGAAACATGTATTCTGGGGGATTTTCCCTCCCAAAACACCTCTACGTTATGATATTGCTGGCCTCTGGGGGAACATCAATCCAGTCTTGTTGTCACGACCTTAAACCTCAAGACCAAGACCAAGGCCAAGACCTTGAACCTCAAGACCAAGACCAAGACCTTGAACCTCAAGACTAAGACCAAGACCTTGAACCTCAAGACCAAGACCAAGACCTTGAACCTCAAGACCAAGACCGAGACCAAGACCCAAAAAAACCACAGTCGTATCCAGACTTCTATTCCTTACTAAAAATTGTCCAGTCGGACTACTCGTTATTTTAATGAAAACTCGAGCTTTTTCTTTTATTCAAGCAAAACAACTCTAAATGGAGACTGCAGAGAATTCCGAATTCGTATTTACAAAAGTCCTTCATGCGAAAATTTTATAAAAACCAATTTGCTCAGAATTTTCTGACCAAGACGTGACCTGTGGGGCCTCATAAAAATTCTGCCATGTGAAAAAACACGGTCTACAAGTGCTGAAATCGCTAGCACACAAAGCAGCTTTTCAAGAACCGGATGTAAATGTACAAATTAATCGTGAGTCTGTTTTGAAATCATTCCATGGTAAATAACCGGAAGTCAAAATAATTGTCCAAAACAACAGTGAAGCCTCATTCACACCGTGTAAATACTAAAGCAATAACTGTATGAGTAATTATTGGATAAATTTTTAAAATTCTTGCCATTTGTTAAAATTAATGACTGTTCATATTGACAAAAGTCTTGGTCTTGGTCTTGCAAAACCAAGACCAAGACTTTGAACCTCAAGACCAAGACCAAGACCTTGAACCTCAAGACCAAGACCTTTGGTCTCAAGACCAAGACCAAGACCAAGACTTTTAAAAACGAACTCGAGTGCACTCGAGACCAAGACCTTGGTCTCGAGGACAACAAGACTGCATCAATCCTGGGGGAAAGTTCCCTCCCCCAAAAGGTGTCTAGATTAAACACTGCATTGAGAAGCCTTCAACAATGGCGAGATCCCATTGATACGTCAAAAATAAAGCTGCTGCAGAAATCAGTTCTGATTTTAGATCTATGGCTATAGTTAACAAATGCGTGTTGGAGTAAATATTATCCAGATACCACATCTAGCCAAATACCGCTATTCTATTAGCGTTTCAGAGAGATTCACAAAAACATATTTGAAAAAGACTCATAAATATCTAGCTGAATACATTATTAATTACGTGTTAAGGTACAATAATTATTTTGCATTAGTTATGAATAAACTTTGAGTTCAGGACCGCTAGATAGCGCCACGCTATATAGCGGTTGAACCACGTGGACTCTGTATTAAAATACATAATTTGCGGTTTATAAGTTGTGATAGATATGATCGTTTTATCTCTGTAAAATAAAAATTCCTCTGTGAAAGATCGCCGATTTTTGATTCAGGTTGGTGCTTGACTTATTAATCGAAACAGTTCTTAGTTGATTTTTGCTTCGAATGAGGCGTTTTGCTAGCAACCTGTACACTGGCACTAACCATTGTCTAGAGTTATCTGAGACGCCTTGGCCATGCAAAGTAATACGAATCCAAGTATTTACAAGTCACGATAGCAGTAAACAGTAAAGCTAACAATATCAGTATGCAGAGTTTAATCGCTGCAAAAGACCCCACTGTAACAGTATGAGATGCTGTAAAATATATTATAGTTGAATGCAACTTGTACCTGTTTCGGCGCCGACGCACTAGGTGCCAGCGCTCAAACGTAAATTATTTTTGTGTAGAAGATTTATTAGGTAATGATTACGATAATTGCATGCTTATGAATGACCAGATAAAACTGCTGTTCTGTATAACTGAAAGATGCAAAATTTGCGAATGCGTTTTTAAATTGTTGTTTTCCAAGAACTTGCTTACTTCCAGACTAATCGAAAAAGTCTTGATTGTGGGGCAGCTGATCATGAAAATCTGATAGCGTAGGTTAGAAAAGTCAGTGCAGCATTCTGCTGTAGTTCGCAGTTGTAATTCCACAGGAGAGGCGTACTCTACAGTTTAAAGTGTTCACCATGTCTGCAATATTTGCTATAATATTATAAGAAGTTCATTGAATGATTTATAAAACTTTTCTAATTTTTTTATGTAAGCTATAAAGTCATGTATGCTTTCATTTCATATAACTATAAAGTAGGACAGCAACATAGACTATTTGACACCAATCCCAGAATGCAGTTTTTAGCTTAGAAAATGCTTGCTTCGTAATCTTACCCTTTCCTGCTTAATCGCCAGTATGGATATTTCCTTTAATACAATTTCCCACTGAAAATTTTGATTTGCCATTAGACATAGCACATGGAACAGTCTCAGGTTATTCTTTTTTACCATTGTTATTAGCCTTATTGTTGTCCGGTCTTTAACTGGACATCAGTTGATGACCAGGATCTATGTATCATGAAACATTACCATGCAAAGCTGTGTAGGTGTACATTTGAAAGTACGCATTACAATTACGCTACAAAGGCACTTGGCGAAATAGTGGCCATTCAGTGCATTTTGTGCAGTAAACAGTATGAAAATACCAAACAAACAATGTTAAAATACCAGATAAACAGTGTTTAAATTTCAAACGACCAGTGTTAAAATATCAAATAAAGACACATAATCAACAATTTTAACACCAAGTAAACAGTGTCAAGGCACCTAATCAACAATGTTAACACCAAATAAACAATGTTTAAGACACCTGATCAACAATGTTAAATTGTTATTACCAAACAAGCAGTTGTAAAATACCACATACAACTTTTTAAATGACTTATATATTAATGTGAAAGCATCAAACACGTATAATGTTCCAATATGCACGTGATGTATGCCGCATGCACGCCGTACATGTGCCTGTTCAAATGCACAATCCAGTACAAAGTGAAAGTATGGAGTTGTTCACAATGCGTTGATCAAATTTGCTTGTTAGCGCAGCCTTGAAGCTCGTTACTCTTTCACTTCACTCTTTCAGGTGAAGTAAGTGCATGACAAGTGAGTGGGTAGAGAGGTGGGGATGAGTTGCCACATTGGTCTACATTGCTCTGGCTCATAAATTGGTAACAATAGAGGCAGTGTGATGTACATTCTAAGGGTCATCCGAGCCTCTTATTGTGGGACACATAGCTGGTAGCCGATGGGTTGAAGTGCTTACCTTGTAACATGGGAGTACTAGTTCAGGCCTCCCAAGGAGGCCTCCCCAAGACGGGTTCAAGCCTCCCCTAAGATGGGTTCAAGCCTTCCCTTAATATGGGTTCAAGCAAGCCTACCCTAAGACGGGTTTAAGCCTCCCCTTATAAGATGGGTTCAAGCCTCCCCTTATAAGATGGGTTCAAGCCTCCTTTAAGACGGGTTCAAGCCTCCCCTAAGACGGGTTCTAGCCTCCCCTAAGATGGGTTCAAGCCTCCCTAAGATGGTTCAAGCCTACCCTAAGATGGGTTCAAGTCTCCCCTAAGATGGGTTCAAGCCTCCCCTAAGATGGGTTCAAGCCTCCTCTACGACAGTTACTTTGAAGAGATGTCAAGCAAGGCCTTCACTCATAATTTCTCAGCACCATATATTAATGCCTGGTCATTAGATATTGGCGCTTAATGAATGCATAGTAATAATATTGTTAATAATTTTATTGTAATCAAGCAAAATTGCCAGACTTGGAGAAGTGGTCAGCAAATACAAGGGACAGACCTATATGGGCAAAATGTTTTGGGGAAAATGCGTCTTCAGTTGTGGCTAGGTTGAACCAGTGAGGGTAACTTTGTCCATGTACAAATTTGCTGGAGGAGAATCATGCACAATTTATGCCCGTCCAAAGTAATTGTCACCCGTGCAAAGGACGGGTGGCTGGGTAAGGGCCTGATTCCATAAGGGCCAGCAAAGGCATAATGTTGGGCCATGGCAGTCCTTGCTTGAGAGACTTAAAGGTCAAGTAAAATCCAAAACAAATTCAAGTGAAACAAATGGACTAATGGAGCTGAACACACTGATAGGACTAAACACAAATCAGAAAATCAGTCCACTGTATGTATATATGTGTGTGTGTTTGTGTGAGTGTGTGTGTACATGCATGTATGTGTATGTATATATATATGTGTGTGTGTGTTTGTGAGTGTGTGTGTGTGTGTGTACATGCATGTATGTGTATGTATATATTATATGTGTGTGTGTGTGTGTGTGTGTGTGTGTGTATTTATCTGGATATGTCAGTAAGTATTTAAATAGCACCTGTATGACCTTTGAAACACTACATTATTTATCTATATGAAGCACTATGTATGTATGAATAAATATATACACATATTTATGTATATGGTAATCCTGCACTGACGTGATGAGGTAGAAGCACCAAAGGCAAAAAAGCAATGCTGCTGTTACTTAATGTAAAAAGTTGTAATGGAATCTGGTGTGCTCTTGTGTTGCCATGGTGATTGCTTCACCTTCCTTTGTCTGCTCGGCGGAGCTGGTGCCGGCATCCATCACACCGGCCTATTGGGACAACGGAGGAATGGAAATGGGTTCGGAAGCTGGTTCTGTTTTGGAGGGCTGCAGTTGCATCAGGTGTTCTGTGTGTCTGCAAAGTTTGTTGTTTCTTCTATTTATGAATTGGTTCCAAGCGTTCTATTGTCTGTTACTGAAGAGCCATTGCTGTTATTCACAAGATCAACTTTCTTACTTTGGCCCCAAATGATGATCAGTTGCAACTAACTGCTATATAATGTATTATCTTGTATTTACTATAATTTTAACAATTATTATGCTATTCTGTATTATGTTAAATTACCTAGTATTGTATTATGTTAATTTGTTATGTTACATTGTAGTATGTGCAAAGATACTAGCTAGTTAGGGAAATGATTTCTTTTGACTTTAAAATCATAAGGAAATCAAACAATCGTAGAAGTCCTGTGGTCATTTGCCTTATTAGGAGATTAAGGAAGTTTCAGTGTATGTATGTGTTATATATTTATAATTATATGTATGTGTATATATGTGTATAATATATATACATGCTGACAATGTGTATACCTGTGTATATATGCACACTCACTAAAAATAACCTCTTTTACTATGATTGATTATGATGGTGATTGCTGATCCTGATTCAGTGCATTGAAGACTGAATCCCACATGAAGAGACTTCATCAAAAGGAAACTTAATGACTGTTATAACGTGTTACGTGATCCGGGTCCCTTAGGCAGCTTTACAAGGAGGTTTCAGTGTATCTGTCTCTCTCTATGTTTGCACTGCTTTTATGTTGTAAACTTTGACCCTGTGCTGCGCTGGGCTCTGAATCGACACCAGACGAAGTAGCTTAAGTTAATTAAGTTTTTGGCGTT
Organism: Allolobophora icterica; assembly: GCA_963556255.1. Lineage (NCBI taxonomy): Eukaryota > Metazoa > Annelida > Clitellata > Crassiclitellata > Lumbricidae > Allolobophora > Allolobophora icterica. Next base: position 10,499,358 of record OY744609.1, on the reverse strand, counting down.
TCTTTTTCTTCAGGCTGGTTCTCTGTAGGAATTCTGTGCTGAGTCATGTACTGGTTCTCTGCTGTCTAGTGGTTGGATGTCTAGATGTCCTCCTTGGTCTGGCTGTTGTTTTGGCTTCCTCAGCTGATGCTTCATTCTTGTTGGATTTCGCTGGAGGGGGGGGGCTTCTTGATTGGATTATGATTTTGATTAATTGCAGCTTCACAGTTTGCGTGGTACGATAACGGCGCTGGTCATAATAGTCACTGGATTAGTCAGCTTGGGCTGTGCATTCTGGTTCCACTTGGGGGCTTTGGGGTACAGAGGGTTTCATTGGGGCAAGCTGAGCCAGTCATTTGAGTTGATCTTAACCTGCCGGGGTAAGGCTGTTCGGTTGTAATGTAATAATAAGTCAGTTCGTGTAATAGAAGAGCACATTAATTTTTATGTTCTTTCCGAAGAGTCCGACATGTGCCAGTGGCGTACGGATGTTTGTATGTCGGAATCAGTCTGCCTGTGTTTCTGTGTCTGCCTTGTGTATACTTGCACATCTCTCTGTGTGAGTGTGTGCCTGCGACTGGTATATTTCCCCCATACGTCTACCGGCTAATGGAAGATTTACCGCGGGGTCGGACCAGATAACCAATGGTCCCAGGGCCGTTGAGATTTCGTTGGCGGTGTTGGAACCCTGCCAGCATCGGTCGGTAGTGGCAAGATTGTGTCATTAGTGGCTCCGAGATCGTGTGGGACTTGGCTGTAATTGTTTCGCAGGCCTGGCGACCCTCTCTCCGGCCCGTCAAGCCGCCGGCTGGTCCAAATGGTCGTGCCGTTCTCTCCTAGTCTGGCTGCGCGGCATTCCGCATGACAATTTATGGGCTTTATCAAACCCAAGGATTTGGCCACTGCTCTGGTAAATTTAGATGTTATGTCCAGTGTTTTGTGGCTGCCAGGGCTGTTGACTTTATCTCCTGTGCAGAATGTGCATTTGTAACCTACATTAGCACAGGTCTATGCCATGTGAACAGTGATCAGATTAAAAGCTTAGGAGTAGAAGTATCCGAAGGGTGTCTGATCGGAGCTTTGTATTTCATGTAGTATTATATCCAGTTTTTGACAAGCGCTAAGAAAGTTAAACTGCAGAAATATTTGTGTTTTTGAACAAGTGTTTTGAGAGTTGTTTCCAGTGTTTAGTGACATCTTGTGTATGCCCTGGTTGTGGATGTTGACCTTACTTGACCTCACATTTTATAAATAGACATAGGTGATTCGGATGGTATTGTTCTGTACTCATTTGTATTATGGTATTCAATCGTACTATAATGTGTTATTGTATTGAGATAATCATACAATTCTGTATTGTATATTGTACTCTGTTGTGTTTTTTACTGTGTTATTTTATTGTATTGTTGTGTAGTATTGTATTGTCATGTGATATTCTGTTGTACCTTTTTGTATTGTTTTAGTTCTTAAAATCTGTCGTTCATGTTTCAGAAGTTTGTCTTGTGCAGTGTGTGTGTGCTTACGATGTCTGATGAGGTGGTCACGCTAAACGTTGGTGGCATGCTCTACACGACAACGCGAGCCACGCTCACGAAATACACGGACTCGATGATCGGCACGATGTTCAGCGGCCACTACGTGCCGACGGCCTTCGACCAACAGGGTAACTACTTCATCGACCGCGACGGCTTCATGTTCCGCCACGTCCTCAACTTCCTCCGGTCGGGACAGCTTTGCCTACCTCAGGGATTCAAGGACTTTGACCTGCTCGAGGCTGAGGCCGACTTCTACCAGATTCCTTCGCTCATCTGCGCGATCAAGTCCGTTCGACAGCGCTCGTTCGCCGCTGCCGCCCGGCACCGCCAGGGCTTCTACATAGAGATCCTGGATTTCGAGGAGACCGCCTACTTCTACCGGTTTTACTCGGACCCGCCGCGTGGCATCAATACAGAGCTGAAGAACAGTGGACTGGTCATCTCTGGGTCGAAGCAGGCGCTCCTGACGCTCCCACTCCCCGAGAAGACCCTCAAAGACCTGCAGACTGGCGACGCCGTGTACCGGACTGTCAATCTGAGCAGCGCTAGCTGTCCCAAGATGGCGATCATTCACCATCTTCAGGGTGCCGGGTGGCAGCTTGTCACGACGTCCTTCTCGAACAGCACCAACAGTGATGGATCCTACATGGTCCACAAGTACATTTGGTACCTCCCCGTTACGTAGGTACCAAGGTCGTGCGTTCCTGCGAAATTCGTTCGGCCAAGACCAGCAGATGGTGCATTCCGGAAGAATTCTGGCACAAAATTGCTCGTTTGTTGTCCGTCCCTCCTCCCCCTCCCCGTCATGGTCACCGTTGCCCCTAAAAAAATGCAGCTTCTGTTTAACTCAAACCCTTTTTGGCCTTGACATACTACATCGGTGGCTTTATTTGGCGTCAGCATAGATGCTTGTGGCCTTGTTTGGCTTTGATGTGGTGCATCTGTGGCCTTATTCGGCTTCAGTGTTTAAGTCATGGCTGTAACTGATTCTGGGGGAGTCCCATCCATCTGTATCCCGATTTGGCCCCAAAGTTTACTCCCACATCCTTGTTAGCCCCAGACGTTTCAGATGTGCAATCTGTACCACCTTATGGTCCAGCGTAGGGCTCAGTCATTGCCTTCTAGATACTGAAGGCCGTAATGCTGATTGTGTGACGTCACAAACCAGGTCCGTCGGATTGCGTGAATGTTGTATAATAATAATAATAATAGCAGAGATTTAAGTGCCATAGTTCGTAAACAGTCGAAAGGAAATCGATGCAACGATTCAGAAGCACTGGGAGCAGGGAGATCAGTCCAGATAGGCCTGTTTGAAAAGTTCGGTCTTTAAGTTTTTCTTAAAAGTGGCCAGAGTATTCACGGATACAGAAATTAGACGCGTAATCGTAATCGTAAACTCCAAATTTCTAAAGCACCACTCGAAAACTAAGCCTAGAGCACCAACTTATTAACGAGCGCTGCGTCAAGTCAGAGAGGTTGTGTAAAGGGTAGCCAAGAGGTCAGAATCCGGTTTCCAAGAGATCCAGAAAGGGGCGTCTATCCCCCTCCAAAGTCATTGGAGCAACGTCCCTTTCCCCATCTTCCCCCCTCCCCGTTCCTCCCCCTAAAATGGTGGCACACACACACACACACACTGACAGATCCCCCCTATTTCTTGCATGGAGCATTTGCTCCAAGGTGTCTATGGTGTAGACGCTTCTGGATCCATATCAAGAGAGGAGGCAGAGCAGCTGCTAAGACAGGTGTCTGGGTCGAGAATTCGAAGTCGGAGTATCAGTCAGGGTAGGAATTCTTGAAAAGGTGAGACTGGTTTGAATGGAAAGCCAGAGGGTGAAACAGATAGAGGAGCCTGAGGCGGATGATGGAGGTAAGTGACAATGATGTGGAGAAACCCAGATTTCGGGAGGGAGATTGTTCCAAAGCGTGATGCAGTGTTGGATAGGGCTCAGTTGGAGAACTTGAGATGAGTAGTTAAGGGGGAGTCGAGAAAGACTTTGACAGAATGATCTAGTGAAGCGGTTGGCTGGATGGTGGAGTTTGCAAAATTATAGCAATTCTGAAATTTGATGATATGAACTAGTGCACAAAACTGACAGAAAATTGCAGAAAAATTTAACAGAAACTTTATTACATTCTATGAGATACTATACACTTTTTACAAAGTTCTGTAAGTTCTATACATTAGATATAATAACAGAAACTTTATTACATTCTATGAGATACTATACACTTTTTACAAAGTTCTGTAAGTTCTATACATTACATATAACATAAGTTCTATATGAGTTTGCACTCGATAACATTAATTACGCCTTTAGTGTTGACAATTTACGCTTACTTTTACTTTTTGCTCCCTTACAGATATTATTAGCATCATTCAATTTTTTGCAGTAGTTGTTAAGCAAGATATTGGCCATTTTGCTAGCAATGACATGGACAAAGTCTGAAAATTTATGTCCACAATCACAAACACTATTTATAAATGAATACTGTAAGAAGCTTTTCTTAGATACAGAAATAAGAAGTTTCTTCTGATTTGATGCATTAAGAAATTGTTGTTCATAAGCTGCTGACACCAAACACTGGAATATACAAAATACTTTTACCACAACATCAACCAATTCTTGTGTTGGCCAAGTCAGACCTCCTCTGTCCAGTGCTTCCAAATAAGAAAAAACTGTGCCTGTAGTGTCACAAGCCATCGCATCTGCTGATACCAAGGCAGCTACACAAAGTCCACATGCAACAGACCTCTTAATCTTGCTACCGATATACCCAGCAAGAAAAACATAACATGCATTTCAGGATCTGAGACACTTATTAAAGTGCAGTCACACAGCACTCCTTCAAAAGCACTTATATCACATTCTATCACATCGTCTGACTTTTCCTCCAGAAAACAATCATTTGCAAATTTCATAATTGACACTTTGCCCTTTGATGCAGAATTGATGTGCAGTATACTGCTAAGCTTCAACTTTTTCTCACATTCCATGATTTCACGCACAGAAACATGAAAATTAGTGCCAGCTAGTCGACTGTACTGTGAAAATCTATATTCTAAGTAATCAGTTTGAAATTTGCCTGTAAGAACATATTTAAAGTCAAGACTTTCCAGGAGATATCTGACTAGACAAATCATGGACTTCAAAGTATGTTGCAGAGCAAATGCAGTTTCTCTTGTTAACATCCCGTTCCTATTGCCAGTGCTTGCCTCCCACTTTTGAAGCCATTGAACAACACTATCAAAATACAGTAACTGATGGTCATCGACTTTTCTTACAGGGTCACATTTCTCATCACGAAGATTTCTACCTTTGAAAGGATGTTTAACATTTAACATTTTCCACAATGACACAATTATATCAACAAATACCAGTGTATCATCAACAGCAGCTTTGTTGCAATTAGGATGCTGCTGCTGTGAAAACAATTTCAGTGCAGCAACCACTTTCTCATTGAATATACACAACATCAGTGGCACACTTTGCCTTTCGGTGTTTGATGGGTTCAATGCCTTATATGATAATGATGGTGCAAGTTTAACAAGATTGTTCTTTTCATTCGTATGCAACTGCTTCAAAATGTTAAACTTTGCTTTGCGAATCAGGTTTGCATCTAGCATATCAGGAAAAATTAATGTCTGGTCACTGTCTTTCTGGTTGATCCAATTATTTCTGATACATTTGAATAAATGCACAGTGTCAAACAGAAAAAACAGTTTCCTACTGTTATCACATGGGTGATCTATACAAGGCTGCAACAATCCTCCACATAGCAACTTAAACATATTGCCATTAACTCGATTATTATCAGAAATCAGACAAACAGTCCTGAAACCTGCCTTTTCAACCATTCTTATGACATGCATGGTTATGTCTTTCAGATAAGGTGCGGTTAAGTTCTTAACAGGCACTAAGGCGGCTATATCTTTTCTGTGAGACAATATTGAGCAAATCATAAATGCTTGGACAGTGGTTGCCTGGGTCATGTCACAGTTTGCAGCAAAGCCTTTAACTGTTCCACCCTTGTATGAAACTTTAGGCTCAACATAGATCTCATCAAGCAGCACAGTCACGTAACGTTCATGTGGCTCAAGCAGCTGACATTTTTTTGTCAGATAAGTTATGTGAGCATTGCAATCAGTACCAGGTTCAACAGTAAAGCAGGATGAAAGTTTACGTAAATAAACAGGGTGGGGTAACATCAGTGTACTGTCACGTAAGAAACCATATGCAGAAGGTGACAGCGAAAATACCTGAAATGCCCAGTGTAAGTAATCACCACAGTACTTTCTTTTGCATTGCTGTAATAATTCCAACTGCTGGATAACATGTCGAACAACACGAATGCACTTAACTTCACTTATAATAACGTTGCTACCATCTTCAACATCAGCATCACTAGCACCGTCATCTTCAGGATCTCTGCTACTGACAAGTGAACATTGTTGCTCACATATATCACGCAAAAGAACTAAAGCCATATCTACTTTACCTCTGAAGTCAACCTTTCCACTTTCCCAGCCCTGATAATGACTTAGAAGACTAGTCAATTTGGAATAAAAATCAAGTTTTCCATTGTTACCTATCGCCCACTCCAAGTTTCTGTCATCGACCCTATATCCCCCACAGCAAATGATGACAGACAAAGCATCAGTTACACGAATACTTACTCTAATGCAAGGCACATCAGATACATCTAGAATATAGCACAACAAGCAACTGTCAGTCACCTTAAAGTTCCATAGTGAAGACTGTGGAATGTGTTTCATAAAGTTCATGCAAAGTTCCTGAAACGTTGTAATCCTGTCAAGATTTAGCCACTGTTGCACTGTCTGATCATCCCTGGTCTGCATCTCAGAATGTCTATCTTCTGGCTTTCTTCTCTTCATGGGAGGTTCTGATGACAAATATGATGGACAGTTGTGAAAAATAGATGGGTACGCATCTCTTGCTAGCTTTGGAAACTTTCGTGGCACACTGAGTACAGATCCATCAGGACGTGTGGCAGTGTCCACTCTGACGACGAATTCTTCAGCAAAGTGTTTAATGCATATTACCGTATTGACGTTCAGCGGAAAGTTGTCCTTTGGTCGCGGAATCTGTCGCAACCAGTTTTGTAGTTTTCCATCGTTTCCTTTACACTCACTGAGTATGCTAAACGTTGAAGTACAATCTGATTTCTCGTTCTTGCGAGTGTAGTTAGAACTACATCCAGTTACACAACAATGACGAGGCATTCTTCAAAATTAAAATCGGTAAAATGAAATCCTTTGAAAGTTAGACGAACGGATTTTAGTGTAACCCAAAGTATCCATGTAAGCAGACGATAGAATCCGATTCAAGCGTTCGAAAGTTCAATTATTAATATTTTTAAGTTCTAATAAATAACAAGAATGCGTAACATGATTAAAATCTCACTATCTGTCATTAAATTTGAAACGATATTCCAAGTTTGACGCAAGGAAATTAAAAAATAAACCAAAATCGCTTTGCGTGTTGACACGCTTTTACAGTGAAACGAAGACGGACCACCGGTGTGACGTCACAAGCCTAACTTTAGGCAGCATTACGGCCTTCAGTATCTAGAAGGCAATGGCTCAGTCCATGTCGGCTCTTCGTGGTAAATGGTCTTCTTTGATCGCCATCTATGAACTAACCCTTAACCAGGTTCAGATGTGTGTTCAACCCATGTTCAGCATAATTGGTGTATCACTGAACAACTGGTAAAAAGGCAATTCCATTACCTCTGTTCAAACTATGATACTACTTCTATTCTGGTCATAATAGTTGTTTAGCAGCTCAGCACCATTTGATATCTTTGCATAATCGTAGTGACCCCCTCGTTCAAACAACCAACATTGTTCGTTCATGAAAGTGTTCGAACTTTCTGCCATTTTGGGGCTGAAGTGAATGGTTTAGTGTGTAGGTGCCTGATTGTAAGGCCAGAATGAGGTGCTTACTCTTCCTGCATATCACATGTGAACACTTTTGGCTCACATCAGGCCAGGACAAAACATCCCAGGTTTCCTGTTGTGACCCTCCTAAACATATTTCTGTGGGCACCGACGCTGTCGTGTTCTGGAATGAGAATGGCAAGGCTAGATGCCTTGGCGCTCATGCACTGCCACGTTAGGCTTCTGTCAAAAACCCGGAGGTTCTGGACTGAGGCCAAGTTAGTTGTAGATGGATAAGGGGATGAGCCTTATGCAGAGTATTATGATTGTGTACGATTCTTTGAACTTTTGACTCTAGTTCCGTCTAGCTGCAGACGTTTTCTTGAGGTTGTCGAACGATTATGGTTAGATTATGTTTGCAAAAAAGTAGTAGTTCGTAGTCTAGAGTAATTTTTTACATTTCAAATTTCCGAGACTGACATTAAGTGTCTTGTTTCAGAACCCTGTCACGGATGACTGCATTTGCACGGTTTTACAATTATTGTGTGTGCATGGTTACTAAAGGCTTCACTAGCAAACTCTGTAGGTGAAATTGCGTGCAAATCCTACTGGCCCTTGTTTATTTTGCCCAAGGTCCTGAGCTGGCCAAGGACAAATTTTTGGACACACAGTGTATTGCAAGACTGTTGCATATTTGTGCCGCCAACACCGAATTTTAAAAATACGCTGCTTGATAACAGTGGCTGGCAGGTAAGCAAGGTTGCTCTTGTGTGCTCTGCTCTATGGCAAGTATATAAACTCTGCAAAAGCATAATAGGCTTTATTGAAGCACGTCGTGGTTGCAGTGTCAAAAGATTGTTTTGCAGAGGTGCCAAGATGGCCACCGTGGCAATCCAGGATTATATTTATAGCATAACCTCATTAACCTGTTTTATTGTGTTGTCTGTGAGTGATGAGCTGAAACAGGACTTGACAGTCTCTGCTAACCGACTGCCCTGTACAGTGAATGAACGGTGTTTACCTTAGAAGCAATTTCTTTGTAATTTATTCGTAGACAGAGCAATCTTTATTGCACAACTTGCTGTTTATGGATAAGACGTTTATCACTAATACTCAGTTTGTTTAGATTTTACTGTTGTTTAGTTGGACTTGTTGGCCGTTCCGGTGGACGGTGGTTTTTTGCAACTCAAAATCTTTAGATGATTTGCAAAATCTCGCCGTTGCAGAAACAGATTGCAGTTGAAATGTGTTCATGCCATTTAGATATTGGAAATCGGAGAACTCGTGCCATATGATGAAGTAAAATTTTGAGGGTACATCTCCAACTTTTAATTTGAAGACGTTGGAAGTGCTATATCTCAAGGCATGATGGATTTGAATATGGAATATTGGATATTATTATTTAACATAGATACTTAGCTAAACCTGTGAAAATGCTGCAGAGGAATAACATGCAACTGTTTGCAGAAAAATAGAAAGATCAGGCACATGGGCGTCTGGGGGGGGCAAGGGGTGGCATTTGTCCCCCATGGATGTTAAAAATTGGGTGGCATTTGTCCCCATGGATGTTGAAAATTGTCACGTTTTCTGTGTTCGTGAATAGCTATTTTATGCAAAAACGTCATTTTGCCCCCCTGGAAAAATGTTGCCCCCTGAAAAGATTTTAAAGATTTTGCCCACCTAGAAAAATTTTGCCCACCACCCCCAGAAAAATTCCTGTGGACACCCATGATCAGGCAAAGGCATACTGCCTTTGAAAGAAAAGAAGAAACAGTTGCATTTGTGAAAGACAACATACATCTGCACCAATTCCAAAGCAGCCACTGGAAGTGGACACTATAGCGCAAGTGGTGAGAAAACAAGAGTGCAATAACAGCGCGTGTATGATTCAGAACATTCTTTGCCAGATGATGCACTTGAGAACTTATGAATGGCCTTTTCGTACAAAGCTAATGGTTAGCCATTGAGCACAAATCTTACCAGCCACATCTTTAGACTTCATGTGGAAAGAAAGGATGAAAACAGCAATATATGCAGTATTTTAGTCGTCAAACAAGAGCTGGGGACGAAAATTTTACGTATTTACCAGTGTACAATGAACACGGGTCAAATCTAACGTTGTTAATATGTTGCACACAAGACAAGTGATGACTCACAAGATATTTTTGTTTCCTCTTTAAATTTACGTAAAAAAACTTTAAATAACTGGACTCTTGGTTCTTCTGCACTTCATGAAAGAGCTGGTGGTGAAGACCTGATACCCCAACATCTTTTAAGGTACATGTACTTTACTGAGGGGGTTAGAAGAAGAACTGTAGGGTTGAACCCCTCCAACTAAAACACTGCATATATGACATTCTGATGGCTTGCTTTGCTGGACCATGCACAGCCAACACGTTTGTATGGAATTCCTAAAACCTAAAAAACCAAGAGCCAAATTCATTAGCGACAGCTGAATTTTACAGTGACCCGGTTTATCGATGAAGTTATATCGTTTAGGTGGACATTTTCCCTCCTAGAACTTCACCCTTAAGTAACCCCAAATTCTGTGTCAGTCTTGTTGGCATTTGAAGGCATGCTTACCGGAAAACATTACTTAGTGTCTTTATGCTGGAGATAAGACTTATATAGCTCCTGTGTTGCCTTGATGAAGTGCCGGTGCGCAACAGGGTCAGTTTTGCAGTCTAGGGTTTTGGAAGGCATGTAAATAGTTTGGTGTTCATTGCATATTTTGCACAGTACCGTCTCGATGGATATGTATTTACTGGTGTTGGATGCAGGGTTAAGCACCTCTATATAAACATGCATATATATTTCTCTGTCTCTCTCTCTCTCTCTCTGAATAAAAATATTTATACATATTTATGCACCCAACCACATACACATAATTATATACATAAATACAGTGGAACTTTCTTGCAACATGCATCACTATATCTCTAATATAACTCGGGTATGTGGAATTGTGGATTCCATGTTTAAATCAGCTGTAACACTCTATTGCATGAAAGTGGTGAGCTGGCTATTGAAGATTGGATTTCATTTAGTGCCGGTGAATAAGATGTTCTTACTGACTCAGCTTCATGTGGTGTCGAGAAATTCCTGAGATTTACATTACATTATAAGACAGTCGTGTTGCAATACACTACTTATTACAGTTGAATCGCAATGGAGCATCATAAGGAGGTTTTGGTGTATATGTGCTTATATTTGACGTAGATAACTAAAAACTTAATGCTGTATTGCATGGTATATGAAATCTGACAATATACTACATTATGTGAAACTTGTGTATATATATTCAGTATTGAAACCTGTCATACATGGGTTTCCAATGTCCACTCACTTCCCTCTTTTGCACTAAACATTTCCTAGTTTTTATAGCAATTCTGATGTTTGCATTATGGCACTCATGTACAGTTTTGTCGGCAATTTTTAGCTGCTCCTAATATGTGCACTTAGGTCATTTCTGAATTTTTGCGGTTGTCGGATCATGTACAGTTTCGTTCAGATTTTGTGTTGTTTTCAATATCAAAACCGTCATTTTCCTGACTTTAAATATTCATAAATACTGCAAAGCTGTGTTAGTCCCATAGGCGTAATTTGTGGGGTACCCATACCCCACACTTTTTGGACTGAGGGGTACCATATCCCAGTAAAACAATGCCAATCGATATTTTACTATTGAGCCTTCGCAGAGATCACAGTCTCCGCCTTGCTTCGTGTATGTAAGAAATTGGTACCCCCACTTTTTAGACTATTAAATGTTACGCCCCTGGTTAGTCCTGACGATGGTAGAGGAACACCAGTTTGCAACGGTTTTGTTCAGTGTTGTCGAGACAACACAGGTGTTTTATAACTTCCATAGTTAACATTTCTTGATGTGGCTCAACATATATGTTAAACTCACTGCAAGTCACAACTTTTGGGTCGGACAACCACATGTTCCTTGCTTCATTGAAGCGTGATATACATGTTTGAATACAGAGAAGTACAAACAATACCATTTTATTGCTAGTTTGGATTCATTAATGCGAAGTTCTTTGGGACAGGTTGTATGAGACAGTGTGTAAAACAGGCCATGTGTTAATAGGACTTTTGTCAATATTTAGTGGTACACTGCTTGTATGGTGCATTAACCAGTATGGCAAGTTAAGTTAATAGCTCTGGGTACATTACACCACTTTGTGTTAAGCATAATGGCACATACACCAGGATGAGACCACATTGTACATTTTTTTATTATATAGGCAGCTTGGTGTAACGGCCCCTACAGCCTGGACCGTCATGGACTTTCTCAATCATGTGGATGTGTGTGATGGTACAATGCAATTTTAAATTGGTCATCGACAGCTGGTGGTTGTGGAAATGGTTGTGAAAATCAGCATTAAGGAGTGGTTGGTTTGAAGCGACTTTGCTTCTGTTAAATGGTCTCCACATTTTTTTAAGAATAAAACTGTGCCCTGATGACCCTGAAAAATTAATGGGAGTACATATTGGCGCCTTCTAAACCATGGCGAAGAAGCATTACACACGTGGCTGTCGTCAAACCAATCTAAAGTAGTGACTTTGATACTTGGGTATTTATTCTCTTGGTATTCTGTAAAAGTGTGGTGCAGTTATTGATCAGTTCTACATTTTACAGTATCGTCAAACATCTGTGGTACTTGTGAAACAGTACACATAATTTAATACTTTGAAGAAATAAAGCAGTACTGATATAAATCAGCCTTTCTTCAGTTTCCAATTTCTTAACCCGCCTGAATCAGGGCGCAGAGTACAGAGAAATAGTTCTTGATGAAAACTAGCTTCCTGCTGATGTCTCAGCTGCTGCTGCCTCGGCTGCTCGCTCTCGCAGTATCTTCCTACCCTTTCCTGTCATCTCGAGCGGCAGGGGCTGCCATGCGGGGCAAGGAACATGGCCTGGAACTTCGCAGATACACTGTCGAGCAAATTTGGTGCCAAAGTTGGCTGGATTTGGCTCCTTTTGGATTTCTGCGATGTTATCGGCCGTAAAGATTCTAAAAGACAAACGGCAAAAGTATTAGAATGACAAACTGCATGCAATCTAAATAATAATAAAACAAACTACGAGAAAATAAGTCTAAGTACTAAACAATCTAAAAACAAGCCGCCAAATTCGGAGGATGACACACTAAACCCAAATAAAAATAACACCTATTGTAATAACATGAACTGGACTGAATACTGTATTAACATTCTCATAACTTCTACAGCACTTTTGTATTAATGCAGTAGGCACAAAATGATGGGTTTTCCAAATCATAATTTAATTACCATAACAACGTGTATAACCTCACTGTTTTTCGATTAGCCCTAGCAGTTTCTAACGGTAGTGAAAGAATAAAAATTTAACTTGTCATATATTTGAAGGCAGGTGTATTGGTGCAAATTCCACCAAAATGCAAAAAAAAACACAATAAATACTTAATCACATAAAAAGAACTTTTCAAGAGCCCCTAATACATTAAGAACCTCTACAACACATGCATGTATACATATAAATACATATTTTTTACTTTTACATCAGCAGTATAGATACAGCGTATAAAAATCGTGTGTGTGTGTGAGCATGTGTGCAAACACACACAATGATGCTAAATATGTTAACTCTGAATCACTGACTCTCGTCTTCCTAAGACTTTCTTGACGTGTTCATGAATTTCCTCTCTTGTTCGGCTGTCGCAATCAATAAGCATCTTAGTATCATCCTCTGAAATATACATGATACACCAAAACTAAGATATGGTTTTATTTGCAATCATCTAATACATTCATAAAGGGTTCTCTCCATTTCTTGATATCTTTTAAAAACCATGCAAAGCTTATAACAATGCAAATGCTTAGCAAAATCTAATAAGTCAGTTCAGCTTATGCAACAATTGCCAACAAAGCAGTTCTAACTACAGAAGCAGTTACTTATTTTAACAAAGAGGCTATTTATTTTGTACTAGCAGCCATTTATTTTACAGTAACAGTTACTTGCTTTACTAAATCAGTTAATTATTTTACAGTAGCAATTACTTATTTTAACAAAGCAGTTAATCATTTACTAAAGCAGTTAATTATTTCATCAAAGCAGTTAATTATTTTAAAGCAGCAGTCACATATTTTGCCAAAGCAGTTATTAGTTTACAGTTAATACAGTATCAGTTACTTATTTTACCGAAGCAGTTAAGTATTTTACCAAAGTATGCTCTGATCCAAGGTGTTGGCGTCAATTTGTTCAGCGTTAACATCTGCACGTTGGGGTTTTTGTATTGAAGCTGTGGAAGATGCCAGAAAACAAAGTTGCTGAAGATAAACAGAAAACAAATTACATGAAAACTGATGACAATGACCTAAATGAACAGATGCACAGTTAACCAAACACCAACAAGTAACCAACAATTCATAAGTAAGCAAAATGCAGACACAATACAGGTTCACAGGTAAGTGTTTAATTGTTGCATGTCTGACAATTTGAAAGACTGCCTCTCTGTCTGACTTGTAATTGTTTTCTGACTGGGCTATGTGCATTAAAATACTTAGCGTGGCCATGTCCAAAATGTGGCGCCAAATTATTAATTAACGTCGACATCATTTACGCACTGTAAATGATGTCGACGTTAATTAACGCTGGTTTAACGTTAATTAATTGGCAGAACGGAGATTGCACCAGCCACTATTTCCTTTCCTAATCCATCTATTTCCTTTCCTAATCCATCTGATCCTCTGCCTTCCAAGCTATCTCGTCCTCAACGAAACCCTCCGTAACAGCTGTTCTGCCTCTCTTTGGTCTTTCAGGCAACCGGACTCGGACCACCAACGGACATCGATTTCTGGACAACCCCTCGGATACGTCGCAGCGCTCGTGAATAAGCTGGTGCTTTGCGCTCAGCTTTACAGTGGCGCTTTAGAAAATTGAAGATTACGATTACTTGCCAGGCAGGCATGGGGTATGGCTTTGCTAATTAAGGCTCTTTAAAATTCCATCGACTCAGCCATATAATTTGGGCATTTGTGAGGTGCTACATCAAATGTCCTGATGCATACACAAAAATCAAAAAGAAGCGGCGCAAATTAAATGCCAATTTGCGATTAGAACTAGACTTCACTTCAGACCTACAACACTGTGCGTTTGGTATTACTGCCCATAAGGATTTATAATTACTAAATACTTCCGGGCAATCGTGCTACTTCTTATACGGATAATGATGCTTCAAGATTAAACCTACAACCCTGTCAAGGACTTCCAAATCATACTTACTAAAGACCTTGGTGGTTCGGAAACTTGCGGCCAGTTCGTTCGTCATCCATATTAAACGCAAACATCATGATTTTGATGTTTCTGTTAAGTAGAATTTTTCCTTCTTGCAGATGTTTCAGCGTTCGGGACACCGCCCCACGACCAAGCATAAGCGGCATTTAAATTTATTTGTTTTGAGTTAAAATTAGCGATAATAAAAGAAGTTTACAATCAGTCGTGGGTTAGTATAGAACGTGGAACAAGAATTTCGAAGTACAGATTAGGAAGAATGCAGCTCGTTAATTTCATGTACAACAGTAACGATAAAGACATTTAAAGCAGCATTAGTTGAGCACTTCGCTTGTAAGCATTTGGGAATATGAACAGGATATGGAGAAGCAAGAATTAACAGAAAACCAAGACAAAAATGTTCGAGACGATGAAACAACCGATTTTCCTGTATGGATCGGAATGTTGGACAATGCGAAAACAAGATGAGAAACATTTTTTCCAGCAGACATGAGCTCGCTGAGGAAGACCGAAGTGATTTCAAGAATATAGAGACTAAGAAATGAGATGACACAAGACAATCATTAGGTATCCAAACAACTCTGCTAGACAGGTCTGTAGTGGTAAAATTAGAGGTGAGTACACGCTACCGGTTAGTTTTCCGAAACAAATCAGATGTGAGTACCCGCTACCGGTTAGTTTTCCGAAAAAATATTAGAGGTGAGTAGGCCTACAAATATTTTGTGAGGTGAGTATACGGTCTGTATACAATTGAGTAGGCCTACACGCTGTATACCCGCGTATGATGATGACGATGATGAATACGACGATTTCTACTGCGCCTTAACACGACACATGCCGTTACAAGGGCGCTTTGACACGGCCCATAAGCCAGCTTGAAGTAGTGTGTCTTGAGCCTGCTCTTAAATGACTCCAGTGAAGTTGCAGAACGTACACACAAAAGCAGCCAACACGCGGCGCTCCTTCTCTAAGAAATATAGCACGCGTATACCCTCGACTACAGCCCTAGCTGCCGCTAGACAAAGTCGTTCGACGAAGATTCCGATGGTTTGCATATGTAGAGAAAATGCCAGTTGACACAGTTGTAGTAGCGCACTACACGCAAGATTCGAAGGAAAGAGAAAAAAAACCAGACCAAGACTAATGACGACATAGGCCTAATAAATTCTCACCAAGGTAATAACCCCAGCAAGCCTGAGGTATATAATAAACCTCCATTAATAAAGGTAATAAACCCCATTAAGATTACTTCGGTTAATTTTTTTATCTGCCTCGAATAATCTTTTCAAAAGTTTGTTTTTCAGATTTCTATTTTGGAATCATATAACTCCTAAACTAGTTCTCAAATTCGTTTGAAAGAGAAATCTAATAAAATGATTTCATTTTTTCTTTGCTTAATGTGTATAAATAGGCCTACCCCTGCTGGAGTTTATTACCTTGATGGGTGTTTATTACCTTGATGGGGTTTATTACCTTTATTGATGGGGTTTATTATATACCGTGCTGAGGGTTTATTACCTTGCTGAGAATTTATTACCTCTGCTGGAGTTTATTACCTTGATGGGGATTATTACCTTTATTGGTGGGGTTTATTATATGCCTCTGTGCGAGTGTATTACCTGATTGAGAACTTATTACCTCTGCTGGAGTTTATTACGTTGATGGGAATTTATCAAGGTATGAATTATTACCTTTATTGATGGGGCTTATTATATACCTTGCTGGGGGTTTATTACCGTGCAGGTATACTTTATTACCTTGCTGGGGGTTTATTACCTTACTGGGGGTTTATTCTTCTTTAACACATCTTTAGGGCCTAGTTTTTTTGGGGGGGTTTGATAGACTAATTTCACTGTTATTAAACAATGACCGCGCTTCTTTACAAGTTTAGCTGGAAACGCAAACCCAACTGAATGAGTTAAACGTCATTGATCGTGGCCTTAGCAGTGAGAGAACAACAAAACAGCGATGGCCGGGTGATTAGCGAATTTAGCGCGATTGACTGCTCATTGTAACGTCCGGGGTTCTGTTCATCGCACGAGCAGAAATTTGTTTCAAGGCTTCAGCTCTGGCGCCCAGACGTTTTGAAGCAGAGCAGGTGACTATGATGGAGAAAGAGGGGCAGACAGACGGACAGACCGACAGGCAGACAGACAGACATATTGAGGTAGAGTCGGTGACTATGATAGACACAGAGGTACAGACTGGCAGAGGAGATAGAGAGTCATAAAAGGATGACAAGAAAATGAGAGATATCAACAGAGAGAGACAGACAGACAGACAGACACAGACAGACAGACAGATAGAGACAGACAGACACAGACAGACAGACAGACAGACAGACAGACAGAGAGAAGAGGGCGCAAGGAAGTAAGCGAGAAATACAGTGTCCGAATGTTATTGGTCGGATCTCGTAGATT
This sequence comes from Allolobophora icterica, assembly GCA_963556255.1. Lineage (NCBI taxonomy): Eukaryota > Metazoa > Annelida > Clitellata > Crassiclitellata > Lumbricidae > Allolobophora > Allolobophora icterica. The sequence continues at coordinate 10,482,246 of OY744609.1, read as the reverse complement.
TGATCGATTGCCTTTGATCGATTCCCAATGAACAGACAGAGGAGAGATTTTTATTGGTTGAAAACAATTAAATATTTTCTAATCTAGTCGCAGTCGAATGTCGCACGTGGTGTTGCTTGGCAAATATACGCGTGGAACTGAGAGTCGGAGAGCTGTGAAAGTGAGAAGAAGCTTTGCCCGAAATTCATCGCATCATATAAACTTAGCAAGAAGAACAACGGACAACTGTCATCATCATCATCATCATCTTCGTCGTCGTCGTCATCATCATCATCATCACAAACAGCCCGTAAGAGGCGCTCATCCTGTGATCCATCATCATCACCATCACACCATCATCACAATCATCATCACAATCAACATCATCATCATCATCATCATCATCATCATCATCATCATCATCATCATCATCATCATCATCATCATCATCATCATCATCATCATCATCGTCACAATCAACATCATCATCATCACACCATCATCGTCATCATCATCACACCACTACCATCACCGCCACCACCACCACCACCACCATACACTGACTAATGATCGATCGATGGTACACTGTGCGAGGATTGAACCCACACGCTGTGAGTTTTGAGCTTGGCTGTCGAGTTATCGGTGATCTAGCGCTATAAAATTTGAAAAATTCTGTGAAGGTAGAGAGTACTCACAGAAATATTTCTTGCGTAGGATGAATATGTTGCTATTATTATTATTTCAAGTGTTAATTGTATTGTCACTATGATATTTCTGTCGTGTGTGAGAATGACCTACATGCCTGTAAATTGCGCCATTTACCAGATAACCACGGCCGAGGCGCTCGTCTGAGCGACGACGTCATTATCGACTTCCGGTGACCTAATCGTCATTGTTGATTCACGTCCGCTTATGGTTGGCTGTATTGGCGATTTCTTGGAGAGATATCTCTGCGATATTTGGTAGGTTTTTTGTCTTTTCTCGACAGATTTGCGAGACGAGATGCTTCGACGGTTCCTAAGCCGTTTTCTGTTCGCCGGTCGACCCCGGGATCGCGTGGGTCCTGTGGAAGGCGAGGACGAGGTTGCGGGTCCGTCTTCGGACGCGCTGCGAGGCGACCTACGTCTCCCTCCGGTCCTGCAGGTAGGCCAGGTGAACAGATATGATGATTGGGTCGTAATAGATGTCGGGAATCCAAGCGATGCTGCGGCTGATGTCGCTTTTCACAATATCCCGACCCATAGAGGCCACACCCGATTTTGTCATTCAAATGTTCTGATAAACGAGAATGCGCGATGCGCTGAGGGTGATGCTGTGAGTGGCAGCCGCTGCATTAGTCCTCCAACTGCCCGTCACACCAATCTCCCCTTCTTTAATAATGAAGATGATGATGATGATGACGATGATGACGACAACACGTTCGATGACGACGGTGTTATTCTAATTACAAATGGAGACTTACGTCATCCAGGTCCTGCAGCAGACGATGGTGCGAGTGGCAGCGTACGCATCAGACCTATGACTCTCCCTCATACCAATATCCCCTTCTGTGAAAATGATGATGCTGATGATGATGATGATGATGACGATGATGACGACAACACGTTCGATGACGACGGTGTTATTCTAATTACAAATGGAGACTTACGTCATCCAGGTCCTGCAAGAGGCGATGGTGCGAGTGGCAGCGCACGCATCAGACCTATGACTCTCCCTCATACAAATCTCCCCTTCTGTGAAAATGATGATGCTGCTGCTGATGATGATGATGATGATGATGATGACGATGATGACGACAACACGTTCGATGACGACGGTGTTATTCTAATTACAAATGGAGACTTACGTCATCCAGGTCCTGCAGCAGACGATGGTGCGAGTGGCAGCGCACGCATCAGACCTATGACTCTCCCTCATACAAATCTCCCCTTCTGTGAAAATGATGATGATGATGATGATGATGATGATGATGACGATGATGACGACTACGCGTTCGATAACGACGGCGTCATTGTGAATAGGAATAGTGATTTCAGTCAAACAGGTCTTTTGATCAGCATGGTGTTGCTACTGCTGCTGCTGCAGATGCTGCTGATGGTGATGGTAATAGTGCTGGTGTGGTGGTGACATCTTGTGTTGGGGTTAAGGAAACTCCTGTGGTGTTGGAGTGGAGGACACTCCCGTGGCAGACCCGGTGTCCTGTGGTGTTAGAGTGGAGGACACTCCCGTGGTAGACCCGGTGTTCTGTGGTGTTGGAGTGGAGGACACTCCCGTGGTAGACCCGGTGTTCTGTGGTGTTGGAGTGGAGGACACTCCCGTGGTAGACCCGGTGTCCTGTGGTGTTGGAGTGGAGGACACTCCCGTGGTAGACCCGGTGTTCTGTGGTGTTGGAGTGAAGGACACTCCCGTGGTAGACCCGGTGTCCTGTGGTGATGGAGTGGAGGACACTCCCGTGGCAGACGCGGTGTTCTGTGGTGTTGGAGTGGAGGACACTCCCGTGGTAGACCCCGTGTCCTGTGGTGTTGGAGTGGAGGACACTTCCGTGGCAGACGCGGTGTTCTTTGGTGTTGGAGTGGAGGACACTCCTGTGGTAGACCCGGTGTCCTGTGGTGATGGAGTGGAGGACACTCCCGTGGCAGACGCGGTGTTCTGTGGTGTTGGAGTGGAGGACACTCCTGTGGTAGACCCGGTGTTCTGTGGTGTTGGAGTGGAGGACACTCCCGTGGTAGACCCGGTGTTCAGTGGTGTTGGAGTGGAGGACACTCCCGTGGTAGACCCGGTGTCCTGTGGTGATGGAGTGGAGGACACTCCCGTGGCAGACGCGGTGTTCTGTGGTGTTGGAGTGGAGGACACTCCCGTGGTAGACCCGGTATCCTGTGGTGTTGGAGTGGAGGACACTCCCGAGGAAGACGCTGTGTCGTCTGGTGTTGAGGTGGGGGACACTCCTGAGGCAGACTTGTCCTGTGGTGTTGGAGTGGAGGACACTCCCGTGGTAGACCCGGTGTCCTAGTGGTGTTGGAGTGGAGGACACTCCTGAGGCAGACGCTGTGTCTTCTGGTGTTGAGGTGGGGGACACTCCTGAGGCAGACGCTGTGTCTTCTGGTGTTGAGGTGGGAGACACTCCTGAGGCAGACGCTGTGTCTTCTGGTGTTGAGGTGGGGGACACTCCTGAGGCAGACGCTGTGTCGTCTAGTGTTGAGGTGGGGGGCACTCCTGAGGCAGACACTGTGTCTTCTGGTGTTGAGGTAGGGGACACTCCTGAGGCAGACGCTGTGTCTTTTGGTGTTGAGGTAGGGGACACTCCTGAGGCAGACGCTGTGTCTTCTGGTGTTGAGGTGGGGGACACTCCTGAGGCAGACGCTGTGTCTTCTGGTGTTGAGGTGGGGGGCACTCCTGAGGCAGACGCTGTGTCTTCTGGTGTTGAGGTAGGGGACACTCCTGAGGCAGACGCTGTGTCTTCTGGTGTTGTATTGTGGGACACTCATGAGGCAGACGCTGTGTCTTCTGGTGTTGAGGTGGGGGGGACACTCCTGAGGCAGACGCTGTGTCTTCTGGTGTTGAGGTGGGGGCACTCCTGAGGCAGACGCTGTGTCTTCTGGATTTGAGGTGGGGGGCACTCCTGAGGCAGACGCTGTGTCTTCTGGTGTTGAGGTGGGGGGCACTCCTGAGGCAGACGCTGTGTCTTCTGGTGTTGAGGTGGGGGACACTCCTGAGGCAGACGCTGTGTCTTCTGGTGTTGAGGTGGGGGCACTCCTGAGGCAGACGCTGTGTCTTCTGGTGTTGAGGTGGGGGACACTCCTGAGGCAGACGCTGTGTCTTCTGGTGTTGAGGTGGGGGACACTCCTGAGGCAGACGCTGTGTCTTCTGGTGTTGAGGTGGGGGCACTCCTGAGGCAGACGCTGTGTCTTCTGGTGTTGAATTGTGGGACACTCCTGAGGCAGACGCTGTGTCTTCTGGTGTTGTATTGTGGGACACTCCTGAGGCAGACGCTGTGTCTTCTGGTGTTGAGGTGGGGGGGACACTCCTGAGGCAGACGCTGTGTCTTCTGGTGTTGAGGTGGGGGCACTCCTGAGGCAGACGCTGTGTCTTCTGGATTTGAGGTGGGGGGCACTCCTGAGGCAGACGCTGTGTCTTCTGGTGTTGAGGTGGGGGACACTCCTGAGGCAGACGCTGTGTCTTCTGGTGTTGAGGTGGGGGACACTCCTGAGGCAGACGCTGTGTCTTCTGGTGTTGAGGTGGGGGCACTCCTGAGGCAGACGCTGTGTCTTCTGGTGTTGAGGTGGGGGACACTCCTGAGGCAGACGCTGTGTCTTCTGGTGTTGAGGTGGGGGCACTCCTGAGGCAGACGCTGTGTCTTCTGGTGTTGAATTGTGGGACACTCCTGAGGCAGACGCTGTGTCTTCTGGTGTTGAGGTGGGGGACACTCCAGAGGCAGACGCTGTGTCTTCTGGTGTTGAATTGTGGGACACTCCTGAGGCAGACGCTGTGTCTTCTGGTGTTGAGGTGGGGGACACTCCTGAGGCAGACGCTGTGTCTTCTGGTGTTGAATTGTGGAACACTCCTGAGGCAGACGCTGTGTCTTCTGGTGTTGAGGTGGGGTGGAGGGCACTCCTGAGGCAGACGCTGTGTCTTCTGGTGTTGAGGTGGGGGACAGTCCTGAGGCAGACGCTGTGTCTTCTGGTGTTGAGGTGGGGGACACTCCAGAGGCAGACGCTGTGTCTTCTGGTGTTGAATTGTGGGACACTCCTGAGGCAGACGCTGTGTCTTCTGGTGTTGAGGTGGGGGACACTCCTGAGGCAGACGCTGTGTCTTCCGGTGTTGTATTGTGGGACACTCCTGAGGCAGACGCTGTGTCTTCTGGTGTTGAGGTGGGGGGGGACACTCCTGAGGCAGACGCTGTGTCTTCTGGTGTTGAGGTGGGGGACACTCCTGAGGCAGACGCTGTGTCTTCTGGATTTGAGGTGGGGGACACTCCCGAGGCAGACGCTGTGTCTTCTGGTATTAAGGCGGGGGACACTCCTGAGGCAGACTGTCTTCTGGTATTGAGGTGGTATTGAATCAAAAGAATGTCATTGATTGGACTATCCACAATAGATGGTTTACCAAGATTGCATGTAAACTAGTATCACAGTTCAGCTGTCATTGTTGCTCTACAAGGTGTGTTCTTGACCTATATACCAGGAGTGAAATTCCACCTTCTTGAGACCTGTTATAAGCAACTTGTAATTGTATTCTTCTAGAAGTTCTAGTCGTTGAATCAAAAGAATGTCATTGATTGGACCATCCACAATAGATGGTAAACCAAGATTGCATGTAAACTTGTATCACAAGCCCGTTGAAACGTCAAAGACCTTGCAATGCGGAAGCAGTCAGATTAAATGCTGCTTCATTGCCTTCATATAAAGGCTCCACCTTCAAGGTATTGCTTTTGCCACCCAGCGAGCTCGGTGAGGTGTTCAGGGTTTCGTAATGATGACTGGTATATTCAAGCCCTCCTATGGTACCGGCAAGGCTGAGGAATTCTCGATAGTTCACCCGAGGATTATCGGAATCTTTTAAACATCAAGATGACAGTCCAAGACTTACTTTGTATGCATCGACTGATTGAGTCTTTCTGTGTTGCATTGGTGTCAAACCACATGCCGATGACCATGGTCTCCAACTGCCATGACTGCAGCCGTGCTCTAGAACAGCATCAGCTGTTGCCTTTGCCTGACCCAGGCCAGTGGTGTCACTAGGGTTGATTCCACCCAGTGCGGAAAAGTCATGGTGTCACCCCGCTAGAAGGTTCAAAAACCTAAATTAACAGTAGCTGTATGTTGTCTTTTATGTTGCTCGGCTGTTGTTCTAATGTGTAGCACTGGTTGCTGGGCTTTGCTCAGTAGGCTATCAACCTGATTGATTGCCAGGTTTCAGTTAATTAATTGAGTTAATTAATTACTTAAGTTAAGATGACTCACAGTTCTTCCACAGGGTATTCTGATTTAGTTTGATCCTCCGTTTCAACGGTTTCATTATGATTTGTTAATGGTTTAGATCTTGAGGATCATTTTTTGTATTTTCTTTAGCGTAAATTACCAAATTAGCATAAAGTTACAGCTTTAGGTAAATTGATACTGTTAAAGTTGGCCCTGCATGTACGGCGGTCTTACGAAGAATGTTTTTGTTATTATCTGCTATGGTTAATTTAATCTGCACAAAAATTTTGTAGACAGGCATTTTGTCAGTTTGGTGTCACCCCTCTGAAGGTGTCACCCGGTGCGGCCCGCACACCCTAGTGACGCCACTGACCCAGACGATAACTTAAGAACGCCTAGAGGTGTCGTTTGCCATCAGTAGGCCTAAGCGAGGAAGCCAAATCAGGTATAGTCTGTCAACTTGCCAGTTATAAATTCCAGCGTTTTAATTTTTTTTCATTCGTTTAGCAACTTAACTTTAGCCGCCAGATGGCGTTGAAGTTGACGATTGATGATGATGGAGAGTACTGTTTGAAGCACAACAGGACTAAACAGAGCAGCCAGTTTCATTTAAAATCGATGCCACGATCATTGTTGATATATGAATACTTGTGTTCGTCCAATCTAGAGCAGCTAAAACAGGTGAATATATAACGGGTTTGCGTTTTTTTAAACTCCGTTTTTGGGTTTAACATATGGGTCGTTATTTTGTATAAAGAGTCTTCCATTTTGATGGCTGTTGAGTTTGCATTAGTTGGGACGTCATCTTCAAATTCACCTTCTTCAGTCGCAGTTGAAGACAGGTTGTGAGGAGCCTTCGCTGCTACCAGAAGCGTAACTTTGGGCTAAAAGTGGGGGTACCAATTTCTTTCATACACGAGGCAAGGCGGAGACCGCAATCTATGGGAAGGCACAATAGTAAAATATTAATTGGCATTGTTTAAAAGGTGCTGGTAAGGTACCCCAGTCCAAAAAGTGTGGAGTACAGGTATCCCTGGTACCCCCACAAATTACGCCTATGGCTGCTACTGCAGCAATTACATCTCTACGTTTCAGGAAGCTTTTGTGACGCTCAACAACTGTTTTGCTTTTTGTGCAAGTTTCTTATCCACTGGTCCATTTGTTCCAGATCTAGACTTCTGCTGCTGTTTCAAAATTGTTTATGCTCTTCAATTTTTTTTATCTTCTCGTTCGACTGATGTCAAACAATTTGTCTAGCTTTTCAGCGTAGGCCTACAGCATCTCCTTTTTCTTACCTGGCTGAGGATACATTTTTCGGTTCTTCATCAGACTATCCTGTTCTCCATACAAATCTCTGATCTTCTGACCGACCATTTGGCACTTTCACTGATTGACGGTTTCTCAGTTCGAAGATAAAGATGAAATCACGCATCGCATCCCGTCCTAATGGAAGACGAGCCCTAGATATATTTTCAGATGCATGTCTGAATAAGAATGCATAGGGCCTAGGGAAGACTCCTTGTAACCTTCGATTTTCCCGTATTTCTGAAGGATACAGTGCACAATTTACTGCATCATTTTACTTTGTCAGAATAAATTTGTTCACCTAATAATTTGATTTATAATTACCTTTAGCGCAGCATTTATTTCGAATTATATTGAAAATTTTGCTCGAAATACCACGTGCTCGCAGTTTGTAGTACAACTGTAGCAGACGTTGTATACTGGCTTAGACTGACCAGAGCAAGCCGAAAATATGCATTGTTGTATACATAGTATTTGTATCCCATAATTTTCCCAAATAAGTAAGTAAAGCAATATATTATATAAAATGGTAATAGTTTTAAAATTAAAAGAAGATTAATGATTATTGTATGACTTGACTGTAAGTTAGTTGTTTATGATTCAGCTGTAAAACCCTAACTTAGAATCCCTTGAGGGATGCCTTGATGTTTGTCTAAGCAGCTGTAACTTCACACCATATAATAATTAGTCCTACAGAAATTTCTTTTCTAGAGGTTGGCTATCAAGATATAAACTTTTGAAAATTTCTGTTTTTTGGGACACGCTAACGGTCAATACTTCCAATCTGTATCGATGAATCCTGACGAAATTTCTTTTAATTTTAGTTATATTTTAATCATTGATCCCGCTTCTAGTTTAATTTATATTTTAGTCGTTCATCCCGCTTCTAGTTTGAGTTATATTTTAATCTTTCATCCACGTTCTTTCGGTGGTGTGTTTGGGGGTCGTGAAACAGACAAGTACCGCGAAGTCTTACGGTATCAAGTCAATCAATAAAAAAAATTTTTTTGTGTACAAATACAATAAGTATATATTAGTTTGCATGCAACCTGCATCGATCAATATTTTAGTTGGTCACTGCACAATTCGTGTTTGGTGAGGTTGGAGCGGTGAGTGGGTTTCTGGGTTGGATGTGGTTGGTTGGTGGGATTTGCTGCGATAATGGGAGGATATGAGGTCGTCGTAGAGAAAAGGAGCTTGATTTTTCGTCTGAGTCGCATTTATAGTAATGATTTGAGCAGTGTTGTATCAATGACATAGCAAATGTATTTCACATTATAATTGCAATTACATGCTTGTAATTTTGTAATTGAATTACAATTACAATTACTTGATTGTGGAAATACGGTAATTGAATTACAATTACATGTTGATTGTAATTCAATTACCAATTGCTTTTCAATTATTCCTTTAAAAATTAGCAAATGATTTAGAATTGTTTTCTATTATTTTTTATTTACTCTATTTTAAAACTAAAGCATCCAATTGGCCATGGCCTGTAATCTACATTCAATTGTATTGTAAGTCTTGGTCTAATAGTCAGCCCTAGGCTATAGGGTTGCGGTTTCATACTTTATTTTTTCTTGTACCCCCAGGTAAAAAATCGAATGTTGGCATACCATTAGCAAAGGTCAGATAAAAATAACAACAGGCGAGCACGAAGTCCTCTTGCAATTAGCGCATAGGACCGTAGGTAGACGAATTTTAAAATTAATACGACATATAATTTTAAGAGTGTACTCTTTTTGAATGTTGTCACGTTCCACTTAGCAACACCTGGCATACCACGAGTGTTACAAGTACCATGCACCGTTAGAAAACCGCTGCCCTAAGTTCTATCAAAGTGTGTTGTAAGAAGGGTGTAGCGATAAAATAATGTCATGCAGTCCCCTAGCTGGAAATTTAGCCCCCATATTTTTCTTAGCCCCCATACGTATTTAGCCCCCCCCCCCAGTTGAGCGTTAAGAACCGCCACTGTCAAGATCTTGAGTTCACATTCTTGCATTTAAATATAAATGCGACTCAGACGAAAAATCAAGCTCCTTTTCTCTAGCTGAGCACCTTGCCATTCACCCTCCCACTGGGTGGTAGTGGGTGGGATGGGAGGGTGAATGGCAAGTTGCTCAGATACTTAACATCAGGTAGACCTAATCCTTTCATCAGGTAATCCTTTGGAGAGCAATGTGTCTTCGCTGTGGTGATTTTCTTCTGAGTTAAATGGGATGCTGTTTCTGGGGCATATGTAGTTTAAGTTAATTATATGAAAGGCAATGTTTCTTTGTTGTCGTTATCAACTTTGCAGTTAAACGGGGTTCGGTGTCTCGGGTTTATGGATAAGGTTTCTTCCTTGTGGTTATTTCGTTTGATGTTAAATAGGGTTCTTTGTGTAGGGTAAATGCAGTTTAAGGCATTCTACTGACGACTATGTATGTATCCCCTTTATGGTTATATCCTTCTCAGCTGAATGGAGTTTGGTGTCTGAGATTAATAGGTTTAAGGTAATTTTTCGAGTTCATTATTTTCTTCATTTTGGTTACCCACCCACCAGCACCCACCACCGACCACCCCACGCAATGTAGTTGACCATAAACTGGCACGATTTAGTTGGCCCAGTTAACGTCATGTAGTTGGTCAAACATTGAAAACATGTAGGTTGACCAGATGTTGATGACGTGATGCGGTCGGCCACATCTTGAAGTCTTTGTAGGCAATGTATATTGATCAGTGTTTTAATCGGTTGTTACACAAGTAGTCTATTCTGCTGGCTTCTTCATTAGTCATTCATTCATTTAAACATTTATAGAGCGCCCCTTAGCAGCAGAAGGGACTAACGGAAGGTGGTGTGAGAAAGATGGCTCCTTATCATCAAAACCACACACTTCATGATGAATAGAATATCATGTGTAGAAAACTAGCTAAAGTATGACATTATGAGCGGTCAATAAGGTGTTCGAAAAAATCAAAGTTTTCAAATGTCAATGGCCAACCTCTAACAAGTTTCTCTTAGCTACAGGCCCACTAAGAAAAATTGCAGTTACAGCTGATTGGACATAATTTAAACGTCCCTCAAAGCCTTTCCAAAAGTCGTATAAGGTTTTACTCATTGCGAATCTATAACAATGATAGCATAGAATTTGTTGTGTCAGGTTAGAATGTAACCTGTAATTAATATTTTTTCAAATTTTATTATTTTTATTATTATTATTAGGTTTATGCTGTTGTTACTGCTATGTCACCTGGGACCACTATGTCATGCCATACAATTATTATTATTATTATTATTATTATTATTATTATTATTATTATTATTTATTTATTTATTTTTATGCCCCAAGGTACATAATGATCCCTCGGGGACTTAAATGTTAATTAAAGTAAGTAAATCACCTGGAACGGCCTCTTTATTATTATTACTATTATTATTATTTTTTTTATACCCGAAGTAGATATGATCCCTCGGGTTGTCTAAAACTATATCCGGAGATGTTACTCTGGAACGGCGCATCACTCGACAATTTCTGGCCGCATGAAAGTTCCTATGAAGGCAACTGCATTGAAGCGTTGTATGGTGATTGACAACCGCTGGAATAGATAGCAAGTCTCTCTTGGGTCTCCGGTGGTTATTATTATTATTATTATTATTATTATTATTATTATTATTATATTATTATTATTATAGTACTTAGTTCCCTCAGGGTATTAGATATTACAAGTGTGTTGGATCTGGAGCGGTTATTTCTCTTCGATCACGGGCATAGATTTGATAAAAGTGCCTCTAAAAGCCGCAGCATTGAAATGTTGGACAGTTACCGACAGTTGTTTGAATAGGAAACTGGTCTCTCGGGCTTCGCCTGTGGCCTGTGTAAGGTAGCGGCCAATGTCTGAAATGAGAGCCAGGCCTCTGTTGATGGGGCCTAGCGTTTCCATGGCCAGTGGAACGAAGACATGAGAATAAAGGAGCGCGTTGTACTTTGTGTTCTTTCTGCTGCCAGCAAGCTCGGCAGCCCCTCCGGCTTGAATGGCTGTTGTTGGTAAGTAAGATGCCGCAAGTGTGTCCCCAACCGTGTCGTCCCACACCAGACTCCAATCCGTCCTCCATGGGACGAGGGTAATGCCGTCCGGTTTTTTGCCATCCGTGCTGAAAAGGTCTTGTGGTTCCTTGACTGCCGGAAAACCAGCTTTTGTTAGGTTGCGGCAGACCAGGTCGTTGATGGCGGCATGGCGAGCCGCTCGTCCGAAGCCAAGGGTACATGATAGGCCGTGTGTGCCTCTAGCAGTGACCAATGCGCCGCAGGCGCATGTGTGGGGTTCGCAGATGTTGGCTCCCAAACGTAGACCAACCGCCACTCTGATCGCTTCATCGCTCATCCCTAGACCGCAAGATGTAATCGGCAAGCAATGAAGCCAGTCGCTGGCGTGTTGGGCGAAAACGGCTCTCAGTCGGGCCTGTGCTTTTGTCTCTGTTAATGCACGATTTAGCTCCAGGAGCGACTGTTGAAGGAGCGGCCTGTCCCATTTGGACTGAATGTGCATCGGGCAGTCGTCAGCGATTGTAGTGCCTGTTTCCGCTTGCTACTGCAAAGATGAGGTCGCGAAATGCAAGTAGGGCTGGAGAGTGGTCCCACCTAGGATGTTGGAATGGAGAGCGAGGGTGCCCGCGGCTGATGCCAAAAAGGCGGGGAGTGCCAGCGACGACACCCTTCGTATGCCCAGACCGCCCAGTCGATGGGTAGAGTGGTCTGCTGCCACTGAGGTTCGGTGAAGGTGATGTCATCGATCCTTGGTTTTTGTCTTAAAAGCTTGTATATGTGTAACACCTCGTTCAGCACAAATGTAGAAATTATCTCCAGGCCAGCCATAATTCTAGTGAAGCTTCTAGAAAACCTTCTTCGAAAGCCAGTAGGCTGGAAGAAACTTCTAGAAATATGCAAATCAGATGCACTCTGAGGAAGCTTCTTGATCAGATAATTATGAGATCCTCGTTCAGCTGTCATTGTTGCTCTACAAGGTGTGTTCTTGACCTATATACCAGGAGTAAAGTTCCACCTTCTTGAGACCTGTTATAAGCAACTTGTAATTGTATTCTTCTAGAAGTTCTAGTCGTTGAATCAACAGAATGTCATTGATTTGGATTGTCCACAATAGATGGTAAACCAAGATTGCATGTAAACTTGTATCACAAACCCGTTGAAACGCCAAAGACCTTGCAATGCGGAAGCTTTCAGATTAAATGCTGCTTCATTGCCTTCATATAAAGGCTCCACCTTCAAGGTATTGCTTTTGCCATCCAGCGAGCTCGGTGAGGTGTCCAGGGTTTCGTAATGATGACTGATATTGATACATCCAACCCTACCATAATAGTGACAAGAATGATGAATTAGTGCGAGCAAATTCACTTCTGTGAGGTTAAGTTTCTTGTATTGTGGGAGTGAAAGTCCGAAGCTAGATTGAAGAAGTTATTAAATGCATTGGGAAGTGTGTTGAACTTGTATCGGTGTACAAATTCGCTAGTTTGTAATAGGCCTACTTTTATTTGTTCCACTTTCAAGATACCAAGGCGTAAGAATAACTGCTCTGTGTGGGAATTGTATGGCGACCTGGCTATACGAACAATTCTTTTTGTAAAACAAGTAATCTGTTAAGACGGGAATTGTAGTTAGAAGCCCAAATCATATTGCAGTAAGCTAGGTAAGGATATATCATTGAGTAATATAGTGTTAAGAGGATATTTGAGGGTAGTTGGTATGATATTCTGGATATTATCCCTACGTTTTTCGCAATTTTGAGTGACATTTGTTCAATGTGGTTATTCCAAGTAACATGTTGGTCTACATATACTCCCAACAATTTTACAGAGGTTTCCTGCGGGATATCGATGGAGTCAATTGTTACACTCCCTATTTGTTGTGGAATCGGTTTTCTATGAGAGGAGAATAGGATATAGTTAGTTTTACTCAAATTAAGGGATAGCCTAGGCCTATTTGCTTTAAACCAGTTTGACACCAACGCAAGTTCACTGTTTGTTTAGTATTTAGAATAGGAGCTGTGTGAAAGAAAGACATTTGAGTCGTCCGCGAAAAGAACAAAGTGAGGGAGAGAGGAAGCACTCGGCCCTCGGGAGGTCATTAATAAATATTAAAAACAGCAGGGGGCCTAGTATAGAACCTTGGGGGACTCCAAATTTCACCGGCCTGAAGCTAGAAAGTGTTCCATTACATTTGGCTTGTTGAAGTCGATCGCTAAGGTAGTCCTTGAACCATGAGAGAGGGATACCACGTACTCCATAGTTTTCTCGCTTCCTTATTAGTATGTTAATGATCTACGGTGTCGAAGGCCTTACTTAGATCCAGGAAAATGCCGATAGAATATTCATTTTGATCAATGGCTTGGGTTATTTTATCATGTAAGTTTATATTGATGAGTGGCAGAGCAGTAGAGTGACCAGATCTAAAACCATGCTGAGCAGGGAACAGCATTTTTTTAGTGATATAGTCGTTAATGCGTTGATACATTACTTTCTCCAATATTTTAGTTAAATAAGGTAATATAGATATTGGCCTCTAATTTGACACGTCATCCCTATTACCCTGCTTGTGAATGGGTGTGACAGTAGAGATTTTCATTTTTACAGGTATTATTCCTGTTTCCAGCGAGCAGTTTATGATGTCAGCTAGGGGAGCTGCTATGAGCACCAGGTTTGGACTTACTATAGTCGGATCAAGATCATCAGGTCCCGAGCTGTGGGAGAGTTTCAGAGTGTGATTTAGCAAAAGTAGTTCCTCCGGCGACGTTGGAGTTACAGCGAAAGAATTAGGAGGCGGAGGACTGAGGTAATCCGTGTAAGACCCCATGGGAGTATAGGTATATTAGCTGCGAGATTCTGGGCCATTTCAGTAAAATAGTTGTTGGATTTTTCTGCAATCATGCCATTATCAGTGACTTTAGGGCCATTGATGGTCGAATGTTCGACTCCACTGTCCACTTTCTTCAAGTTAATTATAGATTTAATAATACTCCAAGTTTTTTTATATCCCTGTTGTATTTTGCAAATTCTGTTGCGTAGTAATTCTGGATGGCTTTAAGTTTGATAGCTTTAAATTTGTTTCTATATATTATAATGTACTTTTGTTAGTCTGGTTTGGATTTTTTATAAATTTGATATAGAGGTTTTTTCCTACATGATTTTAGCAGACCCTTAGTCATCCAAGGATGGCTAAATGTTTGGTGCCTTTTAGTGCCTAGTTTGATCAGAGGGAAAGCATTATTGTATGCCAGTGTAAACATGTCGAGGAGAGTTGTAGGCTTTATTAGGATCTTTTGCCTCACACAGAGATGAGATGGGTGTAAGGTTCATTTCACACAGAAGAACTCTAAAGCGTTCCATCGAATGGTCATTGATGATTCTAGTGGTATGCAAAGCAGGTTTATCCGATCTTATTGGTTGGGAGGTGAACCAAGCTATAATTGGTAGGTGGTCGGAAATATCTGTAACAATGATTGAGGAGTTGACAATACGAGGCCAAACAGTGGTTAGTACGCTATCGATTAATGTGCAGGTATTATTGGTTATTCTAGTGGGCTGTAAATTCGCTGGTAAGAATTGGTGGGAAGAGATGGAATCAAGAAAGCTGCCTTTGGTTCGTGGTCATTATGTTTTAGCAGGTCAATGTTGAAGTCCCCCATCATGACTATATCCCTCTTAGTCGCTGTTAAATCATGCGGGAGCAGGCTTAATTCCTCGCTAAAGTTATGTAGTGATTGCCCCGGAGGTCTGCATATAGGGCCTAACACCTAGTACCAGTGGTGCACCCTTCTGTTGGGGAATCCGTATGAATAGGATTTCAAAGGTTTCGTGTGAATCACAAGCAGAGGGTTGGGTTAGCATTTGAAAGTCCAATTCCTGTTTTATAAATAAGCCAACGCCTCCTCGACCAGAATGTCTGGATTTGTGTACAAAGTTGTACCCCGAGAGCTGTATTGTATCAGAAGCTGCATCATTGAGCCAGGTTTCTGTTACAGCCAGGACTTCGACGGGTATTTGATGAAGTAATAGTTGTATTTCGGCAATTTTAGGGGCTATGCTTCTACAGTTCACATGCATGTATGAACACATATGCGCGTTAGTTCCTCTCTTGGCTGCTAATTGAAGGGGAGTGTTATAGCCATGGTCTGTTGGCCTAGAAGGCCCTAGATAAATATAGATTGTCATCTGGGTCTAAATCTGCATTGTTTACCAAAATGGCCTGGTCGTTTGCTCTTCAGTAAAGATAGATAATTTAGGCCCTATCTTAACCTTTTGGATCAACTTAGGGAGTGGAATAATGTCAGTTAAGCAATTTATATAAGCATCTTCGTCATCAATGTGATTGAATGGCAGTAGAGTTTCCAGGCAATTTTAGCAGTACCAAGAATTATAATCTTTAGAGTTCAACGGTTCAATTAAACTATTTATAATGATAGCCCCAAATTAATTTTATAATGATTAACCCCAAAGAGGCTATCAAAACCCCAGAATAATCCCATCTATGAACCCAACACAGTCGATTCCCTTCATAAACCGAGATCCGCTAACCTCGACTGAACTATCGAAAACTATTAGTCAACTTCGAAAAGATGCCATAAACCCAATTCAGCCGATTTCTCCATTAGCTTAAATCTTTCGCGCGCTCTAGCATTGCGGAAGTCAATCATACCCTGGACAGTGGACACCACTGGACAGTACAACCACTTCAGATCTGACTTTCGATGGTGGAGGCAGCGTTATTGTGAGTTTTAGAAATAGCTCCACGCTGTTTTGCTTCAAGTCCACATAGAAGCCTAATGGCGTGGATCACCAGCATAAATTACTCGCTCCGGAATTTTGGGGTTCTCTTTCCTTGGGCTGTTTCTGACCAAGAACAGGGTAGTGTTCACAAAAGTCAATCAGATATAATGAAATTCGATGGCTGTTCTCATGTCCATCACAATTCGATTTTTCATGTCCCTATCATTCATCTCTGTAATTTTGCAAAATCGAACATGCTTGTTTCTTTTGACATCAGTGTATAACGTTTTCGGATGTATGCTACATGAAGAACTTTGCCTGCCAGGTGATCATCCAGTGTTTTATCTAGACGTCATTTGGGGGGGGGGGGAATTTCCCCCCCAGGATTTATGTTTCCCCCCCCCCAGAGGCCGGCAATAGTATAATGTATAGACTGTTTTTTTGGAAGAGATCCCCCAGGATCCTTGTTTCCCCCCTCAGAAGAGGGGGACTAGATTAAACACTGGTGATCATCACCATACTGAATCGTCATCTAAAACATCTGTCTCGTTGTCAGACATTTTAACAGAAATAGGTACAATTGTTTCAATGGCGCGCCTTCTCTACACTAGCGGGAAGCAGCCTCTTCTCTATTCCAAAAAGCCAAATTAAAGCCAAATTAAACTCCCAATTATTACCACGATACGGTTACTACATATCGGAATCAACCCAAAACTTAAATCCTATTTATAGCGAATTAAATTCGCAGAATAAAGAGAGATCATCCACCTGGAAATATTCTCCCGTTGGGTCTGCACAAGGATTAACTTGGGATTCTGGAAGCGATTTTTATGGGAAATAGACATTTTTGCGGTTGGGCAATCCACGTGGAATTGTCTCCCTTTGGGACTCCACGAAGATTAACTTTGGAATCTGGAAGCTCTTTTTTACGGGAAATGGACATTTATGTGGGTGGGCTATCCACCTGGAAATATTCTCCATTTGGGTCTGTACAAGGATTAACCAATTGGGATTCTGGATGCAGTTTTTACGGTAATGGACATTCTGTGGTTGGGCTAACTACCTGGAAATATTCTCCGTTTGGGTCTCCACGAGGATTAACTTGGGATTCTGGATGCAGTTTTACGGAAACTGAATATTTTTGTGGTTGGGCTATTCACCTGGAATTGTCTCCGTTTGGGACTCCACCAAGATTAACTTTGGAGTCTGGAAGCTCTTTTTTACGGGTAGTAGACATTTATGTGGGTGGGCTATCCACCTGGAAATATTCTCCCTATGGGTCTGCACAAGGATTAACTTGGAATTATGAATGCGGTTTTTGTGGGAATTGGAAAGCCTCTGAGAAGTTATCTTAATCTAACAGAGGCGTTATATAAACTGACTGACTGACTTACTGACGGACGGACGGAATGAACGAATGCTGATAACCAGACTGCTTCTGCTCATGAAGATAAAAATCCTACTCATGATGAAAAGGAAAACGCTGGAAATGAACTCTATTACGCAAGAGAAGGAAACCCGAGAGCACGTAATGAAAATAGATAAATGACGCTGAGAACGAAACTGCTCCTCCTGAAAATGATGATCCCACTCTTGAGAAAATCAAAACCACTACTAGTCCTGAAAGCTGAATCTACTAGACTACTATCCACTGAGAGCGAAAACCGCACACCTTATGATGACATTTAAACTAAGTTTTACTGGAGATGAAGCGTTAGGCTACTTCAAGCGGAAAAGTCTGTGTGAGAGCCGGCCTTTGACAGATCAGTAAGTTCGATGCTTTTACGCCGTATTGTACAAACAAACGACAAGAATGGACGTCATTTTATTTAGACCGGTCATCGTCAAAAGATAATAGTTCGTCCAATTCACAAGAACTTGTAGAATGACTGATGTGGACGATCCAAGACTTCCAATCTCAACACACAGAGCTGGACCGTAGTCTCCAGACGGCATTCGCTTAAGGTAAGGCTCACACAGACAATGTTAATGTTTAACAATTTGATTAGATTAAGAAATGTTTAACCTCTAGATTAGATTTCACAGATTCGTAATCCGCGTTTTTCTGTACTCTGCATGATTCAGATCTACAGATGGGTTGTGTTTAACTGATTCACTGGGCTGTTCATTCATAGAGACAAAGTGATAAACGTGTCCCCCCAGTGGATGTGGGCGTGCTCCAAAATTAAAATTATATATAACCTAAAAGAGGCTCGATCCGGTATTCTCCGCGTTACGAGTATACTAAACTAGTAGCCTACTAGTAGTAGGCTACCGTTAGGCAATATATCATATAAAATGATAATAGTTTTTAAATTAAAACAAGATTAGGCCCTAATTATTATTGTGTGACGTGAGGGTAGGTTAGTTGTTTATGATTTAGCTGTAAAAAGCCTAACTTGGAATAACTTGAGGTATGCCTTGATGTTGGGCTATATAGGAAGCTGTAACTTCGCACAATATAACAAATGGTCATACAGAAACTTTCTAGCGATTGGCTGTCAAGATACGTAGGCCTAAACTTTAGTAGAAAGTATTTCTGTGTTTTTGGGACACACTAACGGTCAATATCTCCGAGCTGAATCAGTGGATCCTTACGAAATTTCTTTTAGCAAAATCTTGTGGTATGACGAGGCTGTGCAGTTAGTCTTTACTGCTGGCCTCATCTGTAGTTCTTATCTCTGGTCTGAGAAAGCTGACGCACTGTACTGGCGTCGTCAAAACCAGGCACTTCATGCTAAATAGAATATTTGTGTAAAAAAACTAGTTGAAGTATAACAATATGGACGGTCAATACCTCCAGGCTGTATATTTGGATCCTGACGAAATTTCTGTAACAAAATGTTGTGGTATGACATTGACGTACATATAGTCTTTCTGCTGGCTGCTTTAGTTCTTCATATCTCTGGTCTAAGAAATCTAATGCCCTCTCATCAAAACGAGGCACTTCGTGCTGAATATAAGAGATTATATGTGTAGAAAACTAAGGCAGGTCAGTAAAAGAAAACATTGAAGCTGAAAAGTAAGAGGAACAAGAAAGTGAGGAGGAGGAGGAGGAGGATGAGACGGAGAAGTAAAGGAATAAAAACACGAGAGGAAACCATTTAGGGGCCTACGAAGTGTTAGCGACCTCATTTTCTTAACCGTTCAAGTTAACTATCTTACCTTATAATACCTTACTTTGCCTTAACTTCATTAGACCTACTTTACTGTACCACGAACTTATTATTTTACCATACATCGGTTACGGCGGAGGAAATGACCTGAACGAAAAAATATCTATGTTGAAATGGTTCCAAAAAACCAGTTAAAGCCAAATTAAAACCCAAGTTAGATTAGGAAGATTGAATGAAAATGGCAGAACAAAGCTAGATCACACTGAAAAGTTTTACCAAAAGCGATTTTAAGTAAGAAATAAGACAGCTAATATCAAGGAAAATCCTCAAAGGGAAGATAGATTAACGAAGATAGATTAACCCCAAAGACGGCAAAGAGGCAATCAAAACCCAGAATCACCCCATCTAGGCTTACGCCGAAGAGAAAAAGCGAAAACAACAAAGATCGTGGACCTACTCAAATAGGTAGGCCTACCATAAACCAGGTTCAACCGAAAAACTTAAATCCGCCTAACATCGACTGAACTATAGCAAGGAAATAATATTGGCTAACTTTGAAAAACAATTTTTAAACGCAATTCAGCCGATTTCCCACATGAACTTAAATCCTCTAACACAGACTGAACTGTCGAAAGGACGACCTGTAAGTTAACTTCGAAAAAGATCCCATAAACTCAGTTGACCCTAAATC
The DNA here is from genome assembly GCA_963556255.1 of Allolobophora icterica. Classification (NCBI taxonomy): domain Eukaryota; kingdom Metazoa; phylum Annelida; class Clitellata; order Crassiclitellata; family Lumbricidae; genus Allolobophora; species Allolobophora icterica. The sequence continues at coordinate 10,462,473 of OY744609.1, read as the reverse complement.
AACCCATAAACTTAAATCAACCCAACATTAACTCAACTGTCAAAAATAAGAACTATTCGTTACAGAGGCGGCGCCAGACGTTTTTTGTAACCAGGGCATAGCCAGGGCAGTCATAAAAGTAACCAGTGCAGAGGGCGATTTTTCGAGAGCGCGGTAACGCGAGCTTTAATGGTGACCATAATATATGATCGCGCTACCGCCCTTGCCATAAATCGCCCCAGCACCATTATATTTGTCTATAGGTTGGAGGTCATATGGGCGAAGCTCCCCGGAAGCTGAACGCTTTTTGACATTTGTAAAGCAAATATTAACATTTCAGTGAATTAAGTGAATTTATATCTCAGGATATAACAAATATGCCCGAACAAATTCTGGACAGGGCAACAATTCTGGCAGGGCATCGACCAGGGCAAAGGCTTTTTTACCAGGGCATTTGTCCTGGCGCGCCCTGGTGTAGCGCTGCCTCTGATTAGTTAACTTGGAAAACGATGCCATAAACTCAGTTAGGCCGATTCAACCCATAAAATTAAACTCCCCTAACACTGACTGAACTATCGAAACAAAAACCCATTAGCTAACTTGTGGTTGGACTAGCCACGTGGAAATAATGATTATCTCCCTTTGGGTCAGCACGAGAAATCAGTCGATTCAATCCGTTAACCTAAATCCGCCTAATTTCTTTGAAATATCTAAAGGACGAACTACTTCGAAAGGAAATATTATCTAAGAGGTAACTTCGAAAACGATCCCATTAACCCAATTTCGCCGATTCAGCCCATAACTAAAATCTCCTTGACATCGATTGAATTACCGAACGAACTATTAGTTAACTTCGAAATGGATGCCATAAACCCAGCTTGGCCGATCCCACCCCCCCCCCCCCCCGACAAACCTAAATCCTCCTAACTTCGACTTAAATATCAAAAGGACGAACTATTCTTTGTGAAAAAATAGCGTAGAGAACCGGTCTAAATGTGTTGAGCCAGACGCAACACCTAAATGTTGAGGTCTGGCTCATCGGCAATATCTAGACTTCTACGCAACAATTTTTCTAGACGATAAAGCCGTCGACATCAGTGTAGTCACAAGTTACAACAAATCTGTGGATAAAGATGTCTACACCGATGTTGCATGTTGGCTGCATTTATTGTAGCACGACAGTCTACATAAATGTTGTGCTAGGTCTACATTTATGTGGTGTTGCATCTACACCTATGTAGAGGTTATGGCCACATTTCAGTGGTCTTCCATCTACATTTATATACTACTAAGGTCTACATTTATGCACTGTAATAAGGTCTACATTTATGTAGTCCTTCATTTACAGTTATATACAAGTAAGGTCTACATTTATGATGACCCTCCATCTACATATATGCAATAGTGAGGTCTAATTTTATGTAGCCCTCCATCTACATATATGCACAAGTAAGGTCTACATTTGTGATGGTCCTCAATCTACAATAATGTACATGTTAGTGTACATTTATGATGGTCCTCCACCTTCACTTATGTAAAACTGAGGTGTACATTTATGATAACCCTTCATCTACATTTATGTACAAGTAAGGTCTACAATTATGATGGTCCTCCATCTACACTTATGTACTAGTAAGGTCTACATTTATGATGGCCTCCATCTACAGTTGTGTACAAATAGGGTCTACATTTGTATGGTCCTTTATCTACATTTATGTACAAGTAAGGTGTGCATTTACGATGGTCCTCCATCTACATTATGTACAAGTAAGGTCTCCAATTAGGATAGCTCTTTATCTACATTTATGTAGAAGTAAGGTCTACATTTATAATGGTCCTCCACCTACATTTATGTGCAATTAAGGTCTACATTTATGATGGTCCTCCACCTACACTTATGTACAAGTAAGGTCTACATTTATGATGGCCCTCCATCTACATTTGTTTACAAGTGAGGTGTACATTTATAATGGTCCTCCACCTACATTTATGTACAAGTAAGGTCTACATTTATGAGGGCCCTTCATTTGCAATTATGTACAAGTAAGGTCTCCATTTATGATAGCCCTCCATTTACATTTATGTACAAGTAAGGTCTCCATTTATGATGGTCCTCCATCTACATTTATGTACAAGTAAGGTCTACATTTATGATGGTCCTCCATCTGCATTTATGTAGAAATAAGGTCTACATTTATGATGGTCCTCCATTTACATTTATGTACAAGTAAGGTACATTTATGATGGCTTTTTATCTACAGTTTTGTACAAGTAATGTCTACATTTATGATGGTCCTCCGTTTACATTAATGTACAATTAGGTCTACATTTATGATGGTCCTCCATTTACATTTATGTACTTGTGAAGTCTATATTTATGGTGGTCCTCCATCTACATTTATGTACAAGTAAGGTCTACATTTATGATGGCCTTCCATCCTCATTGATGTATTGGTTATTGCCACATTTATGGTGTTGCAGTTATTATCTCACCTACATTTATGTACATTTGAGGTCTACACTTATTATGATGGCTTTCCATCTACATTTATGTACAAGTAAGGTCTACATTTATGATGGCCCTTTTACTACATTTTTGTATAAGTAATGTCTACATTTAGGATGGTCCTCCATCTACATTAATGTACAATTAAGGTCTACATTTATGATGGTCCTCCATTTACATTTATGTACTAGTGAGGTCTATATTTATGGTGTCCTCCATCAACATTTTTGTAGAAGTAATGTCTACATTTATGATGGTCCTCCATCTACATTTTTGTACTAGTGAGGTGTACATTTTTGATGGTCCTCCATCTACATTTATTGACTTGTGAGGTCTACTAATATGATGGCCCACCATCTACATTTATGTACAAGTAAGGTCTACATTTATGATGGTCCTCCATCTACATTTTTGTACTAGTGTAGTCTACATTTATTATGGCCCTTCATCTACATTTATGTACAAGTAAGGTGTACATTTTTGATGGCCCTCCATCTCAATTTATTTACTAGTGAGGTCTACATATAGGATGGCCCTCCATCTACATTTATGTACAAGTAAGGGCTACATTTTATGATGGCCCTCCATCTACATTTATGTAATAGTGAGGTCTTAATTTATGATGGCCCTCCATCTACATTTACGTATTGGTTATTGCCACATTTATGATGTTGCAGTAATTATCTCACAAGCTGCAATATAGTTGTTATACCTCTTTTAAAATTGTTTACATGTTGTATCTTCCTATATGCAACAATAATGTTTACACATGATGTACGGCGATTATTACTAAACAAACCTACAAATATCAAATCATTTGGTAATATATCTGGTAATAGACAATTAATTAACTACAGTTCATTAGGCTGAATGACAATTTTGATTGCAACTAAAGTACTATCATGCTTTTCATAAAGCACAGTTCAAAGAAATAATAATAATAATATATTTCTTTAATTAAGCGCCTGCTAACTGCACTGTGCTGTACAGTGAACATACATATAGTAGAAACGGCAGCCACGCAGGGCGCCTTACATACAAGTATAGGGTAGAAGCACATCATAACAGTTTTGCAAGAGTCGAATACAACTGTTTTTAACGGCAGCCACGCAGGGCGCCAATCACGGCCTAACTACCGCCGCCATCTAGCGGGTAGAAGGCTGAGTAAACTTTATGGAGGGCTACGGGATTCGATCTTGGTACCTTCTGCGCTTCACGCCAGTGTGTTATCCAATACTCTACGGGCCCCAAGTATCAAACACTCATAAATGGTAAACAGTCAATCAAAAGTAATAAATGTCTTAAGGTTTAGATTGCATGTAATCAAGAACGAGCAAAAATTTAGTTATTTTTGTGGGATTTCAAGTGCAATATAATCTAAAGACTCGATAGCCTAGAGGTCACAACAACAAACAGTTACAACCCATTCCTAGAGGGTAAACAGCATGAACTTTAGAATGCAGACACCTTCAGGTCTATGCAATTCATATACGAACAATATCTGCAAGATTTAACAATTCTAAATTATCAGTCACTTGGTTGATTTTAGCACAATTTAACCAATAATTTGTTGGTCCATTGTCAATAGGATAACTACTCGCATAACAAAATTGGTCAGCAACTGTACATAAGCAAGTTGGCCCATTTCATGTAGAAAAAGAAGGTAATGCCACTATGATCTAGTCTGGTGCTCACTGGAAATCACTGATGTATGTATGCAGTGATCGCCAGACATCAGTAAGAACCCTACTTTTGATTTTTGAAGCAGCATGGTACGTTCCTACCAGTTTCTCAATAAAAAATTGAAGGAATCTCAGATCTCCGAGTATGCAACACTGAAGACCCAGAAACACATAAAAACAAATTCCAGTGCTTCTGCAAAGGCAAATATTATTATCTGCCGTGTTATTCAGCTTCACGTATTAGAAACTATCAACATGACAGAGTTGATGTACTCCTTCATTGGACATTCTCACAAGTGCGTACCATCCATCGTTTCATCCTGCAAAGACAAAAGCAAAGTTTTCAAATCGCACTTTAAATATTATTATAAGATTTTTAAAGTTTTTATCATGGGTCAATTCCTATTCTGTAACATTGCAAGTCATTTATATAGTTAGGTAAGATTTCTTTATATTTTCAACACTGGATTTCACAAAGCACTGGCAGCAGCTATTTAATTAAGAAAGCAAGTTTTACTTAACAGTTCAAACATGCTAAAAACTTCATAAGTAGATATTATCTCAACCAGACACTAGGCAGAATTCTTTAGAAATAATTTGAGGATTAAACCATGCATTCGTTGTAAGAGCCAGACACTGACGCAATAGCACAGACACATTGTGGAGAAAAATCAAATTACGGTTTAACTCGAAAGACCTGTAAAGTGCATAAAGTAGCTCAGAAGGCGACGGTAGTGATTTCTTCATACCAGGCTTTGGTTGTGGCCAAAGCATGACCACAAGACAGTAGAATGCTTTTCACATCTAAAGTAAATATCATATATAGATGGCAGTAACTGTGGTATGCATAAATAAAAATTAATATAGCACTTTTTGTGACTTCTTAAAGTGGTGTGAACATGCTGATCTAAAATGTAGAAAATGGTTGGATGTCAACCTGTCGTTGCAGCCAGGAAAAATAATAAGGAAGAACACTAGTTAACTTCGAAGAAGATGCCATTAACCACATTCAGCCGATTCCTCCCATAAACTTAAATCCCCTTAAAATCGACTGAACTATCGAAAGGAAAACTTCTAACTTCTTAGCTAACTTGTGGTTGGGCTATCCACGTGTAGGCCTAATTGTCTCCCTTTGGGTTTGCACGAGGAATAACTTGGCATTCTGCATGTGCTTTTTACGGGAGATGGACATTTATGTGGTTGGGCTATCTACCCTGAAATATTCTTCCTTTGGGTCTGCACGACGATTGACGAGGGAATTCGGATACGCTTTTTCGGGAAATGGACATTTTGGGGTTGGATATCAACATGGAAATAGTCTCCCTTTGGGTCTGCACGACGATTGACGAGGGATTTCGGATGCGTTATTTTGGGGAAATGGACATTTTTAGGATTGCATATCCACCTGGAAATAGTCTGCCTTTGGGTCTGCACGACGATTGACGAGAGATTTCTTTCGGATACGATTTTTTGCGGGAAATGAACATTTTTGTGTTTGGGCTATCTACGTGAAATTGTTTCCCTTTGGGTCTCCACGAAGATTAACCTTGGATTCTGGAAGTTTTTTTTAAAGGGAATGGATTTTTTGTGGTTGGACTATCCACCTGGAAATATTCTCCCTTGTGGGTCTGCATGAGGATTAACCAGGGGCGTAACTTTAGTCTAAAAGGTGGGGGTACCAATACTTTGGTCTAAAAAGTGGGGGCACCAATTTCTTCTCCACTTTCGCTTTTGCATGGTGGCCATTTTGAACATATTCCCTGTCAGTATTCTCATTAATTTTGGCTCTCGGTTTACCTGTGTAGGGCATATCTAAGTACTTTCGCACTTTGGCGGAGACTGCATTCTCTGGGAAGGCACAATAACAAAAATATTGATTGACATTGTTTAAAAAGTGGGGGTACAGTATCCCCAGTCCAAAAAGTGGGGGGTACGGGTACCCCTCGTACCCACCACAAATTACGCCTATGGGATTAACTTTGTCCGGGAATGGACATTCTGTGGTTGGGCTATCCACCTGGAAATTGTCTCCCTTTGGGTCTACATGAGGATTAACTAGGGATTCTGGAATCAGTTTTTTCGGGAATGGACATTCCGTGGTTGGGCTATCCATCTGGAAATATTCTCCATTTGGGTCTGCACGAGAATTAACTTGGGATTCTGGAATCAGTTTTTCCGGGAATGGACATTCTGTGCTTGGGCTATCCACCTGGAAATGGTCTCCCTTTGGGTCTATACGAGGATTAACTTGGGATTCTGGAATCAGTTTTTCCGGGAATGGACAATCTGTGGTTGAGCTATCCCCTTGGAAATATTCTCCATTTGGGTCTGCACGAGGATCAACTTTGGATTCTGGATGCGGTTTTCCGGGAATGGACATTCCGTGGTTGGGCTATCCATCTGGAAATAGTCTCCCTTTGGGTCTACACGAGGATTACCTTGGGATTCAGGAATCTGTTTTCCGGTAATGGACATTCTGTGGTTGGGCTATCCACCTGGAAATATTCTCCATTGGGTCTGCACGATTATTAACTTGGTATTCTGGAAGCGGTTTTACGGAATGGACATTCTGTGGTTGGCTATCCACCTGGAAATATTCTCAATTGGGTCTGCATGAGGATTAACTTGGGATTCTGGAAGCGGTTTTCCGGGAATGGACATTCTGTGGTTGGGCTATCCACCTGGAAATATTCTCCTTTTGGGTCTGCACAAGGAATAACTTGGGATTCTAGAAGCGGTTTTTCCAGGAATGGGAAAGCCTCTGAGAAGTTATCTTATTCTTTTAGAGGCGTTATATAAACTGACTGACTGACTTACTGACGGACGTATTGGATGACTGAACGACTGTTGAGAACCAAAGTGCTCCTGCTGGTGAAGATAAAGATCTTAGCGACGAGGAAAACGAAAACGCTGGAAATGAAGTCTGCTAGGGCCTACTGAAGAGAAGGCAACCCGAGAGCATCTCGTGAAGATGGAGCTCCCTAGACGCTGAGAACGAAACTGCTAGCCTACTCCTGAAGATAACGATTCCACTCGTGAGAAGAACAAACTGATACTAGTCCTGAAAATTTAAATCTACTATCTACCGAGAACGAAAATCGCCCACCTTATGACGACACTGAAGCGGTTAGTTTTCCTGGATGTGAAACCTATCTCAAGCGGGAACGTCTTTGTGTGAGAACCGGCCTTAACAGAATAATATCTACACCAACGGCAACTATGTTGGATCTCGAATTAGCGACATAAAGGCGATGCTTTTACGCTGGATATGAGAGAAGCATTGAATTGCACAAACGACCGAGAGCGATGGACGTCATTTATTTTGACCGATCATCGCCAAAGTTTAATTATTGTCCAATTCATCAGAACGTGTAAACAAATGATGTGGACGATCCGATGCTTCCAATCTCGATACGCAGAGCTGGACCAGTTGTTTGCAGATGGCATTAGCTTAAGGTAAGGATTACGTGGATAGTGTTGAACTTCTAGATTAGATTAGATTAGATTAGAGTAAAGTTTAACCTCCAGATTAGATTTCACTGTTTGATAATCATGATTCCGTACTGTGCATCTACAGATGGGTTCTGTTTCTCTGATTCACTCTGGGCTGTTCATTCATAGAGACAAAGTGATAAACATGCCCCCAAAGTGGATGCGGGCATGCCCCCAACATTAAAATCGTATGTAACCTCAAGGAGGTTCGAACCCGTACTCTCCGCGTTACAAGCCGAGCACACTATAACTAGTATACACTACCGTTCGCCACGTGTCTCATAGCCAATTCAAATCTTTTCCTGACGATGTTCTATCTTTCTTCGTGTTCTGTATTTTGTAGCTTCAGATGATATTTCGCCACGCCACAAAGCCTGAGAACATCCATACAGATATAAATTTGCTGTGCATTTGGTTCTTGCAGTCATAATTATGAGCAGGTACGTAGCAATAGGCATATATAGGCCTACCTAATAGTTTACTAGGTCTGCTTATAAATGTTAACATTTCGACTGCACTCATTGTGTCCGAGAATTGGCCTACCACATCAAACGGTGACAACTTAGCATAACCCAGTACTGAATTAATAAAAAAATACAACCGTCTGGTAGTCATAAACCCCACATTTCTAAAGCACTGTACCCTAAAGCTAAGCCCAGGGCACCAGATCATTCATAAGCGCGGCGTAAAATCAAAAGAGATATCCAGATATGATCACGGGAAGTGTCCGGTTGCCAGAGAGAGAGAGTGAGTGTGTGTGTGTGTGTGTGTGTGTGTGTGTGTGTGTGTGTGTGTGTGTGTGTGAGAGAGAGAGAGAGAGAGAGAGAGAGAGAGAGAGACAGAGACAGAGACAGAGACAGAGAGAGAGAGAGAGAGAGAGAGAGAGAGAGAGAGAGAGAGAGAGAGAGAGAGAGCTGTCTTTAAACTCGAGTATCCCTCCCCCAAGAGGATTACTCGGCCTAATTATGAGTTTCTTCCGAGGGATATGTCGCCTTCCTATCACCATTCGAGGCTTTCTCGTTTAGTCGTTCGTTTATACCTCTTCGGCCTTCGAGTATCCCTCGCACAAGAGTTCTCAGTTCTCGAATATACCTCTTGTGACGATATGCAAATGAGATCACGTGACACAAGAATGCCCAAAAGAACTTTTCATCGATTCGATTCATTTCGAATCGAATCGGTTGAATAACTATTGCTTTATTGCTACTGTTGATATAATAGTGACATAATTATAATGAAAAGTAGTGTTACATTATTTAGTCTAATTTAAGACGCGTGTCTACAGTTCAACACATTGGGTAAGTTTGATAGTAACTTTCGTAAGACTTTTACATTAACGTTGCGGTGTGACTAAAATACGCATGTTTATGGGTTAAACTGTTGTTTACGTTGATAAATTACCGCGTAGGAGAATTATTTCATAGTAAAACTCAGACTTGAAGCTGGATGATTGGTGAACATATTACATAATGCAGTTGGAATTGCGATTTAGATATATCGGCAAACTTGCGTTATAGGGGTCCCTAGTTGGGGTCCGGCCCGAATCCCCGAAAAGCGTATTCCCGAAAACGCTGAAAATACACAAAAGCCCGAATTCCCGAAAACAGTTTTACAAAAGCGGCTGAACTCCCGAAAATTATTCAAAGTTAAATTGTAAACTCTTCTACATGACATAGACCTAACGTGGCCTTGATATATCTCGAAATAATATAGAATATAGATATAATATAGAAAATCGATTTCGGGGATCCGGGCGAAATTCTTTTCGGGGATTCGGGTTTCGGGGATTAGGGTTGATCCCCCTAGTTGTGCCCTAGATTAACTGTTTTAAAACAAAGCTTCACTGTTTTAAAACTGTTTTAAAGCTTAAATAGTCGGAAGCGTTGTGGCAAAAACTAGCCTTATTAGTGTCACTGGCGCTAACTAGTTTCTTTATATTAGTGTAGTGTCATTGAAGCTAACTAGTTTCGGCGATCATGTACAATCGGGGTGCCCAACCCTAGCCTGAATTTTTAAATCCAGCTTCCACTCGCAGCTATGGTTTAATTATATTTGTACTCATCACAAATACATAGGCTACACTGACCCTAACACTAAGCCCTAACTGACCCTGTTAATGCGAAGATTGAGTGCCTGTGTATATAAACAATATGGTTTCCACTGACTTCGGTCTAATAGAGCGCTGCTACCTACCAGCTACAACCCAAAATGCAATTCGCTAAGTAAGTAGTGAACATGAACTAATATTAAAAACACAATTAAATGGACACTCACTGTTTCGAGGAAATTAAAGTGCGTGTTACTTATTTAACGAATTGCATTATAAGATAAGGCTGGTAGCTAGCGGTGCTCTATTGCAACTGAAGTCAGTGGTGACCATATTGTTTATATATACACAGGCACTCAGTCTTCGCATTTACCCCGATCCTCATTACGCTTACCCTAACCCTAGCCGATCCTCACGATGCAGACACCCACCCAGATAGTACATAGGCACCTCGATTGTACATGTTCACCCAACATATAACTGAAACTAGACGTTGGATGAACGATGATTATTATTTTTTATATTATAAAGTTTCTATGCAAGTGCGTAATTTAGCAACGTAAACCATGGTTTAACCCGATTCTGATTCAATAGTTATTATAAATATATATTTGTTGTAATATTTAGTTAAATTTAAGATTCTTGTCTACAATCTACACATTATGCAAATTTTACAGTAACTTCAATAAAACTTTTACAATAAATCTTTGTTGTGTGACTAAAACCTGGATTGGGTTCAAATCTGTTTGCACAGGTACAGGCTATAAATGAAAAACCATCCTAAAACTAACTGGACGTGAATCCAGATCAGATCACCAGACGTTGACCGTTAAGACTCACGTTCGAGGATGCGAGGGATTTGCTTAGGGTTATTGAAAGTGGTAAGTTACTGAAAGATGCTGAGTTTGATGTTTTTATTAGTTTTGATTTAGTGAAGAAAGAAATCGATACTAGGTAAAACTTCTGATTTATGAAAGTTGTTAGAGCAGGTTGTGTAAATTTAACTTCCTAGGGTTATTTGTCTGACTTGGTTCTGTTTATTAGACCTTAATAGTCATGATCATTGATATTTTTCGTTAATATTGCAAAATTTAATACCCTATAGGGGCCTACAGACTGAAAATTGTGACATTTAAATTTTAGCCTGAAAAGTCATGGTACAAGAGCAGATGGTATATAGTTTTAATGAAAATTTATTTAGCAGTTGATAAAATAAACTAATTAAACTTTTTAAAGTTTGTCTCTTTTACAATTCTGCTTGCTGCATATTTTATAAATCTTTCCTGAAAATTATTTAGTTTAATTATACACAAACATTATATTGGAAAGCAGAGATGAAGTCATATAAACATGATTCTTGGTTTACTGTGAAGCATGATAGCACAGTCAGTAGAGTCAGACATCAAAATCTGCGGCCATGCCAGGATAACCGGGTTTGATTCCCACTGGCAACCTAACCAACAAATATCAAAGCAAAATGTATTCACGCTTTGGGTGCTCATGCCTTCATCCATTCCAGGTCATTCAACGAGTAACTGCAAGCGAATGTCATTTAGTGATACACAGCAGTTATAAATGGAGAATTTATTTTTTAATTTATTATCTATTTTGAAAATCCATTTCATTTGGAAAACATACCCACTCTGTGAAAATCAAATTGCTCTGTGAATCTTCACTCAGTCAAGTGAACCACTCTGTAAACCTTCACTTAGTGAACAGATTAATTGTATGTCTGAACTCGGTGAACAAAATCACTTGTAAATCACTTGTAATCATTGTTAGACACAGTAGATGCTTGTTTGGTATTTAAGGAACAAATGGTCATTGTGAGAAGAGGTTTAAAAAAATTCAGAAAAGGACATGGAGACGCCAGCAAAGAAGCCAGCAAAGAATGCAAAGAAACAGGTTGTATGTTATGTAGTGAAGGATGTAGGTGTTTCTGAATTCTGATCCTGCAGTTCAATCGGCTTCAGTGGGTGGGTCAGTTTCTCTATTATACCCAGCACTAGTTGTTTCATACCATCTGGATGGTCTACCTTTTTGCTTTGTGATTTTTGAAAACTGGTATCATGGTGGGAATTGTTGGGGGTTCAACCCCCTAGTCTTTCTTAGGACCCCAGAGTTAAGTGTTCAGTGCACACCCAAGGGGGTCGTTTCCAACCCCCTCAGTTGGAGCTAGTGTGATTTTGCATTATCAACTGTTTATATTATGCATACATTTTAGCATTTTCTTTCACAATTCACTTTGTGGGTTACTAATAAAGTAATACTCTGGTTTATTGCGATACCACGTGAATTGTGTACTGATAAATTTGGTGATGTCATCACTTTAAGGAGTGTATAGCTTTCTATTGCATTTCTCAGTTTGCAAAATGCAGATAAAATATTAGACTCTACATGGATCAAACTCATGAAAGTCTAACCCCCCAGTCTTTTTTATACAATTCTCACACTGGCTAGTATTGACCTTGATGGTTTTATTTAACCAGGGTAGAGTATGGGGAAAGGATGGACCTTTGAAAGGCATGTTAATGATGATAGGAACTCGAAGAAAGGCGGTCAGTCTAAGCCCGTGCTGTCCAACACGCGGCCCGCGAGCTGATTTTAAGTGGCCTGGCCGAGCTGAATACCAACCGCAAAGAAAAAATTGAAAGCAAAATTGAAAGCCAAATATCTCACTAAAAAGTGCTTGAACATTTATTGATATACTTTTGGCGCTGAACTATTATAAAGCATCCCAGACATACATGATATTTATTCACTGGTTATTACATGACAGGGGTGCTCGGTAGTCTAGTGGTTAGCGCGCTGGACTGTCAATGGAGAGGTCGGGGGACAAATCCCTGCCAGGGCAGAAATTTGGTTCGAGATTTCTGTTCCACTGCACCCCCTAGCCAACTCAGCTATGATGAGTAAACCGACACTGTCAGTGGGAAGATGAGACGGCGAGGGAGAGGACTGGCCACCCGCCTTCATATGCAGAGGCTAAGAAAATGAAGTCGCTAACACTTCATACCATGGCTGCCTCAGGGCTAGCTTAAGGGACTGCTCTTCTTCTTCTATTACATGACCATTACCATTTATAATAAATTTTAATACAGTTAGAAATTTTCAATAAGTTTTAGTCGTTTCATTTGAGTTTTCTGGTGCGGCCTTTGACTTCACTAATACTGTGGTCCGCGGTGTCAAAAAGGTTGGACAGCTCTGATCTAAGCAATGGTCTTATTTTAGGAATAACAATATCATATCTGTCAGACTGTACTGCAGACACTGTGATGCCTTATTTGACATTCCTGATCATTCCAAATCCAGGCTACAGACACTACCAGATTTTAGCAAAAAGCTTGATCACGATTTGAAAAATTCAAATGCACCCAGTTTACTCTAGAAAATCAAACATTTTCTTGTTGCTGATAAAAAAAATTGCTGATAAAACTGTAATGAAATCAAATAACTTAAAAAGTAACTTCAAGTTTATGGGTTTGTTGTTTAATGATTTCTAATAACCTTACGGGTGCCTGATAAGCATAATATATTTTCACTGCAGTTTTAAATATTGCTAAAAAGAGTGGATACTGCTGTAGTTGTTTTGTCATTCCAGATTGGTGTGAGGCTCAGTGGATGCCACATGCAAATTCAACTTTCAGCACTACTATGTGATAGTGCCTAGGAACAGTTCAGGTATTAAAGACAAAACAAAATGAAGGGCCAGATGAACACTGTTTCAAGGATGCACTTTTCCGTGGACTTCTTTCTATTGATTTTACCTGTGACAAAGAATAAATTGTAATCGTGTCATGGACTTTTGTTTGGATTTTTTAAATTTTATTGTGTATTCCAAGCCATTATTGTAACACTGGGCACAGGTGGTAGTAAGAGTTACCACACGTCCCTGTAAATCTTTTATGCAAAGTTATGGAGAGAATTATTATGGATAATATAGTGGAACATTTGAATGTGAATGATATTATATACATGAGCCTAACCACACATTTTCAGACTGGTGAGAAGGGATTAACACAGGTTATGTTTACTAAAGAAAATGTGCTGGAGCAACTGAAAAGGCTAAAAACTGATCAAAGTCCAGGCATAGATGAACTTCATCCCAAATTCTTACATGAAGTGATGGAAGAAATTGGAGAGGAATTAGCATCCATAGTGCCATTGCTTAAAAAGGGAAACAGAAGTGAGCCAGGTAACTACAGACCAGTCAGTTTAACCATTGTGGTGTGCAAAGTCATGGAAAGAATTAAGGATAATATAGTGGAACATTTGAATGAGCATGATATTATAAAGGGCATTCAACATGGATTTACCAGAGGCCGTTCTTGTTTGATATATCTGTTGGACTTCTTTAAGGAGATCTAGGAGAGGATTGACGAGGGAAACGTGGAGATGTAATTTACCTAGATGTTGCCAAGGCATTTGACAAAGTACCTCATGTAAAGCTGGCCAAAAAGTTGCAAACAGGTGGGATTAGAGGGTAGGCACTAACATAGATTCAGTCAAAGCTGGTTATCAGGTAGAAGACAAAAGGTGGGCACAGGTGATAAACATTCTAGCTGGACGACACCAAGTGGAGTGCCACAAGGATCAGTGCTTGGGCCATTGCTGTTCATACTTTTTATTAGTGACATATACGATGGGATTTTAAGGCAAATTTATCAGTTTGCAGACGATACAAAACTATGTAGAGCAGTGGGTGATGAAGAAGAAGCGGAGATACTACGGAAAGATCTAAGAAGAATGTTCAGATGGTCACAGGACTGGCAAATGCTCTTAATTTGGAAAAGTGCTCGGTTATGCATATGGAGAAGAGAAACGAGTTTTCATAAAATGGAGGGAGGGTACGGTATTGAAAGTGAGTGATAAAGAAAGGGACTTGGGAGTGATTATGCACAAGAGTGCAAAACCTGTAATTGTAATCAAGAATTTATATAACGCCACTCAAAATCAGACGTGCTCCTGATCTGGGTCAGTGTCTTCACTGACACAAAGAAACGCTTTCAGGTGCTTGCGAAACTGGACAGGAGAGAGGAGAGCGAGCCTAAAGGCCTGAGGGAGGCTGTTCCAGCTGGAAGGGCCCACCACCATAAAACTACGAGACTGGGCAGTAGCAGCGAACATCCAAGGAACTACCAAGTGGCCACGGGCAGCTGACCGGAGAGAGGCCCGACCTGGCAAACTGGAAACCGGGTTGCAGTAAGCCCTGAGGTACAGCGGAGCTGAGCCACAAGACAGTTAAGCATGAGGGAAAGAACCTTAAAATGTGCTGAAGAATCAAAAAAGGCCAACTCAACTTTAGGTATAATAAGGACAAGTCACCAGAGACAAGGATACAATAATGAGGTTGTACAAATCACTGGTTATGCCACAGCTAGATTACTGCATCCAGGTATGGAATGCATACCTGAAACAGGACACGGAAAACCAGAAAAGTGGAAAGAAGAGCTACAAAACTGCATAAAAAATATGCAACAGAAAACTTGAATATCAGTTAATGACCATAGTCGAAGCATTGTCTCTGCGTCACCAACCTTGATGCTTCCAAATTGTTATTACTAAAAAATACACACTAGGACTTGTAGCTATTTAAAGAAATGTAGTTATTAGAGAGCATAACCGCCCTGTCACTTTCCACGACCACGTGTACCCCTTGTGCATTGCTGTCATCTCAAATTCTTCCCACGCTTCACTACTACAAACTCGGTCACTGTCACTCATCTTCTTTCCTTTTTGTTCTTCTATCAAGTCATTTGCTACCTGGTTGGTTATTAAAATGTCCTTCAGTGGCTTTCATCTCATCATTGCCGCTAGTGCCTGTATCTGCTTCGATGTCAACTGGAGTCTGCTTCAACGGGAGGTAGTGTCAGGACAGATGATATCCTTTGTCTCGTTCCGGCAGGATTGTCTGATCTGTTAACTAACTTTAGATAAGTGGTTATAAGAGCCGGCAATGTACTGTTTTGTTTGATTGTAAACTTATCTAGTCAGAATGTTACGGTGATGGTCAAAGGTGACGGTCATGTTCTGTCTTCTTATGGAATGCACACCTATTGTAGGACCAACAGCCATGCCTAATTGTTGTTAATGCTTTGGGCAGTATGATAGAAGGAGTGTGGGCCTATGTGTTGAGTGTGTTATGCAATGGAGCTTTTAAAGTTAGAGGTTCTCAACAGGGTCTGTGGACTGTGTTTATATTGCTTATGGAAAAAGTCTACTGCTTGATTATACTTACTGTTTAGGTACAATGCTTGACAATTGGGGTTGATGGGGTGGGTTTTGTTTTGTTTTGTTGATTCTATAAATAATAATGGACACAACACTTAACGAACTATTCCACTGGTTGTAATGATTTATTGTAACTAGGGGGCCCTATTACCAGAACGGTTCGTTCTTTTGGGTAATCCCATTGTCACTGCATGTAACATGTACTTCATTGTCACTGCATGTCACATGTACTTGTTATTTTCATGCCTATATGTTTATGGTGAACAATATTTTGATTGATTGATTGATTGATACAGCCTGGCCATACAGCATATTTCATCGATGTGTTAAAAAACCTGACATACCAACTCCATAACATCCTTTAAATCAGTTGTGACTTATGCCTTTGCATGATTCCATCTTGGGAACTAAGAAATATTTGTCCACTTTACTGTGTTGTCATTTTGTAGGCAAACGAAACCAATGTTCTGCCAACTGCAGCAATGCAGCCAAGTGATAAAGACTCGACTGAGTGTTCAGAGGCTGAAGCTCCCGCTAAAAATGTTCTGCCAACTGCAGCAATGCAGCCAAGTGATAAAGACTCGACTGAGTGTTCAGAGGCTGAAGCTCCCGCTAAAAATGTTCTGCCAACTGCAGCAATGCAGCCAAGTGATAAAGACTCGACTGAGTGTTCAGAGGCTGAAGCTCCCGCAAAAAATGTTCTGCCAACTGCAGCAATGCAGCCAAGTGACAAAGACTCGACTGAGTGTTCAGAGGCTGAAGCTCCCGCTAAAAATGTTCTGCCAACTGCAGCAATGCAGCCAAGTGACAAAGACTCGACTGAGTGTTCAGAGGCTGAAGCTCCCGCTAAAAATGTTCTGCCAACTGCAGCAATGCAGCCAAGTGACAAAGACTCGACTGAGTGTTCAGAGGCTGAAGCTCCCGCTAAAAATGTTCTGCCAACTGCAGCAATGCAGCCAAGTGACAAAGAATCAACTGAGTGTTCAGAGGCTGAAGCTCCCGCTAAAAATGTTCTGCCAACTGCAGCAATGCAGCCAAGTGACAAAGACTCGACTGAGTGTTCAGAGGCTGACAGATGCGACAGGTAATCGAGCACTTGAACGAAATGGACCATCAGAACTTGAAAATGCAGCATCTGACATTTTCAACAGAAACTGAATTCAATGAGTGGATCTGTAACATTGAGAGAAGTGCATTATGCAACTTTCTGCAACGATACATTACAAACCGGCCATCTGCAGTGCACTCCTATTACTACTGCAGCAGAAGTGGTAGCAGCCGGATAATTACAGGACCACGTAAACGACATCTGAAAGTGCAAGGTTACAGTAAGATCAATAGGACATGCCCAGCACACAATCAAACATGTCACCCATGATGGCATATCTGTCGATTACTATCCAACTCACTTGTGTCACACAGACAGATATGAGCAGTTGGGCCATGTGGGGCTCTCAGTTACAGATCGAACGTGGCTTGCAGGAAAGCTGGCGCTGCAGATCCCTCTTGAAGCAATCCTGAGAGATGTGCGAAACACACTTGATGGACAACTTACACGATTACACATACTAACCAAAAAAGACTTGAGCAACATTGAGCAGGCATTCCATCTCAACAAGCCTGAAAGACACCGCAAAGATGATGCCACAAGTGTCACTGCTTTTGTACACAGCTATGACGACAAGGACAATTCACCTATCTTAGCGTACAAACAGCAAGGTGCAGGACACTTTGATATCTTGCCAGAAGGAGTCAATGCATCAATGGCTACCGAAGACTTCTTCTTTGCCATGATGGATGGTGCTCAGTGCCAGATGCTACAAACACACGGCAATGGTGAAATGAGCGTCATTTGCATAGACTCCACGCATGGACCTTTGGCTGAAACCTTGACTGGAACATGGAATGAAACAGTGTCTGGAACTTCAACTTCAGTTGGACCTTCGCTTGGATCTTCGGTAGAATCCTCGACTAGAACGTGGAATGAAACAGTGGCTGGAACTTCAACTTCAGTTCGGACCTCGGTTGGACCTCATGTAGAAATATCAACTGGAACATGGAATGAAAGAGTGGCTGAAACTTCAACCTCAGTTGGAACCTCGGTTGGACCTTTGGCTGAAACCTCGACTGAAACGTGGAATGAAACAGTGCCTGGAACTTCAACTTCAGTTGGACCTTCGCTTGGATCTTTGATAGAATCCTCGACTGGAACGTGGAACGAAACAGTGGCTGGAACTTCAACTTCAGTTCGGACCTCGGTTGGACCTCATGGAGAAATATCAACTGGAACATGGAATGAAAGAGTGGCTGAAACTTCAACCTCAGTTGGAACCTCGGTTGGACCTTTGGCTGAAACCTCGACTGAAACGTGGAATGAAACAGTGCCTGGAACTTCAACTTCAGTTGGACCTTCGTTTGGATCTTTGATAGAATCCTCGACTGGAACGTGGAACGAAACAGTGGCTGGAACTTCAACTTCAGTTCGGACCTCGGTTGGACCTCATGTAGAAACATCAACTGGAACATGGAATGAAAGAGTGGCTGAACCTTCAACCTCAGTTGGAACCTCAGTTGGACCTTTGGCTGAAACCTCGACTGGAACGTGGAATGAAACAGTGCCTGGAACTTCAACTTCAGTTGGACCTTCGCTTGGATCTTCGGTAGAATCCTCGACTAGAACATGGAATGAAACAGTGGCTGGAACTTCAACTTCAGTTCGGACCTCGGTTGGACCTCATGTAGAAATATAAACTGGAACATGGAATCAAAGAGTGGTTGGAACTTCAACTTTAGTTGAAACTTCATTTGGACCTTTGATAGAAATGTCAAATGGAAGGTGGCATGAAACTATGCCCGGAACTTCTATTTCAGTTGAAGCCTCGGTTGTATCATTGATAGTAACCTCAACTGGAACGTGGAATGAAGCAGAGGCTGGAACTCCAACTGCTGTTGGGACCTCGCTTAGGGCCTTGTTGGAAGCCTCAACTGAAATGCGAAAGGAAACGCATGGAACCAACAGCTATGACTTTCAATTAACTACAGTTATGGTGTTGGACAGTAACAGGCAAGGGTTCCCTGCTGCATTCTTGTTTTCAAACAAAGTGACTGAAGAAACCTTCAGGATTTTTTGAGGCTCTTAAAGCAAAGTGTGGAGTCATACAGTGCAATGCCTTCATGTCCACAATTTTACAACGCATGGAAGGTGGTAATGGGTGAGTGTCCACACAGGCTGTATTGTGCGTGTCATGTCGACAAAAGCTTCAGGGAAAACTGTCGCCGTCTCATCAAAGACAGTGAGAAGGTTGTTCTTGTTTACAAAACCCTACGGACATTAATGGATGAGCAAGATGCAGTGACATTTGACACATCATTGCCAACTTTCATAAGCCAGCTTCGAACTGATCCAGACACAGCCTCATTTATGAAGTTCTTTGAGGCACATTATGCCAACTGCATCAGCAGCTGGGCTTATAGCTATCGTGCAAAGTGTGGCATAAATACCAACATGCATCTGGAAAGGATGCACGGCATCCTGAAGCACATCTACTTGCACGGGAAGAAAAACAAGCGACTAGACAGTGCCATTGCATCACTGACAAATCTTGTATATGATAAACAGTTTGACCATCTAACCGCCATCTGTAAAGGGAAATACACGAAGAAACTGTCTGAACTGCGAAAAAGACATGCAGCTAGCGTCACCATGAAATCCATCAGCTGTGAAATGATCCCTGGTAAGGAGTGGTGTGTTCGATCACAGTCTGAAGAAACCGATTATTACACAGTGCACTTGGCTAACACCGAGTGTGAATGTAGTATAAAGTGTGGCGACTGTGATGCATGCATTCACAGATACTCATGCAATTGTCCAGACAATCAAACATTCTTCAATATGTGCAAACATATACATTACATCGGAATGTTAAATGTACACATGAAACCACAGAAGACAAAGGCATTGGTACTTACGCAGAATTCTGCAGACTCTGATGATGCCTACAGCGACCAATTCCAAATTGACACCACTAATGGGATACATCTGCGTCAGGAGTGTGAAGCTGCTGCTCATTTACAGCAACTCTCATGGCCAACGACAAAGCTTGAAGAAAGGCGGAAACAGTTGGAGCAGCACAACCTCGAGACATCACTGATTATCAAGTCACTGACAACTCTTGAAGAAATGGATGTTGTCGACACTGCCTTGTGTGGTATCAAGCCAAAGCTGATAGCAGTTCATGCAAAAAAGCATCGACCATCTTAGAACCAAATGCTGACAGACGTAATGAACCAAGTAACAAAAATGTCGAAAAACAACAGCGGTTCTTCTCAACCAAGCGTCGAGCACCATCTGCCTCCAGCAGCGTTCTAGCAAAACCATCAAATGAGGAGCGCAAAAAGATTGGACTGGATTTTTTCTGAAAACAAACCTTATCAACAATGCCAGTGCAGGTGTTTGTGTTAACGAACTGCAGCTACAGAAGTAACTTTCCAGTCCCTGACATTCATTTGAACGGACGTTTTGGAACAATGACCACAAATATATGCAACATTATAATAAGACTGTTTACACCCTGTGCTCTTTGTAGAAAAAGGCAATTCGATACTACGTTTCCATTCATAGTCAAAGACTGGAGTCTGGTAGTTTTAGTTAACTCTTACATTTATCCTTGTATAGCTAACTTGAATCTCTTATGGATGTGATAGTGTGGTATGTATGTATGTTTAACCTGGTTGCCATGGTTTACTCTGAGCATGATCGCTGTTTTCAAGTGTGATTTTTTATAAATTGGAAAATATAAATTATGTAGCTGGTATTTCAGAATTGGTTAAATATATACATGGTTGCATGTGACCCATGAACAGAACACGTGACTAATAGAGGATGGGCTCTAAGGTGAAACAGTATAAATAGAAATGCTAGGAGTGTTAGAGTCAGACTGGAAATAGGTGTTCACGTTAGCGTCCAGTCTCGGTGTATGTAACTTTCTCGATCTCCCTTGCAGGAGTATCGGTTGTAATTATTTCTAAGCCAGGCGTAGAAGTCTAGGTTAGACTTGCTGGTGCTTTGGGCTGACGTGCCTTAAGTTTCTTGTGACGTGGTTTTGTTCTGCATGGTCTGTGAACTTCGTTTTCTCTTTCGGACAGAAAGATATATTTTTTGTTTTGCTTGTGAATAGTTCTCTTGTGTAAATAAGTACAATAAATGTTTTTCCTTTTGTGAATCTGGACCTCTTAGCGAGTCATCTCTAGACAAACATGCAATAACATACATACATACATAAAGATCTGTAACCAGTTTTCCTTAACTATTTTAATATGACATGAGACAATAATAATAATACTCTTCGTTTAGTATTTTCAAACTGACAATTACACAGTATGATTACAAATGAATATGAAGTATCAGTAACAACAAGATTTTAATTTCAAATGTATGTTTTGTTTGCACAGCGTCAGATAATGATGCTTTGTGACAGTTATGATGTAGAATTGGTTACTTCCATGTGAATGTTAGTGCAAGATTTTTTGCATTTTAGTTATTTCTTTCTGTTATTGGTATGTGTTGCTGCCAGGTTATGGCAAAATAAAGTTTATATATTATAATATGAATGGCAGATTATTGCACTTTAAAAACTTAGCATGGATGGGGATAGTAGGCCAGAACGGCACATTTCTAGGTGGACATCCATGGGATCGGAGGACACGAAGCACATTGAGTGATGAAGAGGTAGTGAAAGTAGCGAAATATCACAATATCAGTAGAACAAAAAACAGATGCAATATTAGAAAGAGTTTCATAGTGCCTTATTTATATACACTGAAATTCTCCTGAGATACCGTATGAACACTGACCCTTGTAGGCGTGACTAATAAGAGATCTGCTTGCCAATGAGCTACTGCTTGAAGTCTGCTTGAAAGGTATATGTATAGGCGCTGATATACATAGCTGTGAGGTTCGACCTGGTGAGCTAGGCGGAGGAACTCTGAAGCCCACGAGTCAAAAGTTATGCAATACAATTTGTCCAGCGACCTGCGTGAAGTCCCTGCACAGACTGGTGTAAACAGATACAGATTGTCCCTTTGCATTGATCAGGCCTAACTCAGCGTATGGTCACCATAATCGGGGTCTGAGCATTGGTCTGAGCCGCTTAGAAACATTTCTTCCGCGATTATTATATTGCTTTTAAGTGATTCCAATAAATTTACTGGTAATAAAATTATTATGGAGTCTAAACTGTTTAAGGATACATTTGAACTGTTTAAATTAAGGAATACCATAGGAAGTTTGGAACAAGAAGTTAAATATTAACACACATAGCCGAATGTAAATATAAGTTCTCTTCTATGATTGGTGGCGTTTTCACGACGCGTGATTGGTTGAGCTAAAAATAGCTGCAGCACATCTAGACGTAAGTGACCTTGACCTTCCCAACATATTATTATTAAGGAGCTTTTATATAGCGCCCCTTCAAGGTTATCTATTCAGGAGCGCTCCTAGTCCAACCACGGCTAAAGTGAGTAGTTTTCAAGTTTGCAAGAAACAAGGTAGAGTCATAGGGACCAGGCGAAGTGCAACAGGAAGGCCATTCCAGGTTGCGGGACCAGCGGCCGAAAAAGAACGGCGCTGCATAATGGCTGTCCGCGTGCGGGGACCAATAGCTTGATGGCGTCCCTCGAGTCGACTCTAAATGCTACCCCTTGAAAACTGTCAAAATCATATTTAGGGTATTGTTTTACCCAGGGTTAATTAAAACTCTCGTTTTATAGAAAATTAATTGCAAGGGCTTTTTGGTACCTATAATGTTTTAAAGACATTTTAACGCTTGAATTTCATGAACACGAAATTTGCGTATGAGTCAAAATTCGCAGCTTTTGACTTGTTGCATCTAAATTATCGCGTGCAACACACACCTAGTTTTTCTCGGGTCTCGTTTATATAACAGAAATAAGCATTTATACGCAGAAATAAGCATTTTTATAAAACGCCTCTCGCACGTTGTTAACGTAGTTTGCAAAAACAAGCCCAAACTTAGCCCAACTATGCCCGTTTTTAAAGTGTTTTTAATATTTTCTGAAGAAATATTCAACTTTCACAATATCAGATCATCTTCTATGTTAGCCCCACTCTACAAATTCTATTAAAATATCTTGTAGAACCTAAAGGCACAATAATATGGATTTTAACGTTAAGTGGCTGGACTATTAGGCCTAGGTTTGTGACCAGATCCAGAAATCGAATATACCTCTGCTGGAATCGCTATTAAATGCAGTACTGGCAAAGTTATGAACGCGAGATAACGTGTTCTAGGCGCTAAAATGTGTATATAATGGAAGGATTTCTGCTTATGTTCACTTATAATCGAGTCTGTAATTCCAAAATGCCTTATAAATCCGGTTTAAAATATTTTTTTCTAATATACCTCGATCTGTAATGTAATGCTCACTTTTCAATGAAGACCCCCTAAAAATGCGAGAAAACTAGATTTTCAGGAGTAAAATTAGGTTTTTATTGGAAAGAATTGTAAATATTTTTACTATCACTAATCATTGCAGTGAAACTTGTACTAATAACCGAAATAAACATTTTCTGCACTTTCGAATTTTCAGTACTTCGATCAATGACGTTTGTATAACATGTACACCTGATTTCTTTGGTCAAAATGAATTTTTTGTGCAACATGGGTGGTGGTTAACTTTTCAATCAATACTGTACCTGTGGGGATAATAAGGATGCCTCAAACTGTAAAAGATTTAGAGTTACCACGCATTTTTTAGCAAGTTATAGGCGAAACTTTCAGGAGGGATGCAAGTGGTTCAACATTCACTTTGTGACACATTTTCACAGTTTTCGCGTTATTTTCTAATAAAAGCATCATACATGGTAGAAAGTACCAGATTTGTGTTATACTTTACAGTAGTCACTTACTTTAAAATTGTGACGCTACATGTGATATTTATGCAGATTAGCTTTTTATAAGTCGAACATACCTCCGTTAAAGGCTTAGAGAGAGAGAGAGAGAGAGAGAGAGAGAGAGAGAGAGAGAGAGAGAGAGAGAGAGAGAGAGAGAGAGAGAGAGAGAGAGAGAGAGAGAGAGAGAGAGAGAGAGAGAGAGAGAGAGAGAGAGAGAGAGAGAGAGAGAGAGAGAGAGAGCGGGGGGTGGAGAGGATGAGGAGGCAGAGGAACATCGTGAGAGAGAGGGAGAGGAGGAGGAGGAGGAGGCAGTGGAACATTTGTGCAACGATCGAGTGGCTCAGAGTCTGTTGGACCAAGTTGGAAAGATCTACATGACTTCGCGTAGTTGTGTATCCGCTCAACTGTTCAGCTGACAACCCATCACCAATTGATTGTTCTCTGGATCGTTTTGATAATACATCACGTGGTTTATTTGAATATACAGTCGATAGAGGACCATCTGTGCTGATGATAATCTGATCATTAATGTACTAATGTGATGATTGTCTATGTAGATGTCTGATGTCTTAGTGCAGTTGGCCTGTGTCTTCTTCTTCCTGGTGGCAAAGATGCAACCAGTTACTATATATGGTACGATCTGCAAATGTAAAGAGCGATTTCGAAAAGCTGCTCAACTGAACTGAGATATTCAACGTTAAACGTAAGAAGTGTTCAACTATAGTACTTAAATATTGAAAAAATATACCATATATATAATGTATATATAATATATACATGTAAGTACGCACGCACGTACGTACGTATGTATGTATGTATGTGTGTAGGTCTTTGTATGTATGGTACTACCTGATTACGGTTTGGTTTTGTTGCGCCATCGGCTGATGCCTCATGCATTTGACACTGGCGTGATAGAAGTTACTAATTACAATTACTAAAATGGTCCCGTAATTACTAAAATGGTTCCAATGTCTTCGAATCTAGGAAGAAATAATTATACACTCTTAGTAATGTTTCACCATATTTTCTTGGTTGTAATTTTCTGATTTCTTGAAGTTCTGTGTTTTCCTCTTTTTGTAGTTTCCAGGATGCTGCTGTGTTATGACAGTTTTCCAGCCTCGCGATAAATGTCTCGAAATAGGTTCAGCTCGCACTGTAGTGACTGTGCTGAGGGAAGAAAGCGAAGGAAGCCTCTGTCTAGCTTCTCTCTAGTCGTTATGGTCAAAGGCCGGTTCATACAGGTAAGACCTACTAGTCTACTACCTAGCTGGTGTAGGGCAAATATTATAGTGAAATTTATTTTTTAATGAAACTTGCTTTGACGTTACAGTTAGATGTTTCTTGCCTTACTTTATTTTGAGTCTAGCCACAGTTCAGCTTAGACGTTTCTCTCGCCTTAACTGCCAACTCAGCTATAATGAGTATACTGACCGTACACTGTCGGTGGGAAGATGAGACGGCGAGGGAGAGGACTGGACACCCGCCCTCAGTGAAGTCGCTAACACTTCATATCCATAGCTGCCTCTCAGTTTAGCTTAAGGGACTGCTTTTCTTCGTCTCCCCTCCTTCCTCCTCCCCTCCTCCTTCTTCATCCTCTCATCTTTCTCCCTCTTCTCCTCAATCACTTCCTCCTTCCTCTCCGCCTCCTCCTCTTCTTCTTGTTCTCCTTCAGTCTGTCCTCCTCCTCCTCCTCCTCCTCCTCCTCCTCCTTCTCCTCCTCCTCCTCCTCCTCCTCCTCCTCCTCCTCCTGGTGGAATAATACAACTGTTAGAAATGAAATTGAAAAACCGCTACGGTTGATACCATGTCAACTGATCGTCAATGAGTTGCCAATCCGTCATCTGACGAAGCAGTTAGATGGAAAAACTACTGGACCGTCTGGGTATTCAGACACAACAGGTTCAGCTCTGCAAACCTGTGAGCAGCTTCTTATCTGCAAATTTACTGCCATATTAAACTAGCAAGCTTCCGGAATTATTGACGGTTTCAGATTTAAGTACAGACGAAAAGTATCTATACGAAATTTGTCAGAATATTATCAGTGGATCGTTTACTGAGGAGCTTGCTAGACGTAATCCAGGGAAGATGAGTCATTCCCGTTGGCTAACAGCAGCTAACAGAATAGGCCTACAACGTCTTTGTGTTACGTCGGAAATCCATCACCAGCTTTAAAGATGTTGACAACATTTATAGTGCAGGGTAGTCTATTAATATTAGTAGTAGGTTAAATATTTACATAATATATAATATGAATTTATTAAGAATCATTGCATTAGGATATGCACTTGACTCTGTGTCCATTTTACTTACCCGCCACTGATATGTTTATTTTTTATAGCTGTTATGTGCAATTTGTTTATGTAATTGAGAAAATTATTGTTTATTCACAACATTAAAGCGTATTGTTGTTATGTTTACAGGTATATGTTCCAGTCTGGTTTTCAATCAAAACAAAGCCCAGCTGCAAAGATGGTTCACATTCTTTACCGGATGAAGTAAAGGCCGTCATCGATCCAGTTATAAAAAGAAATGGCTGCGTTGCGTACCAAGACAATGTCTTATTAGCAACGATTACAAATGAACAAGAACATATAAAGCAAGTGGGATTGCGTCGACTTCTTAAGCTGGCCAACAGCAACCGAGGGATATCAGAAAGTGTCAACTTCAACGCCGAAAATTTGTTATTTGTCTTTTAGCTTCGTCGTTATTTGGTGAATAGGACAATGAACGTTAGGCCTACATCATAAAGAGAGGCATAGCCTAATCTAGAAAATAAGACATTCGTTAGGTTTTGATGTATATATTATTATATTAAAACATGTAAAACAATGTCGCAGCTTCTATGAATCTTATATCTTACCTAAGCGACACTGCATTATTATTATGGATCTTATCTGGGATGCAGATGGGATCTTTAGTGAGGCTGTAGGTCATAGATGATAGACGTAACGGGCAGCGGTGGTCAAGGATCTCATCCGATGGGGGCATAGGCCTATATAGTTGGCGAAAGATGAGCACGGTCCAGGTCATACGGTCGCTGTAGAAAGACTTGTGCATTTTTCTGGAAGTGGCGCTATATAAATGTCGGATTACAATTACATTTTAGTTTCCGAGGCGTTGAAGAGAGTTTTAAAGTTTCTTGCGTGAAATCGTTTCAGTCGATCTGTACAGGTTGAAACGCATATCGCTACTTCGTTAATTAAGTAGGCTACCGGTCT
The DNA here is from genome assembly GCA_963556255.1 of Allolobophora icterica. NCBI lineage: Eukaryota > Metazoa > Annelida > Clitellata > Crassiclitellata > Lumbricidae > Allolobophora > Allolobophora icterica. The sequence goes on along the minus strand of OY744609.1, from coordinate 10,435,406 downwards.
ATCAGACCACAGTAAGCTAGATAGGCTTAATAGCTGGTGAGAGCTAATGAAGAGCTTCGACGATTGGCCTAATTGAAGATTGTGGCCATTAGGGTTAAAGGTGACAACTTTACAAGCGAAATTGACGGAGGTCGTTAACTCTACTTGAAGCTGAAAGTACAAATCCACAGGTCTACTTTAGTAGGCCTAGCGCTAGCATTGGGTTGCGCGATGGTTGCTGGATCTTCAGTCGGTGATTCGAATCTGTACCGTATGGATCGCTGTCTGGTTAACTCGGCTGTACAATGGATGCATCGACTGTTAGTGGGAAGAGGTGTGCCGAGGCTAAGAAAACGAAGTCGCTAACTCTTCTACTTAAAGCTATTATTATTATTATTATTATTATTATTATTATTATTATTATTATTATTATTATTATCATTATCATTATTATTATTATTATTATTATTATTATTATTATTATTATTATTATTATTATTATTATTATTATTATTATTATTATTATTATTATTAGCGTATTATTTATTAGTAACTTCTATAGCACCGCTGTCTAACGCATAAGGCATCAACTGATGGTGCACCAAAGCTAAGCCGTATAATCAGGTCCATATAATCAGGTCAATATCCAGACGATCAGTCCACTAAGACAGACAGACAGACAGAAAGACAGCCGAGATATATATAGGCCCTATATATATATATATATACATATATATATATATGTACACTGTGAACGGAAAAAAACCAGACCTCTCTTATTACTACGATAATTTTTGTAATAATTCTCATATTTTAATAAAACTTGGTGGAACTTCAGTTTAAAGGATATGAATCATATAAATATTATTTTCTAGTTATAATGTGTGTTCAAAATGTCCTCCTTTGGCATCAACACACGCACAAAGACGCGCTCGCCACTGACTAATTGCTGAATCGATTACAGCTTGATCAAATTCATCCCATGCCGGAGCACCATCAAGGCAGTTGTTGATTCGCTATCCTGCTAACTTAGTACATTTAATTTGGTTCACCGACGAAAAGCTGTTCACTGTTGCTTCACCTTCAAATGGTCAAAATGATCGCCTGGTTGCTGCCGTCGGAACACTGAAGAAAACCATCCCTGCGAGTCGATTGCTACGCACACGCTCGACATTCAGCAAGACAGTAATGGTTTCGGTCGGTGTGTCGGCGCTGGACCTTAATCCCGTGGACTACAAAATCTAGGGTGTGATGCAAGAAAAAGTTTACAAGACAAAGGTGCGCGATGTCGGAGTACTGCGTGAACGTATAACTTAGGCATGGGATGAATTTGATCAAGCTGTAATCGATTCAGCAATTAGTCAGTGGCGAGCGCGTCTTTGTGCGTGTGTTGAGGCCAAAGGAGGACATTTTGAACACACATTATAACTAAAAAATAATAGTTATATGATTCATATTCTTTAAACTGAAGTTCCACCACGTTTTATTAAAATATGCAAATTATTACAAAAATTATCGTAGTAATAAGAGAGGTCTGGATTTTTTCCGTTCACAGTGTATATATATACATATATATATATATATAGGGTGGGTCAGCATAAATGAACCCAATGAACTCCGCCAATTTTTGTAAGTTATTTATACTTAATGCGTCAAATTAAAGATATTTCACTCTTGTATTAGCCTTGAAAAAGTCGAACTGATACTAGTTTAAATTTTAAGGAAATGTATGGTGGTTAAGTAGGCCTATATAATTTGAAAAGGTAAGTCTCAAGTGGAGGATGAAATGACATCGGCGGCTGAGCAGAACGGACATATACAGAGACAGGCAGACAGAAGCACAGACAGACAGAGGCGCAGAGATTGACAGAGACAGACAGACATAGAGATAGAGACAGAGAGAGGCAAAAGAGAGAAAAAGAAAGAAAGAAAAAGAGAGAGAAAGAAAGAAAGAAAAGAGAGGAGAGAGAGAGAGAGAGAGAGAGAGAGAAAGAGAGAGAGAGAGAGAGAGAGAGAGAGAGAGAGAGAGAGAGAGAGAGAGAGAGAGAGAGAGAGAGAGAGAGAGAGAGAGAGAGAGAGAGAGAGAGAGAGACGCAGGAAGACAGTTGAGCTCTGTACGATCGTTCTTTGCGATATTAAGATTTAAACTTTGTCCAACAACTTCACCTGATTTCGACCGCAGAGTCTACAAAGGACTCAACGTTAAACAAAGTTCGTTTTATTTATGCAACCCAGCTAAGCTAGAGTCATTGTAGACGACATAAGCGCCGACTTTTGCTTTTGTCTCTGGGTGCCAGTCAGGGGCGGATCCAGAAGGTTTAGGAAATCATCTCCGAAAAAACTGCTAACCTTTTTTTTTAGTCCTCCGGAAAATTCCACATTATTTGGTCATTTTCTATCGTTTACTACGTGTTTACACATAAACAAATTTAAAATCTGGGGCCATGTCTCCTAAAATTTGACGACTTTTTTTAGGAATTCATCCCCAGAAAAAATTTGACGACCTTCTTTAGGAATACCCCAAAATATTGAAATTAAGGTCCGAATTCTTCTGGGGGCGAGGCCCCCACTGAACTTTTTCTCTGGGTGCATTGGCACCCAAGGCCCCCAAGAAGTCGGCGCCTATGGTAGACGAGGTTCAAGCAGGTTAACGGCTTGCGCGGGTTTGGGTCAGGGTGTCTTTGAAACCACGTACTACACTACAATGCATTTATAAAGCGCCACTCTAAGAAAAAACTCGTCAATGTCGCCAGTGGTTAAATTGCTCATTCAGAGGTGGTGGGTCTCTAAATATTTGCAAATCCAAAAAACCAACGGCTAATTCTAAATTACAACAGGAACGTCATTTCAGCTTTTTCCAGCATTGGCTTACAGTTTTGGACATGTAGACTACATAGGCTACAAAGCATTTTAAAAGAAATACCAAAAAAGGCGAAAAAAATGTTTGCGCGTGAGCGCAGAAATTTTTCTAACCTAATTTTTGCCTCCCTCTGGAAAAAGCTGAAATGACGTTCCTGTTGTAATTTAGAATTAGCCGTTGGCTTTAATTTAATAAGAGACTGCCTAAATCTGTTGCACGCTAATCACTACACTATCTATCCCGCAAGGGCAGAAATTTGGTTCGAGGTTTCTGCTTCACTCGTGCCCCCTAGCCAACTCTGCTATAATATGAGTACACCGACAGTCCACTGTCGGTGGGAAGACGAGACGGCGACGGAAAGGACTGGCCACCCGCCTTCATTTGCCAAGGCTAAGAAAATGAAGTCGCTATAACACGTCATACCCGTGGCTGTCTTATCAGGGCTAGATTAATAGCTTAATTTAAGGGACTGCAAGAAAATGTGTTGCAGCATGTCGACTCTTAGCTATCCATCCACGTACGATAGCTTTCTTTGCACGCTGGCCAGATTTTCAAACGATTCCAGCTAAGCATTCCGAAGTTCCGCAAATCAATGAAGCAAACTACTGCGTTATCGCTCGGATGTAGGCCTAAATCTACTTCTGCTGCCACAGCCTTGGGTTACTACCCTTCGACAGCGATTATGAAACAGCAGGCGATTTAAGTAAACACATAGGCTCAAGTAGTTTCTATTAGGGCTGTACCGAATATTCGCTTCGTATTCGCTTCGGGGCCGAATAGTGGGTCAAACAGCTATTCGGTATTCGGCCGAATAGTAGCGGTCGGACCGAATACGAATAGTGGTCACGTGACATCTGTTTCTGCATAAGCGGCTGCTGTAGCGAGTGGACTGAAGTAACTTTCTCATTAACATAATATGCTGTGGTTGCAGCCAGGCGTTGCCTACTGCCTGGATCGTGGTATCGCAGTGTCAGTAGTCTCATTCGTTGTGTACAGTGACTGTTTACTTTTAGTTTATGTATCAACTTTACTGAACTGAAACTTTTGTTTACATTTGAAAGTTTGAATGTTGTCGGTAGACCTATTTTGTACACTATTCGTATTCGTATTCGGCCGAATAGTTGGTCCAATTATTCGTATTCGGCCGAATAGTGATAATCACCTATTCGGTACAGCCCTAGTTTCTATGATGCTAGTAAATAGGCCTATTGAACCGCACTGTGAGGCTGACGAATGCTAATCTGATCGTATAAGTGGTGGATCTCCCTATTGAGGTGATGGGTCTCATCAACAGGGAGACCCCATTTTTAGGTGGCGGATCTCATAATTTGGGTTCTGGGTCTCACAATTCAGGTGGCGGATCTCAAATCAGAGGTGCCGGATCTCATATCCGGCGGGATCCGGCTGAATTTAACCACTGAATGTCGCTCCCGACCCGAACCAGTGAAATCACTGTCAAATAATAGGCCTACAGACTTTATTCGCTCGTGAAACTATGGAAGAGACAAATTTACTGAGGAGCTCGAGCCGCAGCTCTCGAGAAAGGCGATTCCAGCTGGTGGACCCAACAGGCCTCCTTACTTACTTACTTACTTACTTACTTGAACAAGTTATGTCTAAAAGTTCATTCATTCATTCGAGAATTTGTATAGCACCTGATGTCAAACGCTCATATACATAGCTGACTTTCTTAACACAGGACAATTACCTGATGTCAAACGCTCATATACATAGCTGACTTTCTTAATACAGGACAATTACCTTATGTCAAACGCTCATATACATAGCTGACTTTCTTAATACAGGACAATTGTGGCGCAATAGAAGCCGGGACTTTATTCTGCGCCTTTCTCATATCTAAGAATGCGAAATCGGCTGGTATGAGAACTGATGTTGACCTATAAATTAGTCTAATTTAATTCATACCCACTGTAACTGACTGCGGTGTGTCATGCAGTCTGAATTAGCAATAAACGAAATTATCTATCTAGATGCGAATTATATTTCCAGTAAATGTAAGCCAAGCGTTGTTTTCCGAAGCTTTCTTGGGTAAAGAAATAACTTACAAACAAAAAGTACATTTGTTATAAATTAAGAAAAAAATGTTTTTTTAACAAGATATGAAATATTACTGGCAGAGTCGTGTTAACGGATACAATTCTATATATATAGCGTCAATTGTACACATACTATATAACACATATTCTATGGCTGTACAAAAGGCTCTCTTCATAAGCCTCTAAACTTTCGGTTGCTTGAAAGGGGATTTAAGGCACGATAGGAATGCATCTGCATGTACAAAAGGCCCTCCTTATCACACGTTACATTATAGTGCGAGGTCTAGCAAAACGCGGTTAAGAACAAGTGACTCAAATAAAACGCAAGCTCGTTATGACGCGGTAGACTTGATCCCGCATAGAAAGGTCCAGCCTATTATGCCATATACTCGGCCTAAATTGTAACGTGGATTTTGTAATGCATTGAAGCCATTTTACTTTTAGAACATCGGGGAGTTTCTTGCTATGGAAAAATCCATTCCATTGCATCAAACAATGCTCTGATTTGTTTTATTGTAATAGATTTTAAGTCAATTAAGGCTCTAATTTGTTTTATTGTAATAGATTTTAAGTCATTTAGGGGTGTCTTCTCTTGGTTCCTGTTTATTTCTCCTTTCAAGACGAGTGCTCAACGCTGATTGGCTGGATATTTAGAGGCCAGACGCGTCCAATACAGTTGGCCGAACGATTGGCAGGTCGACCAATCACAAGCTGGGATGTTTTCTTGTGAAATTAAAGCGAAGTTCCTATTGGCTGCAATTATTTCATCCTGAAGCCGTTTTACGCCCTGAATCAAGAGGGTTGTAGCTGTACACTGTTCTTACTCCTAAAAATAACGAAGGAAAAAACATAATTAGGCCTACACACATATTAGGCCTACTATTAATAACTATTACTATGAATTCATTGTTAGTTTAAAAATGTTCGTTTGTCGAAGACACGCCTGTGTATGTGTAGGCCTATGTAAGCTTATGTGTGTATGTATGCATGTTCGTATAGGTATGTATGTATGTATGTATGTATGTATGTATGTATGTATGTATGTATGTATGTATGTATGTATGTATGTATGTATGTATGTATGTATGTATGTATGTATGTATGTATGTATGTATGTATGTATATATGTATCTATAAACTTAGATTACACTGTGATTAATAATGATAATTATACATTGCGACGCATAGACTGCGAAGCTCTTACTGTACAGTTATCGATAAGCACCGCCTACTTCTTTCAGTTCTAGTTTCGCATTCACTAAAAAAGAGCTGCACTTTGTTCCTTGTCAATCATCGCGTCGCTCATGGCATGCACCACTCACTTTTTTTTATAAAGATTACTGAAAAAGCACCGCCCCTTTCATTGAAAGACACAGTCACCGCTTAGCTGCTTGTAGGGGCGGTCCTCTTTTCAGTTGTTACGCCCAGAAAGGCTTGTCTAAATACATTGTAGGCCTAATCTAAGTTTATGCACACATACATGCATACATACATACATACACAGTAACGAACATACATACGAACATACATACATACATACATACATACATACATACATACATACATACATATATACATACATATATACATACATACAAACATACATACATACATACATACATACATACATACATACATACATACATACATACATACACATATACATACATACACATATACATAGATGCAAACATGCACACATACATACATACACACACACATACATACATACATACATAGGCAGCTACGAAGTCGTTTCAGTTATACTAACGTTGTCGTTGGAGGAGAACGATGAGGCAGATGGAGATGATGAAGAGGAGAATAGTGATGACTGCAACGCTGATTGTCTCAATCACCATCAGCAGCTCAACTCTCGATAACGTCAAATCGTCGGCTACATCATTTAAAATCAGAAAACAGATGCAACTAAGAGATCGATTGCTCAACATATATCGATGTTTTGATGATTGAATAGCATAATAGAATAGAGCAGTTCCTTCGGCTATAACCCCAAGAGGTTGTCATGGGCATGAAGTGTTAGCGACTTCATTTTCTTAGCCACGGTTTACGAGGACATGTGGCCAGTCCTCTCCCTTGCAGTCTCATCTTCCCACCGACAGTGTACGGTCAGTGTAAACACAACAGCTGAGTTGGCTAGAGGGCGCAGCGAAATCTTGAAGCAAACTCTACCGTGGCGGGATTTGAACCTCGGTTCACAGTCCCGCGTGTTAACCACAATGGACTATCACAGATGGAAGGATAGAATGAAGGAAGGATAGACAAATGGAAGGAGGGCAGGAAGGAAGGAAGAAATGATAGACGGAAGGGATGAAAAGAAGCAAGGAAAACAAGAAGGAATGAAGGAAGGAAGGATGATGGTCGGAAGATAGGACAGATGGACGGACCGTACTAAAGAGGAAAAGACTGGAAAAAGATAGAAGCAAGAAAGGAGGGACAGATGGAAGGAAGGAAGGAAGGAAGGAAGGAAGGAAGGAAGGAAGGAAGGAAGGAAGGAAGGAAGGAAGGAAGGAAGGAAGGAAGGAAGGAAGGAAGGAAGGAAGGAAGGAAGGAAGGAAGGAAGGAAGGAAGGAAGGACATGTGGTAAACGAGTAGGTGGACGGAAGGAAGGAACGAAGGAAGAGGGCAAAAGAAAGGTCAGACCGTCCCGGGAGAGTAAAATTGGTGGGGTAGAGGAAAGGAGCAACTAAGGGTGGAGTGTCTTCGGATGCCACATCCGGAACAATAACTTGTACTAAACCAGGCAGACATATTGACCGAAGCAGCGGAGGATTTTTAAGACCTGAGAGCAAGGTAACACCGAACTCCGCCACTCCTCCTATTCTGGCAGTGCCAGAATAGGAGGAGACAGCCTGGAGAAAGGAGGAGGGCGACGCTAATAATCTATGTTATGAAACAGTGCCATTAAACAGCAACTAACCAAGGGACATCTGCGTGGGTCGCACAACAATCTACCTATGGCCTGAACGAGTCAGAGGTATTCTGTGTCTTCTCCTTACCCCACCCTTTGCCCTCAGAAATCGGACCTTGTTCTACGCCCACAATATATTCAGCTGTTGCTGAAGGCATCGACAGACAGACAGACAGACGGACGGACAGACAGACATACAGACGGACGGACGGACGGACAGACGGACGGACGGACAGACGGACAGACAGACACACAAACACACACAGACACAGACACACAGACTGACATACAGACAGACAGATAGACAACAGGACAGACAGACAGACATGGGGAGACGAAGAGATTTAGACGTACCTGTGTTGATTAGATTTAGAGATCTGACTGAAAGCTGAAGATATTTCTCATCCGATCGATGATGATTGATTATTGATTTGTGATCTGTTGTCTCTTTCTCCTTTGCAATCAATCGATCGCTTTCTTCTTTCAGCTCGTAATAAACTGAACAACGCAAAACACATATAAATGAATGTGCATAGGCCTATCTATATAACCTACTAGCTGGTTTACCCGGCGTTGCCCGGGGTTATAAGTTTCAATCCCTGTAGCAAATAAGCAACAAAAGTTAATGTGAAGTGAAATCCCTACGGCGGCGCCATCTGGCGAATCTTTAGAAATGCGTGCCGGTGACAGAGAATTGGCGGTCAAACACAGAGAATCTTCTCGGGCGGCGCCACCTGGCGAATGAAAATAGGTCGACTCGAATTTGTTTGGACCAGGTATAAAGTGTGGGTTTGGGAGAGGTTTTGTCCCGGGACACCATGGAAGCGGTGAAAACGGGGAACGCGATGCCGACCACTGGGTGTGTAATGCCCACCCCGAGACAGCAGTGAAAGTTTGGAGTGAAAAGGTCCAAAGCTGTAGAAATGCATCGCGGTCAAACATCGCTGTGACAGACAGACAGAGTCTTCTCTTTATTTATAAAGATGTATGTATGTGTGTATGTATCTATGTATGCATGTATGTACGTATATATGTATGTATATATGTATGTATGTATGTATGTATGTTTGCATGTATGTTTGCATGTATGTATATGTGTATGTATGTATGTATGTATGTATGTATGTATGTATGTATGTATGTATGTATGTATGTATGTATGTATGTATGTATGTATGTATGTATGTATGTATGTATGTATGTATGTATGTATGTATGTATGTATGTATGCATGCATGCATGCATGTGTGGATGTATGAATGTACGTAGTTATGAAACAAATCAATCGAAATAAAATTCTAATATCAAGCGGAACAGTGAAATAAAATTCTAATATCAAGCGGAACAGTGTACATGAACAATATACAGCGGAACAGTGTAATGAAGAAGACGCTTGAAGCATGTATTTAAAATTCTGCACATATATAAACGAGAAGCAACAGGGCGCCATGAATTATGCATCGCAAAAATTCGTCAATTTATGCACATGTGAAACTTGTATAATTTTTGCATGTGCTGGACAAATGGCGGACTCCGAGTGTAGTTTCTGTCAAATACGACAATATATATGACAAATACGCTTTGCGTAGCCCTCCTTTTTTATTCGGGGCTGGGACTTGCACAAGTGCATGTGAAAACGGAAGTTGCGGAGTTGATTACTTCCATTTTACTTTAAACAGTTCTCGCCGTTCGCGTTATGCAATGATTAAACGCAACCAAAGCCTCAAAGGGAATCGTTTTAAAGATGTCGAAGTTAGTAGCGTACGATGAATTGTTTAGCGGCATCTTCTGGTTGCTATAGGGACCGTTAACATAGACCTTATATATACATGTACATTACTCTATATAGAGACAGTATTCCGATCTATCTATATATAGTATTTAGTTTCTTCATAATCGACAAAGGGTCGTAATTAGCTTCGCCTTCTTCTGTTATCTGTTGGTTAAGTTATAAATTTATTATAAGCAATGTTTTAGCTGTCAAAAAGAGCGGGGGACCGAAAATTTGACAGATTACCAAAGTACACCAGCGCAAGTCAAAATCTAATGTTGTTAATATGACGTATACACAGAATAACTGACGACTCTTGAGATATTTTAATTTCATCATGACCTCCAACATCTTTTCAGTTAATTAGCTGAGGGAGTTAAAGGAAGAGCTAGGGTGTTGAACTTTCGGGCAACTAAAAAACTGACTAAGTCTCCCTATATATCTGAGATGCTTAGGCCCCTTCTGAAGTTCTTAAGTCGGAGATTTTTCTTCACACAAACTCAAGGTTAAGTGAGGGACTCCAATGACTTATAAGCAATCTGTTCACGCACGTATACTATATATAGGGGCCAATCCTGTTAAATATTTCAAGTCCGGGCACGTCCATCAGGGCAGAAAAGCTCAATGCACTCGAGATAGTTTTAACATATTTATATAAGTATATATATATATATATATATATATATATATATATACATATAAAACCAACACTCCAACCTTGCAGTACATGTATATATACAGTAGATTATATATGTATATATATACATTGGTTGTAATTTTTAGATGGTATGGGATGGGCACATATATAAGAATGTGGTCCGACGTTTGAGAATGTCTGATTTGACCTTCGGCCAATAACCGCGACATTCAATCAACGATATGATTCGTCCGTTTGTCGACACTGAATCACTTGATTGAAACTGATCCAATGTCTGGAAGCGATATAACTCAGTGGTTGGATCAGAACCTTTGATACATGCATGCCCACTCATGAGAAACCAAAGCCATGGCAGGGAGAGGCGTTGCATGGGGAGAAATATGACGCAGACAGCCATGCACAGACACCCAGAAAGACATCCAAATATCTGTCTCCTTTCCGTCTGTCTGTATATTCCCTTTGAAACTCAATTTATAAATGAATTCAAATTTGATGAAACATTTATATAGCTCTTGTTAGGAGTCAAAGAAAGAAATAAAACGGTTAGGCATTTCCTGTTATAGGGGGAAATTGTGGGGAACTTAGCGCCGTAGCTATTTCAGACTCTATAGAATATTTGCCCTATCAATGAAACGCTTGGGTAAATTCAAATTGCCCCGACCAGAAAGCATATGTTTCTTTGGGCATTGGTTTCTGGAGCGGATCCAGAGGGATCCACACCAGATCCACCAGAGGTGGAGACATGGCCCGTTTTGGTTGAAGGTGCTATATAAACGGGCGCTATATAAATTGGCGCTTACGTCTACAAGAGCAGTGTAAAGAACAAGAAACAAGCATGCAGCACGAGCGCATCCAGGATGGGGCAATTGGGTCATGCACTCGTCCTTACCCTGAGGTATATCTCTGGATCCGCCTCTGATCACTGCTTCCAAGTAGAAACCGCACCCTCCTTGGATCATGAGGTGCGGTTTCATGGAGTGCGATTTTGTTTAGATACGACCATTGATTAATGCTGCGTCAATTGCGATAACACGGCGCTATAGAAGTCAGATTATGTTAGATAAGAGGAAGAAATCGATGACCTACCTTTGCACTTTTGCTTGCAGTCTTCCTCGGCCAGCGTGTCTCCGTTGATTCTACCTGGATGACAATCATCGCTACACCTGACACAGGTGTTCATGACCGTGTCGCAGAAGTGTGATGCCAAGTCGCAGACGGCGTAAGGTCCGCATCTCACGCTTGCGTCGGGCTTCGGAGACTGGAGACCCGTCCTTCTTGTCGCTCCGGCATTAACCGCGGACAGGTGTCCGCCTAGAACAGTTAGAACAATGTAGAAGATAACGACGAGACTCTCAGGTTTCACAAAGAGCCAACTCCCACGACGAGATTTAGTGCGGGAGCTGAAGAAAAAGGAAATTTCGGCCATTTTGAGACGATTTCTGAAGATGGCGCTTCGGAGATTCAGTCAGCGACTTCTGCTCTTACGAGTTCTGGTATGCCGCGTAAGCAGACGTGTTTTATAAGGCAAACGTGGTTATAGTATTACGCTGGGTCTTCCCCAATCAAAAAACTTTTCCACTGACGTAATTGTATATTTTTGTCAAAAAAGTTTAGGGGTTCACTCTAAATTTTCGATCAAATTACGCAGTACAGACCGACATGCTGATGAACAGGAAACCTGTGACTTTCGGCCATAGGTCAAACTATCTGAATAAACAAAAGGATATGACACCATGTTCAAATGAAAGAGCCTGTTCGAAGTGACCTCCGTATCTAGTTTACTTCGGAGTTACTTCAAGTCACTTGGCTGACCCGGTGTTTGTTTTAGAAGCGATAAAGCAATCAGCATTTCCGCCCAGCATTGACGAATCAGCATTTCGCAGTAGAAAGTAATTAATTGTCAGATTACGACAGCATTTATCGTAAGCCTTAAAGTGCAATTCGTGCAGATCGCTGAATAAAAAGCATCTTTAAGCGAAATACTCCAGTTTCCGGTCTCAGGGGGTGGCGAACCGTGCGGTCGCACAGGGTCCGCAACTTAGGGGGCCAGAAAAGTCATAGAAAATTAACATGCACAATTGAACATATATACGGCAGGGAAAGTTCCTTTCTGTGAAGAAGTAGCATTATACATGTATGTTTAATTTACTATGTTATTCTGTTACAGATGCACTTATATGGCTAAATTTTACTTGTTGTACTTGTTAACAATCTACTAAAAATAAAATGATTAGCAATGAAAAACAATTTGACTTGATACATGGGGGCCCGTACAGTATACGCTCTGCACGGGGCCAGAAATATCCTAAGGCAGGCACTGAATACTGTATGTCTGTGTCTTAGAGATACAAAGCTGATTTAAGATGTTCTTATAAAGAATGAACGACTGAACGAACGAATGAGCAAATGCATGGTTGAATAAAATATAAGTAAATAATTCGTTAATGAATTCAATTAATGAAATGAATTAAATCGA
>OY744609.1:10412676-10417676 GCA_963556255.1 Allolobophora icterica | reverse complement strand
TTCTAGAAAAAAAAAGGTTCCGGAACGGAACAAAAGGTTCCGGAACGCAACAATTATGAGCGGGCTAAAATCACGGGGAAAATGGGATTGGGGAGTGGGAGGGGTCTCAATAAACACTGAAAACAGTTTAAAAACACTTAAATTAAATTAAAATAACTAAATTATTGTTTTTATTATTAAAATAAATAAATTATTTTTTAGTAGCTGGAAAAGGTGCCGGAACGCCGTTCCGGCGCGTTCCGGCTGAAAAAAGCCCTGTCTTTGTTACTACCAACTGCCACACTTTGGTTTACATAATTATAGTTAACACAATAGCCTATAGAGCATTCTTGTCAAAAAATGTTCCTCGTTACCAGTATGAGAATTGTAGAAAAAAGACCGGGGGGTTAGACTTTGATCCACGTGGAGTTGGGGTGTGCAATGAAGACTTAACTGTGGGGTCCTAAGAAAGACTGGGGGTTGAACTCCCTAACTCCCCCCGACAATTCTCACCCTGCTCGTAACACTGTCCGCCCTACTTATTACTCGATCATGTAGTCTCGGCCTCGTAGATTAGCGCTGTGGCCTCAGCGGTGGGAGGTGAGGGTTCAGCACGTGGTCCTGGTCACGCAGTACCGCAGCGAAGTATTAGGCCTGTATACTAGAGCACTAGACCTCCTAACGTATTTGGCCTACTATATGGTGGTAGGTTTACAAGGTCTAGGCGAACTGATGTCAGAGGCATAACGCGCATAGATAATCCGTTGACCTGTTGTACTGGCAGAAGCCTTATCTGTGCCTGGGTGTGCATGGGTTCGAAGGTGTTTTCGGGTGTATACGCCAGTCTCGTCTTCGCCATCCTGTAGGGAGGGGAGCAGCCCGCTGTAAAAACCCTTTTCGAAGAAACAAGCGGGACTTGATGACTATGTGCTTACATTCGGAGTTAAAAGGATCAGTTCTCAAGGCCTTTGAAACGGATGAAATTATGAACTGTCGACATTAAAAGTTGGAATGATCTTGCGAATAGCCTATTAAACGCAGCTGATAATTATTAAGCTGTGGGCTGAAACCGTTTTAAAGTCCACGGTTTTTTTTATTATCCAGGGCCAAACGACGCCTTGTGTCTGCCAGGGTCGTTGACTCCGACCTTAACGTCCTTTAAATGTTCTTAAGTATTGATCCAAATGGTTCTAGTTAATCCCAGGCTGTTTACCGAACTCCTGGGCTTCGAAGAGGTTAAGCGTTCGATGGTTCAGAAAGTGCATGTAGAAAATCCAGGCCTACATAGAAACAGAGCTACGTATAGGCCTACGGGGCGCTGAGAGAGCAAGGCTAGAAGAAAAAGGTCGAGGGAGGTCATACGTATGTTTCTTCAAGTCACGCTGATAACGGGTTTTCAGAATTTCTAAAAAGTCCTTCCTACAGGTGCAACATTTGACTTCGTACGTTAGATGTTGGTTCGAATCATGACTGCCAGTCTGAATATAATTTTATGTCGTCGATGGAAACCGTTTTGAAGGTGTCGAACACCACTGGTAACTTAGTAAGCTATTAATAAAAAACAAAGCATGACGTAGGCCAGTACATACTCCGCCACTGCTCGTACTCTGGCAATGCCAGTCCCAAGCTTAGATAAAGGAGGATGTGACGTTAATGATCTTGGTTATCACACATTTTCGTTAAACTGAAACTACTAAGCCAGTACGAGGCAGAAAAAAGACCAGATTAATATCCCAACGCGAATGTCCAATGTATATCGTTGACTAAAACCGTTTTGAAGGTGTCGAATGCATGCTAAACACCATTTTATTAGCAATTTAGTAATATATAAGTTATTTACAAATGGCAAGCATGACGTAAGTTAACAACCTATTTACGTAGACGAAACACATGCATAACGTAATGGCTGATGGGTGGATTTAGAGTTTAACGACGTCTTTATGGCTACAAAGGCCGTTGACGTCAACAGAAATATTATTGTTTTCAAACAATTCTCACCATTCGTATGGCATAATACAGCTCAATATTTATAGTTAAGTGCAAATACTGTCGACCTCTTGAAAGTTTGAAGCATGTTTAGGATCAATTTAAGTTCTTTTACTTTTCATCATATTCAGCTTAAATGTTCAATCTAATTCAATTTCATCCAGTAAACAAGACTCTATATATATATACCTCGAATATAACCTGAGAAGAATCGCTTTGACTTACCACTAAGGAACTCCGCAATGGCTTGTGATGTTCAGGAAGAATAGTTCGTTGAACTAAACCCGATTGGCGGCCATGTGTATGAAGTGTTAGCGATTTCATTTTTCTCAGCCTCGTCATATGGACAACCCTTTGACGCGACGGAGCGCTTTGAATAAGCTGGTGTATTACGCTTAGCTGTCAAGCAAAGCTTTAGGATTTTCGAGATTATGGCTTCGATATGATGGCGGCAGGCCAGTTCTCTCCCACAATGCCTGATCTTCACACTAACAGTGTACGGTCAATGTACTCATTTTCTTTGTCTGACTTCACTGAGTCGATATCGCATGATAATTCTGCCGTCGCGGGGATTTGAACCCGAGACTCGACAATCAAGCACGTTAACCACCGCGTACCAGCCTAACTATACAGTTGCCTTTGAACTATATACTCAAAGGAATCAGACGATGTCGCTCTCTTTCTCTTCGACCAGATAACTATATATCCTCGAAGGCTAATAGCGAGAATGACGGTTAAATGGTGCGAACCAGTATCTGCGAAGCGAATGAAGAAGCCTCTGAAGATGGTTAGGACAGGTCTGGGCAAGGACAGGCCCCCTCCTCTGCCGGGATATTTCGATGACTTAATTGGAAAGAAATTATGAAGTCGGTGGCTTATTTAAGAAATCCCACAGATATGGCCGTATGTTTGTGTGACCGAGTGTGTCTATTTTGAGTTCTAAGAATCGGCGATTACGTACGTAGACCCATCATTCATAATAGAGTAGACCCATATCGCAAACAGGTTGGTGATGAAAGTGATGGTGATGATCCTCGTATAATATACACACACACACGCACACACACACACGCATACAAACATACACACACACAAATACCCACGCGCACGCACACACACACTCATGCACACACACATGCACACACACACACACCCACGTATATACACACATACACACAGGTGTAAACGCGTTGACTTGTATAGCCATATCCATGGAAATGCATGTACATATTCGTAGAAATACAAGCCTACACTTGAATAATTATGCACCACATTATATTTGCATGTATGCATTTGCATATATATGTAGGCCTATTTATGCAAATATTTTCATATAATATTATAGGTGCCTACATGCATGGTTTTATCTGTACACAACGTATGTTTCCCGAACACAATATGTGCGTGTGCGTGTGTGTGTGTGTGTGTGTGTGCGTGTGTGTGCGTGTGTGTGTGGGTGTGTGTGTTTGTGTGTGTGTGTGTGTGTGTGTGTGTGTGTGTGTGTGTGTGTGTGTGTGTGTGTGTGTGTGTGTGTGTGTGTGTGTGTGTGTGGTGTGTGTTTGTGTGTGTGTGTGTGTGTGTGTGTGTGTGTGCGTTTGTGCGTGTGTGTGCGCGTGCGCGTGTGTGCGTGCGTGTGTGCGTGTGTGTGTGTGTGTGGGTGGGTGTGGGTGAGTGTGTGTGTGTGTGTGTGTGAAAGCTATAGAAAGTGTAAATATAAATTTAGTCCTTAATAATATTATGGATTCAGTGAATGTTGTGGTACATAGGAAAAGTTTCCATTACGAGATATTCAAAACAAATCTGAGTTTTCAACAGAATTCCTCCGTCGTAGGCGTCCACAAATACTTTTTTTTATTAATGCATAAACTCGTGTTTACGAAATAGTTTTCACCGATGACGAAATAGTTTTAACGTTTCTGCGTCATGTCCTGGCACGACGGGGTCACGAATAAACGAAGAGAGCGACGCACAGGTATAAGCACACGGACATTTGGGCAGAAACCCTTCACGTGGGTTCTTTTGGGAATTCTACGCCAAGGTCATTTACGTGTAATGCATCAACGTCGTCATTATTTACACCTAAATTTCCAACGGTTTCCGGCGAATTCCAGAGTCCATTTATAGCGCTTACGAAAGCGGGGAAGGGGGAGCGAAGTAGACCCATTCACCTATAACCACTCTTTGAAATCAGCCGAGTGGGCGGGACAGACGGGCGAGATACGTCATCGCTGGAAAAACCCAGTCAATCACGGCCTAAAACCACGTTGCGTGCATAACGTTTGATAGGCCAACTCGTGTACAATAGATGACCGGCCTAAAAAGGCAATATTATCTACAACGATGCATGAGACATCCTGTGACCTCTCGACCTGATCGTTGTACCAGACGAAACGAGCCGAGGTTTCAGTGATGAAGTCACCAACAGGCGGAAACTTCTACACGATCAACACGACTCGATCATATATAAATATTATATTTTTTATTATGGGACACGATGACTAAGGCTGTGATGATAATGATGATGATGCTAATGGTGATGGTGATGAAATTTATTATTATTATTACTATAATTATTATTTTTTATGCCCCAAGGTACATATGATCCCTCGGGGCCTTAAATATTGATTAAAATAATTAAAATAATTAAAATTATTTTTTTTTCGCCCGAGGTAGAAATGATCCCTCGGGCTCTTAGAAACTGCCCTCAGAGAGGCGTTATGTTCAGGAGTTAGCGGTCCTCGTCCCCGTCCGCGACTAGTTATTATTATTATTATTATTATTATTATTATTATTATTATTATTATTATTATTATTATTATTATTATTATTATTATTATTATTATTATTATTTGTCCCAAGGTAAACATAATCCCTCGGGCGTCACAAAAATTTGTCAGGAGGCAAAAGAAAACTAGTTATTCTGGAATGGTTGCATCTCCTCTGGGTCGGGCTATTATTATTATTATTATTATTATTATTATTATTATTATTATTATTATTATTATTATTATTATTATCATCATCATCATCATCAT
>OY744609.1:10400176-10407676 GCA_963556255.1 Allolobophora icterica | reverse complement strand
ATATATATATATGGATCAAGGGTTAGTGCACGTGCACTTAATCGGTAGATCGATTTACTTCCTGCTTGTTGTTGCCATCTTTAGCATCGCTTAGTGGTTGTATGCATGCTCGTAATATTTTGTAATTCCAATCATACATTTATATAGCGCCTCTTCAAGAGAAACTCATTCGAGGCGCTCTCGTTGACCTAACGACGAAAAACCAGGAAGGAAAAACAATGGTTTTGAAGCGCTTACGAAATAGATGTAAAGAAAGACGAAGAAGCTCTCATGTCGTAAGATGCTAAGTATCCTATTACAGAAAGTTGGACCAACCACAGCGAAGCTTCTGTGCTGCAGCGTGGGTGTTCCGGTTGGGGGAACAACGAGGTCAACCTGCGCAGCAGAGAGAGGAAATCTACGGCCAGGAATGGATGAGACCGAGACACACAACTCCCTGAGATAAGATGGAGCACAGTCCACAAGGTAAATTACTCGTGAGCATTAGGATCCTATACTCAATGCGTTTGTGCATCGGCAGCCTATGCAATTCATCCCGTATGAAGCTGGGCATAATGCCCAAACCTAGGTATACTCCTAATCAATAAGTATCCTCGGCATGCATCCTACATTGTTGCGTACAATTCGCGGCACATTACATGATACATTGATTGGTACCTTGGCAAAATTCCCACATGGAGCCCATATGGGACCCATATTCACATATGGTACCCGTATTGAGACAATATTGTACCCATCGAAAGCCCAGATAAATACTGACTTACTTACAGTGCGATGTACATTGCTCAGCACACTGCTTCGTACATTTCGCTTTAGGTCTACATTGCGTTCTACTTAGCTCGATATAGGCTTGCAATGCTCCGCTCGGTACACTGCATCAAACATTTTGCGTTTGGCCGACATTACGCTGTGCATTGATTTGCACATTCATCCATAGATACATTGATTGCATCGTGTTCTGTCGTCTACTTCTTGATCGTCTGCTTTCCTGATCGTCTGCTTTCCTGATCGTCTGCTTTCCTGATCGTCTGCTTTCCGGATCGTCTGCTTTCCTGATCGTCTACTTTTCTGATCGTCTACTTTTCTGATCGCCTGCTTTTCTGATCGCCTGCTTTTCTGATCGTCTACTTTTCTGATCGCCTGCTTTTCTGATCGCCTGCTTTTCTGATCGCCTGCTTTTCTGATCGTCTGCTTTTCTGATCGTCTGCTTTTCTGATCGTCTACTTTTCTGATCGCCTGCTTTTCTGATCGCCTGCTTTTCTGATCGTCTGCTTTTCTGATCGCCTGCTTTTCTGATCGCCTGCTTTTCTGATCGCCTGCTTTTCTGATCGTCTGCTTTTCTGATCGTCTACTTTTCTGATCGCCTGCTTTTCTGATCGCCTGCTTTTCTGATCGTCTGCTTTTCTGATCGTCTGCTTTTCTGATCGCCTGCTTTTCTGATCGCCTGCTTTTCTGATCGCCTGCTTTTCTGATCGTCTGCTTTTCTGATCGTCTGCTTTTCTGATCGCCTGCTTTTCTGATCGTCTGCTTTTCTGATCGTCTGCTTTTCTGATCGTCTACTTTTCTGATCGCCTGCTTTTCTGATCGCCTGCTTTTCTGATCGCCTGCTTTTCTGATCGTCTACTTTTCTGATCGCCTGCTTTTCTGATCGTATGCTTTTCTGATCGCATGTTTTTCTGATCGCCTGCTTTTCTGATCGCCTGCTTTTCTGATCGCCTGCTTTTCTGATCGTATGCTTTTCTGATCGCATGTTTTTCTGATCGCCTGCTTTTCTGATCGCCTGCTTTTCTGATCGCCTGCTTTTCTGATCGCCTGCTTTTCTGATCGTATGCTTTTCTGATCGCATGTTTTTCTGATCGCCTGCTTTTCTGATCGCCTGCTTTTCTGATCGCCTGCTTTTCTGATCGTCTTCTTTTCTGATCGTATGCTTTTCTGATCGCATGTTTTTCTGATCGCCTGCTTTTCTGATCGCCTGCTTTTCTGATCGTATGCTTTTCTGATCGTCTGCTTTTCTGATCGCCTGCTTTTCTGATCGTCTGCTTTTCTGATCGCCTGCTTTTCTGATCGTCTGCTTTTCTGATCGCCTGCTTTTCTGATCGTCTGCTTTTCTGATCGTCTGCTTTTCTGATCGCCTGCTTTTCTGATCGCATGTTTTTCTGATCGCCTGCTTTTCTGATCGCCTGCTTTTCTGATCGCCTGCTTTTCTGATCGTCTGCTTTTCTGATCGCCTGCTTTTCTGATCGTCTTCTTTTCTGATCGTATGCTTTTCTGATCGCATGTTTTTCTGATCGCCTGCTTTTCTGATCGCCTGCTTTTCTGATCGTATGCTTTTCTGATCGCATGTTTTTCTGATCGCCTGCTTTTCTGATCGCCTGCTTTTCTGATCGCCTGCTTTTCTGATCGTATGCTTTTCTGATCGCATGTTTTTCTGATCGCCTGCTTTTCTGATCGCCTGCTTTTCTGATCGCCTGCTTTTCTGATCGCCTGCTTTTCTGATCGTATGCTTTTCTGATCGCATGTTTTTCTGATCGCCTGCTTTTCTGATCGCCTGCTTTTCTGATCGCCTGCTTTTCTGATCGTATGCTTTTCTGATCGCATGTTTTTCTGATCGCCTGCTTTTCTGATCGCCTGCTTTTCTGATCGCCTGCTTTTCTGATCGCCTGCTTTTCTGATCGTATGCTTTTCTGATCGCATGTTTTTCTGATCGCCTGCTTTTCTGATCGCCTGCTTTTCTGATCGCCTGCTTTTCTGATCGTCTTCTTTTCTGATCGTATGCTTTTCTGATCGCATGTTTTTCTGATCGCCTGCTTTTCTGATCGCCTGCTTTTCTGATCGTATGCTTTTCTGATCGTCTGCTTTTCTGATCGCCTGCTTTTCTGATCGTCTGCTTTTCTGATCGCCTGCTTTTCTGATCGTCTGCTTTTCTGATCGCCTGCTTTTCTGATCGTCTGCTTTTCTGATCGTCTGCTTTTCTGATCGCCTGCTTTTCTGATCGCATGTTTTTCTGATCGCCTGCTTTTCTGATCGCCTGCTTTTCTGATCGCCTGCTTTTCTGATCGTCTGCTTTTCTGATCGCCTGCTTTTCTGATCGTCTTCTTTTCTGATCGTCTGCTTTTCTGATCGCCTGCTTTTCTGATCGCCTGCTTTTCTGATCGCCTGCTTTTCTGATCGTCTGCTTTTCTGATCGCCTGCTTTTCTGATCGCCTGCTTTTCTGATCGTCTACTTTTCTGATCGTCTGCTTTTCTGATCGTCTGCTTTTCTGATCGCCTGCTTTTCTGATCGTCTGCTTTTCTGATCGTCTGCTTTTCTGATCGTCTGCTTTTCTGATCGTATGCTTTTCTGATCGCCTGCTTTTCTGATCGTCTGCTTTTCTGATCGCCTGCTTTTCTGATCGCTTGCTTTTCTGATCGTCTGCTTTTCTGATCGCCTGCTTTTCTGATCGTCTGCTTTTCTGATCGTCTGCTTTTCTGATCGTCTGCTTTTCTGATCGCCTGCTTTTCTGATCGCCTGCTTTTCTGATCGTCTGCTTTTCTGATCGTCTGCTTTTCTGATCGCCTGCTTTTCTGATCGTCTGCTTTTCTGATCGCCTGCTTTTCTGATCGTCTGCTTTTCTGATCGCCTGCTTTTCTGATCGTCTGCTTTTCTGATCGTCTGCTTTTCTGATCGCCTGCTTTTCTGATCGTCTGCTTTTCTGATCGCCTGCTTTTCTGATCGTCTGCTTTTCTGATCGTCTGCTTTTCTGATCGCCTGCTTTTCTGATCGTCTGCTTTTCTGATCGTCTGCTTTTCTGATCGCCTGCTTTTCTGATCGTCTGCTTTTCTGATCGCCTGCTTTTCTGATCGTCTGCTTTTCTGATCGTCTGCTTTTCTGATCGCCTGCTTTTCTGATCGTCTGCTTTTCTGATCGTCTGCTTTTCTGATCGCCTGCTTTTCTGATCGTCTGCTTTTCTGATCGCCTGCTTTTCTGATCGTCTGCTTTTCTGATCGTCTGCTTTTCTGATCGTCTGCTTTTCTGATCGTCTGCTTTTCTGATCGCCTGCTTTTCTGATCGTCTGCTTTTCTGATCGCCTGCTTTTCTGATCCACTGCTTCCCTGATCGTCTGCTTTCCTGATCGTCTGCTTCTCTGATCGTCTGCTTTCCTGATCGTCCGCTCCATCTGTCGTCTGCTTCCTGGTCGTCGTTATTGGCAACTGAATTATTAATAACGTGAAATGTGAAAATCTTGAATTCACCTCTGATTCTGTTGACTTTTTCTCATGTCTTCCGGCATCTTCGTCTGGTTTGGTGACAAAATATGTTCCGAGGCGATATTCATTCCACCACTGCTGTCGTATTGTACGATAATAACCGGCCATTTTGAATGGTGTGATGTCCTTCTGCTAACATTTAATAGGCTGCCTGCGGTTACGGTTGTTTTACCCTTGCCCTCCAAATGGTGGCAACTCTGCAACAACCCCGTCTGAACTGTGGAAGGGCAAGTGACCTGCTATTCATACTTCTCGTACAGCAAACATTCTGAAACTGTCTTAAAATGCAATTGTTTAGATCAATCAGATAGTCACGTGTGGAGCGATTTTGTGAGGTAACTAAAGGCCCTATATTAAGTGTCTTGCATGTATATATGTATGTATGTATGTATGTATGTATGTATGTATGTATGTATGTATGTATGTATGTATGTATGTATGTATGTATGTATGCATGTATGTATGCTTGCATGTATATATGTATGTATGTGTATATGTATGAATGTATGCGCTTATGTATGCATGTATGCTTGCATCTATGCATGTATGTATGTATGCTGCATGTATGTATGTATGGCATGCAGGTATGCATGCATATATGTATGCATGCATGAATGTATGTATGTATACATGTACATATGAATACATATATGTATGTATGTATGTATGTATGTATGCATGCATGTATATATGTATACATGAATATATGCATATATATACTTGCATGTAAGTATATATTTATGCATGTATGTCAGCATATACAGTGAATCCTCGTATGGATCAAAGCGTATCCGCTGATCAGACGATTGACGATAATTAGGAACCGGTTTCCACAGTGAGACCGAATAGTTGCGTCTTTCAATTTGCCGAGTATATATCGCCCTAGCGCTGCTCCCCGGCCGTGACGTCATCGTCTGCAGAAGAACATTCGTCCGTCTAGCGGCGGCTGACGAGTACTATTAATCACGCAACAGTAAAAGCGGCGAACGTATGCGCCGCCTTTGTGTGTAGACGATGAGAGAAGCAGCGGCGCAGAAACGTAAGAACGAAACGAAAGCAACAGAAATTTAGTTAATTGAGGCACAACTCTGACCTTCTATGGTTAGTCATTTATATATTCATGCGCAAAGAAAACTTGAAAGTTTACGCTTAAGAACGCTTGTATTACTGAGCTATTACTAATATATACTTATATATAAATATATACATTAGTACATACATATATATACATATATATATGTATGTATGTATGCATGCATGTATATATGTATACATGAATCACTTAAACTTAAACTGGAAAGTCCATGTTAATTATATAGCTCAAAAGGTCGCTAAAAATATAGGATGAATCTCTAGAATTGGGTACCTGCTCACAGTCGAAATTCAGAGGAACCTCTATTACTCATTAATTTTTCCCTTTCTTAATTACTGCAACTTCATCTGGTCCACGAACTATCAAACGAGGCTCAAGAAGTTAATAACTCTGCAAAAAAAAGCTATTAGAATGATCCAGGGAGCAAGAAAATGGGAACATTCCGTCCCTTTTTTCAAAGAACTAAAAATAATGAATATCAATCAGATAAACAACTTTCAAATGTCTGACTTCATCTACTGCTACGAGCATGATCAACTACCGGCCTCCTTTAAAAATTACTTTGCGAAGGCCTCGGAGGTGCACAAGCATGATACGCGGGGAGCCTCACTATAGTGAGGCTCCCCCCGTCCAATTAATAGTCGTACGAATGTGAGACGGTTTAGTATCAGATCAGCTGGTCCGCTAATCTGGAACCAGATCCCAGTCGAAATTCGTTCGTTGCAGAACAGGCATTTGTTTAAGAAGCAAATAAAAAGCTTTCTTCTGTCGCATGTAATGGTACTGGATAAATAACCAAAAAGCACGATTTGATTTTGACTTTAGTGGATTGGTGGAGACGGGGCCCGGCTCGTGGGTGTTGTTACTTAAGGTTTGTTAGTTAAGTTTAGTTAAGTTTAGTTAAGCCATAAGTATTAAGCGCCTCCAAGCGGGGAGGGAGTAAGACAATTAAGCCAGGTACTGGATTGTGCTACTGTGTGGCGAGCAACCATGCTGTGCCATCCTTTGAAATTGTAATTAGTTATTAGCAGGGCATCCCCGTTCAGCGGGATCTAGGTCCCTTAGGGGCGCCCATTGCCTCTTGTGACTACAAGAACTCAATCAACTGCATAAACTCAGCTAAGTCATTGGTATTACAAGACTACAAGAATTCAATCAACTGCATAAACTCACCTGTTGAAGTGGATATGAAGAAATGGGAAGTTGCATAAGTATTAATTCTTTTTACCTTGTAATTCATAGTTACTGAGTTTACAGATTCTGTACTAATTATATAAAAAATTTTGTTGTTGTAAATGACTGTCAAATGTTGTCATTGGATGCAATAAAGACAGATGTTATGTTATGTTATGTTATGTTATATATATATAATTTTAAGCTTAATTCTATATTATATATGTATATCCTTACGTGGTCGCATGTCGCGGTAAAATCAATTTTCTCGGTCGGGTCTGTAATCGCCTTTAGTCGGTCCACAACCTCCGAGTCAAGTCCGATAAACTGGCAAACCATGTGACAAAGAGACACATACAACCAGACGGACAGACAGTCAGGCAGCCCCGATTGTGGGTGAAAGAGACTGGTTGCCTTGTGCTGGCTCTGTGGCTCAGTGGCTCTGTGGCTCTTTGGCTGTGTGGCTATACGGACGGATCTTAGCAACACATCATCGACGATCCATATGCCACATCAAAGAGAACAGGTTCCGATCAGCCGCATTTCCAATCACTCAATCCCAACCCAGGAAGACCCATCGCCTAATAAGGACCACAGGTTAAGAAGGACCACAGCCAAAGAAGGACCATAGCCTAAGAAGTATGATGGCCTTAAAAGAACCATATAGGCTAAGAAGGACCATATAGGCTAAGAAGGACCATAGCCTAAGAAGAGCAATAGCCGGCTTAAAGCTGTCTAAGTATAGTAGTCCTATTGAGAATCGGTCTAAAAGTGTGGACTTGGGCGCATCGCCTAATGCTGAGTCGAAATATTCGTTCTCAGCTTAAGATTTAACTTTTTAAACCTGCTTATTCTCCTTATATATAGGCTGCCTCTCTCAGTCATCGATCTACCCATCCACCCACCCACACATTCATCCACCCATCCTGATTTGCACACCTGTGTGACCTCGCGCGCTGAATATGTTGCATACGTATGCATGCATG
>OY744609.1:10395182-10399976 GCA_963556255.1 Allolobophora icterica | reverse complement strand
TGGCGCTGCGTAGTTTTGAGTGAATGCCTTGCTCAAGGTCCCCTACTGCGCAACCGTCTCAGAAGAGACTCGAGACCATAGTATTGGAGTTAGAAGGCGATCGGTCCAACCAATAGTAGAGTAGTTTCAGTTTAACGACACTGTGATAACACAGATCATTAGCGTCACCCTCATCCCTTATTCAGGCTTGGGACTGGCACTGCAAGATAGGCTATCGTGTCCATGGGCGTCCGGAGAGGGGGCAATGGGTATTTGTCCCCTGGATTTTTAAAATATTTTACAAAAATAAAATCTTCATTATTATGATTATTCCAACAGTCCCAACACGATTTTCAATGCTAAAAACACTTAATTGTTTAGCTAAGTCAGCTATGCAAAAAACTCATTTTGATCCCCATAAAAAATGTTGTCCCCTAGAAAATTGTGCCCCCCCCCGAAATATTTGCCTCTCCCCTTTAAAAATTAATGCGGACGCCCATGATCTTGTCCCTTAGCCTATGTATAGCATTGGTTGACAACGTTTCAAAGGTATCTAAAGAGAGCGCTCTAACCTATCGTCTACCCTACCGTGTTCCCGGTGTTCCAATGGTAGTAGATGAAACTGCTCATCAATGTCCTGAAAATCAAGTCTAGACGATTAGATTAAATTCGGATCGCGCAGCTGGAATTACTTCCGTCTTGTTCTTCGCCTAATTAACTTAATTAGCTTAATTTCGTCCGCGTAATTAGGTCAGCACGCCAACGATGTTCGTTGCGATCGGAGTTTCTGTTCGAAGTCGACGCTGAGAGAATTGCTTTCGAGAGATAAAGGGAAGAACGGAGATTTCTTCTTCTTCACGTTCTCTGCAAATGAGAAAAAACAAAAGAATCGGAGAAGTCGTGAACTGCGCATACATACATACATACATACATACATACATACATACATACATACATACATACATACATACATACATACATACATACATACATACATACATACATACATACATACATACATACATACATACATGCATGCATACATGCATACATGCATACATACATACATACATACACACATACATGTTAGAAGGACATAATCCCGACCATAATCCCTCCGGACATAATCCCCACGGACATAATCCCCCGGACATTTGAGGATGTCTGATTAGGCAGTTCAATTAGGCGGTAAGAGGATTATGTCCTAGCCTGGGGTTTATGTCCGGGTGATTATGTCCGGGGTTATGTCCGTCTATCATGTACGTATGTATGTATGCATGTGTGCATGTATATGTATATGTGTATGTATGTATGTCTGTATGAATGAATCAGTGTGATTCTGGTTAACGTTAACGATAACGAAAATATTCACTAACGAACAAAAAATGATTTCGTTTACGATAATTATAACTGTAACTAAAAATATAATTCACTATAACTATGACTATAATGAAAATAACACTAACGAAAATTCATCGCTATTTTCGTTAATGAAAACAAGGTGCAATATCGATAAACACGAGAACGTGAAAATGCGGTACAACAGCCTATGTTCACCTCGGATTTTGGATTTGTGAATTAACCCAGTAGTAGTGGCTCATTCATCGATATTTAAAGCCTATATGTAGATATCGAAGGGCTCATTTTTATTAAACGTTATTATCGTGTAAACGTTTCTATAGCGATTGCGACCCAAGTTGACTAGCGCAAATTCGAAAAATTAATAGTCAAAATGTCTCTAAAGATCTTGAGCGGAGCGACCGCATGCGTGGGTATGCTGTCTGGAATCATTTCAGGTAGACTCTACGAATCAGTCTAAACTTCTAAAGCGTATGTAGTTGGTTATTATTATCATTATTATTATTATTATTATTATTATTATTATTATTATTATTATTATTATTATTATTATTATTATTATTATTATTATTATTATCGTTATCGTTATCGTTATCGTTATTATTATCATTATCATTATCATTGTCATTATCATTATTATTATTATTATTATTATTATTATTATTATTATTATTATTATTTATTTTTTTTTTGCCCTGAGGTACTTCCCCAGCTAACACACCCACACGGGACCCAGACGGGTCCCATACGGGTTGCCATACGGGACCCGTACGGGATACCCGGCGGGATCCCGCCGGTTTTTGTCCGCGGTTTCCGTACAAGACCCCCTTGAACAGTAGGGGCACACACCATACATCTGCCCCCCCCCACCCCCAAATTTTTAGGAAACAGCAAAAAAGTCACCCCAGTTTTTTTATACCTCTTTTGAGCAGATCAGTTCAAAACTCTTTTTTTGACCTGATCAGTTCAAAAACGTCGCCCCCCACCTGTCAAACAAGAACTCTGCCAGTGGCACAGTTACAGTATAGTATGCAAACTGTACTGTAAACTGTGCTATATAGTTAAAGCAATAAATAATCAACAAAAGCGTTAAATGACACATCAATTTAATAAAGTCAATTTAATAAAGTAAAGTAATCATGCAGTCGATCTGCTCTGTAATTTCATTTAACAATAATGTCATCAGCAGTATTGGTGAACTCCTGATCAACACTGATCGACTCTGACTCGGTCTCTTTGAATGGCGCCGATTTCAATAGTTGGCGGCCTCCAGTGCCATGATCCCTAGCATTACCAAACCAAATGGCCAACTCGTCTTCAACCATTTTCCTCGTGCTGTCCTTGGTAGCAATATTATGTTTTACCGAACCTGAAATTTCAAACATGCAACATTTAGATTAAAAATAACAAGTTACAAAGAACAAGAATTAAGAATTTGATGTGCTCTGATTTGTATTGTAAAATGGTATTATTCCAATAACTCTTTCTGTTATTAAATGACAATATTTAGAGACACTGCCTGCACAATGTTGACTAATGTAACATAATAAAACAAAATGTAATCATTACACCCGTCAATCACACAGGCTGTTACCAAGCTACTAAGAACTAGTGAATGCAAAGCTTAAGAGTGAATCATTCATATAAAAGTAACTAAGAAACCATTTCATTCTACAGAATCATGGCCTTTTTAATATGTTTGTTCAACACGTACTCCCGTTTAAAATATTCTAATTGCACCTTGTTTTCGATCAGTTCATTAAGGATTGCAGAGATATTATAACTACATCACAAAGACAATTAAATGGTTGTGTACTTTAAAATTTCTCAGACTAGTCTTCAACGTTGTCGACTCTTGTTGCATGAAGCCCTGCAATATCGTCATTCTCATCTTCACAGAGTGCAGTACTTATTGATCTCGACAACTATCCAGTTTTGATGGTCACGGCAGCTGCAATGTTTAATTCAGCAGCAATTACCCTAGTTTTCAAGTTTATTGTAAACGTTCAACAATGTATAAGCTAAATTTAAAGGATACTATGTTCAAATGAAACTTTAAGCTAAATTTATAGGAAGTTTAAGCTAAACGTTCAAGTATAATCTATGAAACTTTAAGCTACATTTATTGGATAAATGTTCAAAATGTTTAAATGAAACTTTAATGCGACTTAACTGAGAGATGTCAACATCTAACACGGATAAACTTGAAAACTAGCGTCATTGCTGCTGAATATTTGTCGATGTGCTTTCATTTAAATAGCCTTATTGGTGTCTGGGCGCTAATTAGTGTTAAGGTGCGACCTCTTGTCACACAGTAATACATAGCCCCTTGAATTTGGGTCAGACCATAACATTAGGACCCTCATAGCGCAAGTTTACCGTACAGTCCATAACCCTAACCAGGGCTGTAGTCGAGGGTATACGCGGGTATACACTATACAGTGTGTACTCACCTCTAGAGACCGTATAGGCCTACTCACCTCCCAAATAGTTATATTTATTTATATTAAAATACTGTAGCGTATACTCACAAAATACTGTAGCGTAGACTCACCTCTAATTTGTTTCGGAAAACTAACCCGTAGCGTGTACTCACCTCTAATTTTACCACTACAGCCCTGACCCTAACCCACTGCAATCTCCGTTTCGTCTATCCCGACCACAATTAAATAGGCCTACAGCATTTACATAAACTGTTAATATACGCAGATATAGGTTCATTAGTAGGCCTATAATAAATATAACGTAATCTTACTTTTCACAGAAACACATCGCGATCTGTCAAATATGTGTACATTTGAAACGGCAGGCACACAAAATGGCGGACCGGCGGTAGAAATACGAATACCGGTAGGAGGCGCCACCGACGCGGGCTGGACCGTAAGGGTCCCTTACGCAAACCGTGGTCAAAAACCGCGAGAATCCCGTACCGTCAAACCGGATGAAACCCACAAGGGACCCGTGCGGGTGTGTTTGCTGGGTCATTCCCCCAAGGTCTTATAAATTAAAAGTGCTATGCTTCTGGAACGGCTACACCTCATCCGTGTCGGTTGCTTTGGCAAAGGAACCACTGAACGCCACAGCATTAAAGCGTTAAAGCGTTATTATTATTATTATTATTATTATTATTATTATTATTATTATTATTATTATTATTATTATTATTATTATTATTATTATTATTATTATTATTATTATTATTATTATTATTATTATTATTATTATTAAGGAACATGTATATAGTGCCCCTTCAAGACAGTCTACTCAGGAGCGCTTCCAGTCCATCCACGGTAAAAAAAAAAAGGCGCGCAGTCTTTAAATTAGTATAAAAAAAGTGGAAGAGTGACCCATGGGGTCGTCCATTTATATATCAACAAAATGGGGCGAGGGATTTTAAAAGTGTGAAAGTTCTTGACAAGGGAAAGGGAGTGTTCAAGACAAATTAACGTCAACAAT
>OY744609.1:10382682-10392682 GCA_963556255.1 Allolobophora icterica | reverse complement strand
TATGTTACAGGTTGCATTGTTGTCAGCTTGAAACTGTGATTAAACAAGAATTGATTGATTGATTGATTGACTGATCGATTGATTGATTTTGATTGATTGATTGATTGATTGATTGATGACTGCCTCAGGTTTAGCTTAAGCGAGGACTGCCCTTCTTCTACTGTAACATGGACTCGTGTAACAAAGCATGCATTTACACAGCTGATGATGCAATTGAAATTTATGTAGCGCCTCTCGGATTCGTTTAGTCGGTTCCTGACTCGCACCGTGTACTAGTTGCGTTATGTCAGCTACGATGTTTCAATAAACGAGTATTCATTCATTCATT
This sequence comes from Allolobophora icterica, assembly GCA_963556255.1. NCBI lineage: Eukaryota > Metazoa > Annelida > Clitellata > Crassiclitellata > Lumbricidae > Allolobophora > Allolobophora icterica. The sequence continues at coordinate 10,392,354 of OY744609.1, read as the reverse complement.
CATTCATTCACTTACTATTTAGACTCTTGTCCTTTAAGGGAACCAGTGAGGTTTAGCGCTGTAAAGTTGCCCCTTTATTTAACCCATGCCCTTAATCTTCGCCTCCCACAACGAGGACTACACACCTCGGAAGAGACTCGAATCTTCCCTTCACATCTCTGGACAACCCCTCTGACACGACGTAGCGCTCGTGAATGGGTTGGTGCCCAGCGCTTACATTTAAGGTAGCGCTTTAGAGTTTACGATTACGATAACGATTATGGCGTCTTTAATGTGTCTTGAAAGAGGAATTAATGTAGTCAGATCTACGCTTCCAGGAATCAGCTGTCATTGGAGAACAAATACAACAATGACTAAGGAGGACAATATGACATACATGTAGAGAGAAAGAGAGAGAGAGACAAACAGACAGACAGACAGACACAACAGACAGACACAGACAGACAGACAGACAGAGACACACACACAGAGCGAGGGGCAGACAGGTGGGTGCGGAAGGTGATGGATGTCCCTCGTCCGCTAGGGACCCTGGTCGATTCTTCTAACATCACGATTATTTCTTTCTAGACCCAGCCCTTCCTTTATTAAGCGCTAGTTTATCAACCGATAGAATAGCGCATAATAAAGGAAGGACTGACATTTTTATACGGCCCCTGGCATCATCCGATATTTTTTTAAAAGAATTCTATACATCAGTATGGGGCACAGACATACATGAAGCAGTGCATATATATATATGTTATTATTTTTTGTTGTTGTTATGGTGATGGGATGGTGGTGAGATTGCGGTGGGATGGTGGTGGGATTGCGGTGGGATGGTGGTGGGATGTTGGTGGGATGGTGGTGGGATTGCGGTGGGATGGTGGTGGGATGGTGGTGGGATGGTGGTGGAATGGTGGCGGTATGGTGGTGGGATGGTGGTGGGATGGTGGTGGGATTGCGGTGGGATGCTGGTGGGATGTTGTTGGGATGGTGGTGGGATTGCGGTGGGATGGTGGTGGGATGTTGGTGGGATGTAGGTGGGATGGTGGTGGGATTGCGGTGGGATAGTGGTGGGATGGTGGTGGGATGGTGGTGGGATGGTGGTGAAATGGTGGTGGGATGGTGGCGGTATGGTGGTGGGATGTTGGTGGGATGTTGGTGGGATGGTGGTGGGATGATACCTACAGAATCCTAACATTTCTTTATTCTATTGCGGATATATGGAGAAGAAAGAGAAAAACAGCGAATGGGGGAATGGGAAGACAGAAGGTCATATGGGAAATGTGGGAGTAGTAACCCACTCACTGTCTATGCTCTTGTATCAGTTGGGCTAGCTAGCGAGAAGGCGCTTTAGAAGTTATGCGTAGAAATTGCGAGGAATGTATTGGAGGAGGGAATAAAAAGATAAGTAATTAATTAGTAGAATATAGTTGTGAAGAAGGGAGTTTATATATATATATATATATATATATATATATATATATATATATATATATATATAGTAGCAGAAAATTTGGGTGGAAGGTAGTGAGGAAGGGAGTTTATGTATAGTAAGAGAGGAATTAGGAGGAAGGTAGTGAGGAAGGAAGTTTATACATAGCAGCAGAGGAATTTGGAGGAAGACAGCGAAGAATGGGGTTTGTGTATTGCAGCAGAGGAATTGGGAGGAAGACAGTGAGGAAGGAGGTTTATACATAACAGAAAAGGAATTGGGAGGACGGCAGTGAGGAAGGGAGTTTATACATAGCAGCAGAGGAATTGGGAGGAAGACAGCGAGGAAGGGGATTTATACAGAGCAGCAGAGGAATTGGGAGGAAGACACTGAGGAAAGGAGCTTATGTATAGCAGCAGAGGATTGGGAGGAAGGCAGTGAGGAGGGGATAAAGGGCCGAATGAAAGAGAGAAGGATGTGTTTTAGGGGAATGCGGGTCCATGACTGATGTTGGTGTCGTCTGCCTTGCTAAGGCGGGCTGTACACACAGAGGCCAGCAGGTGCCCGTTTCTCATTCACCCGGAACATCGTCTGCCACCGTCGCTTGGCTGCTGCGGCTGCTGAGGCTGCCGCTCTATCGCTCATGATGTAATGCATCCGTGCCTCAGAGGACGATCACTCGTATACACCAGCAGTCGAACAAACTGACATAGGAATTGGCGAACGGACAGAGGTACAGACATACAGACCGACAGAGAGGCAGAAAAACAGACGTGCAGAGGCAGACAAAGAGGTGGACAGAGAGGCAGAAAAACAGACGTACAGAGAGGCAGAAAAACAGACCGACAGAAATGCAGAAAAACAGACCGACAGAGAGGCAGAAAAACAGACCGACAGAGAGGCAGAAAAACAGACCGACAGAGAGGCAGAAAAACAGACCGACAGAGAGGCAGAAAAACAGACGTGCAGAGGCAGACAAAGAGGTGGACAGAGAGGCAGAAAAACAGATGTACAGAGAGGCAGAAAAACAGATGTACAGAGAGGCAGACAAACAGATGTACAGAGGCAGACAAGCAGACGTACAGAGGCAGACAAAGAGGTGGACAGAGAGGCAGACAAACAGACGTACAGAGGCAGACTAACAGGTTGACAGAGAGGCAGAAAAACAGACGGACAGAGAGGCAGACGTACAGGCGGATGGACGGAGATAGGCCGTTACGTGGAAAGCACTAGAAAAATTTTGGCGAGTAGAAGCAAACGAGACCCTGAAATGTGCAATTGTATCTGCATGTCCAGGGAGTGACTGCCTGCATGGCTCACTGGCTCACTGACCCACTCACTGACTCACTAACTTACTCACTGAATCACTGAATCACTCATTCGCTGGCTCGTTATCGCTTTGTCCATCCATCCATCCATCAATCCGTCCGTCCGATCTGACGGAGCAGTGTCCATCTGTCGACAACAAACTAACCCACTACGACGATGATACTCTATCAAAACGTGTAGCTTCTCAACAGCCTTCACTTAAACATAATGTTCTAGAATCTAGAATTTATACGTGCTTAATGAGTAATCGCGAACTGTTGCGCATTCAGAATGTAAGTTATATAGGGATGTATGTATGTATGTATGTATGTATGTATGTATGTATGTATGTATGTATGTATGTATGTATGTATGTATGTATGTATGTATGTATGTATGTATGTATGTATGTATGTATGTATGTATGTATGTATGTATGTATGTTTGTATGTATGTATGTATGTATGTATGTATGTATGTATGTGTGTGTATGTATGTATGTATGTATGTATGTATGTATGTATGTATGTATGTATGTATGTGTATGTATGTATGTATGTATGTATGTATGTATGTATGTATGTCTGTGTGTATGTATGTATGTATGTATGTATGTATATATGGAGGTATGTATGCGCATATGCATGTATAAATGTAGGTATATATAATCGTAATGGTAAACTCCAAATTTCTAAAGCACTACTCTAAAGTTAAGCGCAGGGCAGCAGCTTATTCACGAGAGATGCGTCGTATCAGAGGGGGTCCATATGTGTGTATTTATATATTTGTATGTATGTATGCATATATATATATATATATATATATATGTATCAATGTATGTATCTATGTTTGATAGTCTGTATATATTTGTGTGTATTGATCAATGTTTGAATGTGTTCATGTATGCATACATTTGCTGTTCAAGTCGCACTTCTAAGCGTCGTTGTAAATAAATCTCCGCCATGCACAGGATAGGATAGTTAGAAAAGCTCACTTGGAAGTTCAGATCATCCAAGTATAAGCTTACATACGCAGCTGCGTTGGCTAAAACGTAGGCTACGTCCTATGCGCCTCTGTCACTCTGTGTTAGAGAGCGTGCGAATCGCGGTTCGCATCCCGATGCTGGCTTATTTCAGAGATTTAAATCTCGGACTAGCACGGTGTGAAATGGGCGCCCATTCAAATGGACAGCGGTGGTGAAGGATCTCACCTGATCAATTCATTGCAAAAAGAGCAGGGTCGAGGCCATCGGTTGCTTTAGCACGGTCAAATCACGGAATATGGCGTGGCACTCATTCAAACGGGTGGCGGTGTGAAGGATCTTATACCCCATCAATTCATTAAAAGATGATCAGGGTCGAGGCCGTATACTGTCGCTATATAAAAACGTGTACATTTACATCTAAAAGGTTTCTATTATCGGCGAAAGTCTACTAGAACGCTATACATATACTTCGATGTATATTATAGCCAACCCTCTAATACGATAATCCAATTTGAAAATCCCTACGCGCAGCTTCCACGTTGTCCTGTGGGTAGATCCTTGTTTTTTTCTAACGCAAAGATTTACTATTGGTAGAAAACTTACTGTCTGTATACTTCTGAAGAAATTGATCCAATCCAAGACGATCTCGAATCTCATTCTCAGCACCATTAGTCAGGCTCCATTCTCATTTTCCATCCTAATTTCAACTCCATATCTCAAAACAGCTGCATCGCAAAAATGCGGTTTTGAGCTACACCTGTACCTCGGTATAACGCTATCATATTAGAACCGCTTATAACGAGATCGTGTTACACCGAGGTCTATGGGCGTCTGGAGGGGCGCAAAAGGGGGATTTGCGGAACCCTCGATTTTGCAAATATTTTACAGAAATAAAATCTTTTGATTATTATGATTATTACAACAGTCCCAAGACGATTTTCAATGCGAAAAATACTTAATTATTTAGGTAAAATTCTTGATAATTATTTATTTAAAAAATTTTCTATGCAAAAACGTCATTTTGCCCCCCTAAAAATTGTCCATTTCCTAAAAAAATCTTAGGACGCCCATGCCGAGGTCCATTTCTACAGATGAACTACACTGGGGTAAGTAAAGTAAAGTAAAGCTCCCACATCCCATAATAATATTACAATAATAATATTCGTTTATTAAATTCAAACTGACAAATATGCAGTTAAACTACATGACATAGTAGTAGCAATGATAACAAGTTTAACAGGAGTCGAATTTAACTGTATGGCAGCCTGCAAGGCGCCCAAATGTCCTATTGCTCATTTTGCAGTCACCCCCTAAGGAGTGTCGGGAGTGAAAAGGCTGAGTCAACCTTAAATGGGGCTGGCGGGTACTATCGAACCCGCGTCCTTCTGATCTTCGTGCCAGCGTGTTACCATTCAACCATCTCCCCGATGTGTGTCCAAACAACCTGGCCCAAGGTCGTTACAGAGACTCTAACCCGTAACTGCATGTAATCGACCAAGCGTGTTATCGACCGACCATTGTGTCGCACTGATCCATATCACTGCGTGGAGCAGTCTTCCTGACTATCTGAAGAATGTGCCATCGCTCTAGACATTCAAATCACAGCTCAACATTGATCCTTCTCATCCTTCATATGACTGCCATTGATTATTTGTACAGCACCATTTTTTCGGCCTCAACTGAGCTACGGCGCTACATAAATCGTCTAATTATCATTGTTGTTGTTGTTATTATTATTATTATTATTATTATTATTATTATTATTATTATTATTATTATTATTATTATTATTATTATTATTATTATTACTACTACTACTATTATTATTATTATTATTATTATTATTATTATTATTATTATTACTGCTACTTCTATTATTATTATTATTATTATTATTACTACTACTACTGCTACTATTATTATTTTTACTACTACTACTACTACTACTACTACTACTACTACTACTACTACTACTACTACTACTACTACTACTACTACTACTACTACTACTACTACTACTACTACTACTACTACTACTACTACTACTACTACTACTACTACTAATATTTCTTCTACTACTTCTACTACTACTACTACTATTATTATTATTATTATTATTATTATTATTATTATTATTATTATTATCAGAATCTGCGTTATAAAGGAAATCGTTTAAAGGAGTTTCTGTTGTACGTTGAATGCTCAGCACATTGGCGACTGATAGCTTCGTGTTCAGGCGTCATTTCCGCCGGATATTAACGCCAGCTGTTTTAATCTGGCGCCCCGCGGCGGAGGGGAAATACTCTCGAAGCCGCTAGATCCAACTGTCCGAGACTATCGAGATCCCGATTTGTTGCGTCGTTCGTCGGTAGGTGGCTGAAAGGACGGTCGGTGCCCGGATGTCTTTCGCTAAAAGCCGGTGTCAGAAGCTCTTAGTGGAGCCATTGTAAATCAGACGAAAGTTGCTGAGGACGGGAGGAATAGAGTCTGGGACAAAGAGGAGACTGGGGCGATGGGACGGAAGAAGTACAAAGAAGAGATGAGGGTGGTGCGGAGCAGGAGTTAGATGGGGTCCTGGGAGCAGGAGTTAGAGAGGAGGAAGATTAATACTAGGAGGAAGATTCTAGGAGTATTAAAGGAAGGAGGAGAAGAGGGAGAAGGGGAAGATGAGTTGAAGGAGAAGAAGTGAGAGGAGGAGGAGGGAGTTGGAAAAGGAGGGAGACAGACAATGTAGACGAATAGAAGGATGAAGGAGGAGAAGAAGGAAGAAAGAGGAAGAGCAAAAGGAAGAGGAAGAGGAGGACGACGACGACGCAGGAGAGGAAGAAGAAGAAATGGAGAAAGTATAGGAGAAGCAGACAAGAGGAATACTAGGAGAAGATGGAAGAGGACGAATGACAGAGGAATAAATTATGTATATGAGGATGACAATGATGATGACGACGATGACAACTATGATGATGATGTGTGTGCAAACAACCTGGCCCAGGGTCGTTGCAGAGACAATGATGATGATGATGATGATGATGATGATGATGATGATGATGATGATGATGATGATGATGATGATGATGATGATGATGATGATGATGATGATGATGATAATGATGATGATGATGATGATGATGATGATGAAGAAAATAATGATGATGAAAATAATGATGATGATGATGATGATGATGATGATGATGATGATGATGATGATGATGATGATGGTGATGATGATGATGCTGATGATGCTGATGATGATTATGATGACAACAACGACGACGATGATGATGATGATGATGATGACGACGACATCGAAGTCTGTAATGAGTGATAGAATTAGCCGTGGTAGTAGCCGAATCATCCCTTAGGACCATTACGCTGGCTCCCTCTACCGCTATGTTGACTTGACTGAGCGATGCGTCTGCGACAGAAAAATCAGACAACGTAGAAGACATTTCAGATTAATTGAGTCTGAGAAGATAAAAGAGAAGAAGATGCTCAGCTCATCCGCTGCCACGACCATGACTTCAGTCTCAGCAGCTCAACGATTGACCTCCAACTGGTTCTCTTACACGCACGCAAACACACACATTCACAGGTACACACACAGACACCTACACAGACACACACACCCACACGCACACACACATACACACACACACTTATAAACGCACACACCTAAGCAAGCACACACGCACACACACACGCACACACACACGCACACAAACGCACACACCTAAACAAGCACACACGCACACACGCACACACACACAAACGCACACACCTAAGCAAGTACACACGCACACGCGCACACACACAAGTCAATATTATGTCAAATATAGCAATATACAAAGATTATGATATATATTCGATATTATGCGATATAATGTATACATACGATGATTTATTTACCCTACAGTACACGAGATTGATACACAAGTGTATACATGTATATATCTGAAATGTTGTCATTCACTGTACATGTATTCATACATGGAATAACATCGAGTATATAATGTATATAAATGGCATCGAGTAAGCCTACAATGAATATCTACGGAAATCGTATTAAATATATATACACCACGATATGGAATGATGACAATATAATTGTATTTGTGTATTATATGACAGTAGGGTGGCAGATGACTCTATTGCGGCCGACAACCTCCCTCGCCCTCCCTCTGCCTTCCCTCTGCCCTCCTCTGCCCTCCCTCTGCCTTCCCTCTGCCCTCCCTCGGTCTTCCCTCGGTCCTCGTCTACCTTGCTGTCTCCGTTCCAACTGCCTGTGTGTAGCCATCCGCAATTGAGGATTCAGTCGTTCAACGAAGTCTTAGAGGAAATCGAAAACCTAAGACGGTGGATCCGAACGGCTTTATTAGGAAGATTGCATAGGAAAGAACGACTCTGGCTTTCGCTCTGCCTCTGTCTCTCTGTCTGTCTGTCTCTGTCTCTGTCTGTCTCTGTCTGTCTTTATGTCTGTCTTTCTGTCTGTCTGTCTGTCTGTCTCTGTCTCTCTTTATCTATGTCTGTCTGTCTGTCTGTCTGTCTGTCTGTCTGTCTGTCTGTCTGTCTGTCTGTCTGTCTGTCTGTCTGTCTGTCTGTCTGTCTGTCTGTCTGTGTCTCTCTCTTGCCTTGCCTTATAATCAACGTTCCCTCTAATTTTTTTCCTGTGTGCGCGGAACTGGCAGGTGTTTGAGCAGCCTCATTTCCGCGTGAGCAACACATTTTCAGAAACATTTGTGGTTATAATTTAAGTCATCATCATGTCCAAATGGTCAGTTTCCAGACGGTTCCGAGATTTGGTCTTGATGGCGTTCATTAGACTAAAACCGCGTTCACAGTCTGCACTTGAAGCCTGGAAGGTTGCAGACACATCCAGTAGACAAGCCAATATGATAAATTATTCATCGTTGAGTGCAAAATGGAGTCAATGGACTACCGGTACGTCGTCGAATGTCTTCATTAGCCCGGACTTGAATTTTTCAGAAATTATGAATCTGAGATTACGATACATTTATAGAGATGGCCAGCAATAATTATGTTATCGATCAAAATTTTTACCTTTTAGCATCGTAGTTTAGACACCAAATCCAAATAAATTTAAGGCGGCGCTTCAAGTAACCTATTTTCCAATCGTCTCATCGTTTATCGGTACTTAAATCGCCGACAGCACGAGCTTGTTGGCCCAACTGACAAACGACATCATCAGTGCTCTCACGATAAATGAAGACGTCGCCCAGTTTCCTTCGTCGGTGTTCTGCTGACGTTGGAAGTTCTGTCTCTACCAGCTCACTAAGCCATTCGGTTTTAAACTTAGAACTTCACTTTTCTTGACAAAACTGACTAATATAGTCTGATTCGCTTTACGTTTCGACATCAGTTACAAATTTTAGTCACAAAGAAATATTATGCTGTATCAAGCCGGTTGAAACTTTAAAGTGGAATCCTACACGGATAATCTGATGGACACACAGGCCTAATTAAGGCATCACCGGTTGGAACCTAACTAGCCGGCGCAGCAGCATACTCATAACGGCAAGGCAGCTCACCAGCATCAGGATTATCAGCAAGATCTTTCCACTCAGTGGAGAATCATTGGGCTACCAGCATCCCTCTCAAATCTCAATAGGCTATCAGCAAGATCTTTCCACTCAGTGGAGAAACATTGGGCTGCCAGCATTCCTCTCAAATCTAAATATGCTATCAGCAAGATCTTTCCACTCAGTGGAGAAAACCTTGGGCTATCAGCATCCCCTTTCAATAGGCTGGCCCACCAAGCTGGTCTGCTGGTTATGAGTCAACGCGGACTAGACGTCCCAGTTAATGAGAGACACTGACACAGACACTGGATGTTGAGGTGTGATTACCGATCTATTAATAGAAATCCGTGGTTGTGACCAACGGTTGTGGCTGGTTTCAGTGGCATGCTCCTCTGCGGACGCACACAGATCTTGGCCCTCCGTTGACGCAA
>OY744609.1:10370182-10377682 GCA_963556255.1 Allolobophora icterica | reverse complement strand
AACACATCGTGGCTGTTTTACAAAGGCGGTCCTGCGTTTATTTTACCCGTGGGTGTGATTAGCCACTCGAATGTGTCAGAAACGGAGCTTTCACTATCTAAGTCAGATGTAGTTGACCAGACAAAAGCCGTTGCTCCTGACTACTTCAAATTACAGGCGTTAAGTGACATCTGCGATGACCATTGTGCTTTTGACACCAGGGGTCGCGCGTTACGCGCCTCTTCGGAATAATTTAGACACCTTTTATTGAAGAATCTACTCTAAGAAATCGGTGTTCGCTGTAGGTAGCTGCATGCTGTATCAAAAGAACGGTGAGAATCGTTGAAAATAATTTCCGTAGACGTCAACGGCCTTTGTTGACATCATGTGTGGTTCATTGATGGATCTACCCATCTAGACTGCAGTAGCCGCGGATTTTCGTCATAATTTAGACACCTTTTTAACGAAACTATGTCTCCTATAAGAATTCGGTGTCCGCTTCAGACTGGCTCTGGCAGAATGTGGGCAATTTTTTAACGAAACTAGGTCAACTGTAAGAAAATTTTGTCAACGTCAACGGCATTTGTAACTTCATGACTGCCCGTACTCTGGTAATGCCAGTCCCAAGTTGACCAGACAAAAGCCGTTGTCCTTGACTACTTAAAATTACAGGCGTTAAGTGACATCTGTCGACAGTGATGGCCATTGTGCTTTTGACACCAGAGGTCGCGCTTCACGCCTCTTCGTAAGAATTTAGACACCGGAAAAAGGCGGTGCTAATGATCCTTGTAATGACACAGCGTCGTTAAACAGCAGCTAACTAACACACGGCCTTTGAACCCGCCACTGCTCGTGTTCTGGCAGTGCCAGTCCCAAGCCTGGAGAATAGAAGAGGGCGACGATAATCACCTTTGTTACGACGCAGTGTCAGCAACTAACCAGCCAACGGCCTTTGTTGTCATAAGATGTCGTTAAACTCTGGATCCATCCATCCATGAACAAAATAATATGCATTTCGTCTGTCTATTTCTGGCAGCCATAAGATGTCGTCAAACACTGGAAAAACAGAAAACGGACAAAATAAATGGAAATTTTATACAGGCAACGAGATCTGTGCAAATGCTTTCCAATGGACGTCAACGGCCTTTGATGCCAGAAGATGTCGTTAAACTGCTCGTCAAGCGAACAAACTATTTTAGACACCTTTTTAACCAAAACTACGTGCACTATATATAGGATGCCAGCGTGTTTTTGTGTGCGTTTATTTTTTGTCGGCCTACACGAGGTCTTCGCTTTAGCTAGAACATTAAAATCACTTTTGCGTAAGTTAAAAGTTGCTGTCAACGGTCCTGCCTCTCTCCCGCTCTGCCTGTATCATCCCCCTTTGTCCCTGCCACCCTCTCTACCTCTGCCTCACTCTTCCTTCCTCTCTACCTCTGCCTTTCTCTCAATCCATTTCCCCCGTTGCCTCTCTCTTCCTCTCTCCCACTCTGGCTTTCTCTCCCTTTTCCCCTCTGCCTCTCTCTTCCTCTCTCCCTTTTCCCCTCTGCCTCTCTCTTCCTCTCTCCCTTTTCCCCTCTGCCTCTCTCTTCCTCTCTCCCTTTTCCCCTCTGCCTCTCTCTTCCTCTGCCTCTCTCTTCCTCTGCCTCTCTCTTCCTCTGCCTCTCTCTTCCTCTGCCTCTCTTCCTCTGCCTCTCTCTCCCTCGCTGTCTTGACAAAGAGATACACGACGCCTTTCCTTAATTGTCGCCTCTACGTCGTATGCCCCATCCCTCAATCTATCTCTCCGTATCTCTCTTTGTCTCTGTCTCTGCCTTCCTCTTACAGCTTCTCCCCTTCTCTTACCGTATCTTTTCCTTTCTTTGCCGTATATCTCCCTTTCTGTCTCTGGGTCTGACAAGGTGTTCAGCGATCCGGAAGAGAGAACACTAAACCGTGTAATTTACATCCTCCTCTGGAATCCATCGTTAGATGGCGCCAGTGGTACAACTTATCTTCTCCAGCGGTCATAGACTGTCCTCTCCTCCTCTCCGATCCTCTTACTAATCCTCCTCCTATCCTCTCAATCATATTCCTCCTTCTCTTTCTCTCTATCCTATTCTTATTCTTAGTCTCATACAAGTGCTTCACCTTCGTTTTCTATTACTCACTATTTCAAAGGCAGATAGACGAACATCCAAGCAGATATACATACATACATACATACATACATACATACATACATACATACATACATACATACATACATACATACATACATACATACATACATACATACATACATACATACATACATACATACAGACAGACAGACAGACAGACAGACAGACAGACGGACAGACATAGACAAGTAACTAGAAAGACTATCAAACAAACAAAGAGATCGACACACAGAGGCTCACAGACAATGGCACAAACACACACATACATTAAGAGACATAGACAAAAATGGAGCATATGTACACATACAGGTACAAGCACATGGGTACCCAGACACACAGACAGAGACCGTGCGCGCCCTATCAAACCGATTAGATCGCAGGAGATCGACTTCATGGACGATGAGCCGAGTGCAGCATCTGGCCAGTTATCGATCTGGTGTCAATTGGAAACGTCAAATAGAGATCAGCGTCCATTAGCTGTTCTTCAAGCTACACGTGATCGATATCGTTAGTCTTTCCTTGACTTATATTTCAGCATACATCCAGAGGCGCGTTTACAGAAAACGGGGCCCTAGGCGCAAACATTCTTCTGAACTTTTAGACTGAGAGCCTGAGACTGGCAGAGGCGTCTATCACCCCCTAAGTCATTGCAGCAACTTCCCCTTCCCCTTTTTCCACTTCCTCTTCCTCCCCCGCCCCCAAAATGGTTGCACACACTGACAGATCTATCCCCCTATTTCTTGGATGGAGCATTTGCTCCACGGTTTCTATGGTGTAGACACTGTAGACGCCCCTGGACTCTGGTGATGTTTAACCTATCATGTGCGAAAATCCACCAAGTTGAACCTCAAGCCGTTTTTGTGAGTGTTGTTGACACTGTAAGTACGATTAGTTATAGAAACTATTCTCAAGGAATGTGAACTTATTTGTTTTAATGATTTAGTAAAAAAAACTGACATCCGATGTTGAATCAACAATCAACGCGAAATAAGTGGCCATTTTTACTTCTTGAATAAATTGAGCTCTTAAATTGTCCCCATAAATTCATCACAAATTGTATTGGATAATTCTATAATTGTAAAAATAGTTTCCATCGTTTGGGGGCCCTGCGAGATTTGGGGGCCCTATAGGCCTAGGCGCGCGCCTACTGCGCCTACGTGTAAACGCGCCTCTGCATGCATCATCTCGACATAATTTTATCTTACCTTTGTAGACCTTACCTTGACTTATATTTCAGCAGACGTCATCTCGACGGGTACTCTTCATGGTACTCTTCATGCCCCCACAAAAATTGCGGCTATGAAAGTAAGGTCGACGTCAGCAGCCATAGCAGCCATAAAATTGCCGTTAAACAAAAACTGTTAAATGTACAGAAAAGTTTTACTTTCGATGTCAACAACCTTTGATGCCATAAGATCGGATCGTTGAAATCTCGGGAAAACTGCGGTCCAAATGAGCAGTTAGAACAAAGTTAAGAAGGGTCGATGTGAAGGACCCATGCGCCATAAATGCGATTAAACAAAGGCAATATGCAGCGCCCAATTGGACACCTTTAAAACGCTTTCTACCGATTTTATAATAACCATTAACCGCCTCAAAATGTCGTTCCCTGCAGGGTTGAGAACTGTTTGTCATGTATAGTTGAAGGGACTTTGATGGCGTAAGATGTCATCCAACTCTTAGATTCTAATCGACAGAATGATTTACTTTAGAAACACATCATGTGAAAAAGGTGTAACTTTCGATGTGAGGAAGGGTCGGGTCGGGTCGGGTCGGGTCGGGTCGGGTCGGGTCGGGTCGACACCCACGAACATGGCAGACATAGATGGAAGGACGGACGGATTGATTGCTTGAATAATTAATTGATTAATGGATGGATGGATGGATGGATGGATGGATGGATGGATGGATGGATGGATGGATGGATGGATGGATGGGTGGATGGGTGGGTGGGTGGGTGGGTGGGTGGGTGGACTGAGTTAGAAATACTCAGTGATATACAGAACGACATTCACAAGTCAAAAGAACAGGCAGGCAGACAAATAGACAGACAGACAGACAGACAGACAGACAGACAGACAGACAGACAGACAGACAGACAGAGATAAGAAACCAGACCCCTCACGGCATTGTAAAAGAAATAAAGAAGAACGTGAAGACGGAAGAGAGACAGCCGCCAACAATCGCTAATTAGTCACGACTGATTGTTAGAAACGAACTTCCACCTCTCCTCTCCCCTCCCATTTCTCAGAAACCAGCTGGAGAAGGTTGTCTTAGAAACGGTTGCCATGGCAGCGTGCGTGTATGATTTCACGTTATCAGCAGTCGAACGATTGACCGATGATCCTACCTGGTCGCCAGGTGGCCGAGGCCACTCGTGACAATCAATGGGTGGGAAGCCAGACAGTTATTACTGGCTTTGAATATTCTTAGACCACAACCGCCGAGCAATGACCTGAGCACATTCACTGTGACCTAAATCTCATCTAATCTAATTAATTCTATAGCGCCGTTATCCTAATGGTCTTGTCGGTAGGTGTCGCTAACACATGGCCTTGGCAGTAGTCGCTGGTTAGCTCGCACCTTCACATAATTGTCTGGCAGTTAATAGCCACACTTACGGAGTTTTTGTAGTAAGTGCAATAGTTTGCATGTGAGTAATTGTTATCGTAATTGCAAAAGTGCATTTGCAGAGCGTCTGTTTATGATGGCTTTATGGTGTGCAAGAGCTTCTTTTCTGAGGCGACCTATACTTAGATCTCATTGAATAAGCGTTTGAGAAGTTCATTAAAGCCGCTGTACAAATGCCCAGTTATTCATACGTACATACATACATACATACATACATACATACATACATACATACATACATACATACATACATACATACATACATACATACATACATACATACATACATACATACATACATACATACATACATACATATATTACATACATACATACATGCATATATTATATACATGCATGCATACATACATGCAAGTTTGCACACATACATACATGCATACATACATACATACATACATACATACATACATACATACATACATACATACATACATACATACATACATACATACATACATACATACATACATACATACATACAACATATGAGACAGCAGTCTACAATGAATGTGTTTTGACACGAGACAGTTTAAGTCAAAGGGCTTTCTGTATCCACACTGTAATTCCCATTGCCCATACATTACAATTCTGCTCAGGTCTGCTTGCAAGCGCTCTCATCACGTTATACTATCTGATGTTCTACATGTAGACATCGGGATTAACAGTGGCGAGGGATTGCATGCAGTATAATCATCCATCCTTCGCTGGAAACGTGACGATCTGCTTCCATTAGACGAATTTGTTTCTGCTCTAATGAAAACATGAGAGCGAAGAGAATCGTTGGTTGACAGTGGATAGGACTTCTAGAGTTTCGGTTTCTAATCTAAATGTCGTTTTTGTTGTTTCTGCAGCAAAAGTCCTTGTAAGTATGAGGTTTCGTGGTGCTTGGCTGATTGCGATTGAGTTTCGTTTTGATCTCAGCCGTCGGGGATCGATTCCGGGTGCGTGTTGTGACGTCGACGGTTGTGGAACTGTGCGTGCCTTCATTTTTTCATTGCTTCTCTCTCTCTCTCTCTCTCTCTCTCTCTCTCTCTCTCTCTCTCTCTCTCTCTGTCTCTCTCTCTCTCTCTCTCTCTCTCTCTCTCTCTCACTCTGTGTCTCACTCTCTCTCTTTCTCTGTCTCTTTCTCTGTCTCTGTCTCTGTCTGTCTGACTCTGTCTCTGTCTCTGTCTCTGTCTGTCTCTGTCTGTCTCTCTCTGTCTCTCTCTGTCTCTCTCTCTCTCTCTCTCTCTCTCTGTCTCTCTCTCTCTCACTCTGTGTCTCACTCTCTCTCTTTCTCTGTCTCTTTCTCTGTCTCTGTCTCTGTCTATCTGTCTCTGTCTCTGTCTCTGTCTCTCTGTCTCTCTCTGTCTCTGTCTCTGTCTCTCTCGCTCTCTCTATCTCTCTATCATCTATCTATCTATCTATCTATCTATCTATCTATCTATCTATCTATCTATCTATCTATCTATCTATCTATCTATCTATCTATCTATCTATCTATCTATCTATCTATCTATCTATCTATCTATCTATCTATCTATCTATCTATCTATCTATCTATCTATCTAATTATCTATCTCTCGCTCGCTCGCTCGCTCGCTCTTTCTGGCGCGACGCGAGTAATAAAGTAATAAAGAGGAAGAGGAGGATGGTGAAAATGATGATGATGATGAGTAGGAGGAGGAGGAGTAAGAGGAGCAGGATGACGATAAGGAGGAGGACGAGGAGCAGGAGCAGGAGGAGCAGGAGCAGGAGCAGGGCAGGATTATGATGAGACGAATGATGATGAGGCTGATAATGATGATAATTATGATGATGATTATGACGACGAGTGATGAAGAAGGACGTTCTGATGACGCAGTCCTTCTGCCAGATTACGATAAACATCGCTCCATAATTAAGTCAATTTCTGAATCTTCATCAGCCCCGTGCAATGTTCAATTGCACTTGAATAATTTCTGAGCAGCGCTGAGCCTCGCATTAAGACGACCGATGCGACATCTGGCGTTAATTGCAACCGATGTGGCGATGTACAGAAGTCCGTGTTTTGAGCGGTTCTTGGCAAACGGGATCAATTATTATTTACTAACGATTTCACGGAATAAACGAAACCACGCGCATGCGCTCCAGGCAGCTTCCGGGTGACGAATAATGAAGTGACGATACATTGCGGCGTAGGTAAATAAAGGTAAAGGTGAGAAGCCTTTTTGAACGTGGTAATACCTTTCCTTCTCACAGGTAACGTGGTTTGCTAATGAGATATATGTCACATGCAGAGGAGACGGGGTCCACCTGTGACGCATTAATTAGCGATTTGACATCGAGTTAAATACAATGCCTGGTAGCGATGAATCTACTCCGACTTTATTTAACCCTTTCGCTATCGGAAGTAAAAAATCCGGGTACCGAAGCAAATATCTTTGGTAATCCGGGGTACCATAAGCCACGTTATTACGGATATACCGAGGTCATAATATCGACAGCGTAAAATTGCCGGATACATCCGGCACTCTATGGACTATTATTTATTTTTCTCCGCCGGATAAATCCGGCAGTCTAGGGTTAACAAAAGAGTTGACATAACATGAAATAGCATAACATGGCATAATACTACGCAGAATAGCATAACATAACATAACTGGTCCATTTAGCTGCGTCGGTTAAAGCGTACGTCCCATGCAACCTGGGTGCGAGAGTCGTGCGGATCGCGGTTTGCCTCCCGTTG
>OY744609.1:10302682-10365182 GCA_963556255.1 Allolobophora icterica | reverse complement strand
GACATCTGGTGACCAACAGGTGCTCCAGTATTCTTGGCTCTATAGCTACGATATGGATAACATCGTTAATGCAGGTCTATGTATGTCTGTATGTCCGGTTTCATCTATGAATGTATGTATGTGCGCATGTATGAATGTTTGTATGTATGTATGTATGTATGTATACATGCATCTATGTATGCATTTATGTATGCATTTATGAATGTGCGCATGTATGAATGCATGCATGCATGCATGTATGTATGTATTTATGTATGCATGTATGTATGTATGTATGTATGTATGTATTTATGTATGTATGTATGTATGTATGTATGTATGTATGTATGTATGTATGTATGTATGTATGTATATATGCATTTATGCATGCATTTGTGTATGCATTTATGTATGCATTTATGTATGCATTTATGTATGCATTTATGTATGTGCGCATGTATGAATGCACGCATGGATGTATGTATGTGCGCATGCATGAATGTATGCATGTATGTATGTGCGCATATACATGTATGCATGTACGTAATGTGCGCATGTATGTATGCATGTGTGTACTTATGTATGTATGTACGTATGTATTGTATATATGTATCTATGTATGTATGTTTGTTGCATGTATGTCTGTATATTATGCATACATGCTTGTATCTGTGCATGCATGCATGCATGATTACATCAATCAATCTTTTCAATCTTTTATTTGGTATCCAAACTGAATAGGTAAACAAATAAAAAAAACATGCATGATTACATACATACATACTTGTTTTAAAAAAATCGGGATAAATTTCTGGTTATTTTGTTTTAAGGGAATAAAATTGCAATTGTTTCTCTTCTTTCCAGGTCGTGACTGGTTTCGTGTCATCATAATTTTCCATTTGCTGCCTCCATGTGCTGGTAATATTCCGCCTCGCTTAGGCTTGCCCATCAATACTTTCTGCGTCTGATTGGCAAGACGATTGCCCGTTGCCGTTGCATTGCCTGCGTCCATTGCCACTGCTTTGCTTCTGCGCTCTTTTATTCTCGTTACTCGATTCCCTTGTGTCGGATGCTCCGTTCTTGTTTCGTGTTTCTGTTCCACTTGTTCTTGTTGCTTTAGGTCGTGATTGCTTCTCGTTTCGAGTCTACTGTGTTTGGGCGATTCTTGATCTGTTTGAATTGTCTCTTCTTTAGATTGTCTTGTGTCCAGTTGCCTCGTTCTAAAGTTGCTTCGTATTCCCTGGCTTTGATTGTTCCGGCTGCCTCCTTCTGACCTGTCAAGCGATTCCACTGCTTCTTGTTCCAGTCGTATTTTTGGTCCACTTCTAGTTATCAGATTGTCACGTACGTATATATTCCAGTAATATTTGATTCCGATTGCCTCTTGTTCCAGTTACCTTTTATCTAATTGCTTCGCGTTCCGGCTACTCTTAGTTCCGATTGCCTCGTGTATACGGTCGCCTCATGATGGCGATGGACGAGCAGAGGTATCGTCTCGTGGTCCTTGGTGCTGGCCAGGTTGGCAAGAGTTCCATCATCGGTCGACTGCTTAGACAGGACTTCACCGACTCCTACCGAGCCACCGTCGAGGACCTACACTGTCGCGACTACAACGTCAACGGTTCGACGGTCAAAGTCGACATACTTGACACAGCTGGGAACCTCGAGTTCCCGGCGATGCGCCGTCTGTCCATCTCGACGGCGCACGCCTTCCTGCTCGTCTACTCCGTCACAGACCAGAAGTCCTTCGACGAGGTCCGTCAGCTCTGGGACCAGATCAAGGAGCAGAAGCCCAACTACCGCGACCTGCCGTGCGTCATCGCCGGGAACAAGGTCGACCTGCCGGAGAGGGACCGCCAGGTGTCAACCGACGAGGTCGAGGCCTGGGCGGCCGTCGAGGGCATCGCGTCGGCCGTCATCGAAGTCTCGGCCAAGGACGGTACGGACGTCCTAAACATTTTCTACTCCCTGCTCGGCCAGGCCAACGTCCCGGCGATGCGCAAGCTCGAGCCGCTGCTCAAGAGGCGACTGAGCAGCAACGCGGCTCACATGACGGGGCAGAGGATCCGCGCGGCGGGGGACCGGGAGGAGAGCCGTCTATCCCGCAGTCGTAGCCTCATCAGGAGGGTCAGCAAGCCGAAGGTGAAGCAAACGGATGACCTACGTAATGACTGCGTCATCAGCTAAGAGAAGATGACGAAATCGTGACGTCTTTGTGCTACTAAGATTATTATCGTCTGCTAAGCGATGATGTCAATCGCCCGATTGACGAAATGGTGATGAAATGGTGACGTCGTCGTTTGTGAAGTTGTTGCGTCATCGTTCGTTATCGTAATCGTACACTCCAAATTTATAAAGCGCCAGTTGAAAGCTAAGCGGATGACACCAGCTTATTCACGAGCGCTGCGTCGAGTCAGAGGGGTTGTCCATGGAGATACGTCAGGTGGAGATAGGAGGAGGCAGAGGAGCTGCTAAGGCGGATATCGTTTAGGTCGGGAAAGGTTGGGAAGCGGAGTTGCGTCAGGATTGGAATTCTTGAAAAGGTGAGGTGATAGACAGAGGAGCCTGAGGCAGATTATGGTAGTCGAGTGGTAATACTGACGGAGAGGAAACCGTCCATTTGAAGTCGTTTGTGAACTGATTGCGTCGTCACTCGTTCTAAAGAAATGTGTTTGTGTGCGTAACGGTACTTACGTCACAGCTTATCATAAAGAAATGTGTAATTGTGAAATCGTTGCGTCATCTTTTTGTTTATTTAAATCAATTATATATTGCGAAATTCTTACGTTGTTGTGCATCAGAAATTATCGAGTCCTTCAGAAAGTGATTACGTCTTCATTTATTCCTAATGGCTCACATTTGCGTAACGATGACGTCACTCACGCGAAAGCCATATCTGGCTAAAAGTATTTACATCGTCTGCTAAGAACGATTAAGGCTGACGTCATAAATGACGCTCGTTTGTCCGTGATAATTAGCCAGTAAGGGTTTCCAGGACTTATTGTCTTTGTGTATGATGAAAGATTTCGGCTGTCATATTTTATTTTGATTTTCGAGTTTGTTTTGACAGCGTTTATTTAGAGTTATAGACGACTTCAAGACTTTCCCACAGAAATTTCATCCCTATTTGAAATGAGATTGGGCGCAGAAATTTTTTTACAGTTTAGGTCAAAGTGGGGGTCGATGGACCCCTTGTCCTTCAATTTCTCGGGTGGAGACCATTGTTTTTTTGAGCCAACAGCCTTGTTCTCTGGCGCTACTTTTACCAGACATTATCACATTGGCGCTCTAGAAGTTCTTAGATTAGATAATGTACTTTGAAAGAAAAAACACCGGAAGTGACACATACAGTTAGGGCCTAAACCATTTCTCGTGACTGTTATTGAATTTTGAACTCATGTAGCCTACAGCGCCCATTCCTTCGGCATCGGTTTGCTACGGCGCTATACAAATCGTCTTATTATTATTCTCGTTGTTGATGATGATAATGTTGTTGTCATTATTACTATTTCTTCTAAATGATCACGAATTTTACGGCAAGCAACTACAAGACACGTCAGTTACTATGTAGTATCGCTGAGCCGCTGGGTTTCTGGACCTTTTGCCAGTTCCCTGACCAGACTACGTCTTCTGAACCACTTAAGACCCTTATTATGCTATGTCTGTCATTGTAACCAAGATTTCATTTGCGAGTCACCACAGGGTCAAACACTCAGTTGGAGGGCCGCTGACGCTGTGTGTGTGTGTGTGTGTGTGTGTGTGTGTGTGTGTGTGTGTGTGTGTGTGTGTGTGTGTGTGTGTGTGTGTGTGTGTGTGTGTGTGTGTGTGTGTGTGTGTGTGTGTGTGTGTGTGACAGGCCGACAGACAGACAGACAGAGAAACAGACAGAGGCGTAGACAGACAGAGACAGACAGGGAGACAGACAGAGAGAACTAAATATATAGTTCTTATATACATGTATACTGAACATAATACCGGTATAAGGCTTTATTACCAAGTGTAGTACAAGTCTAAAGCCCTTTATTGCCTAATGAAACCGTCAGATGTCAGTAAGGTTCTACACATAGACACAATGACGTCACACCGAGAGGACTTCCTGCTTCCCAAGCCGTGTTCGAATCATTTCCCGCCAAGCAGGCGGCCAGACGATAAACCAAGCTCCACAAACCCCGGTTTCCTATGGCGGGGTTAATCAAACCGCGAAGGGTGCAGGGTGTAAAACCTCGTAAAAATGCAGACCCTCTTACACGCGATTTATGAGTCTGTCCTGAAGAGGCGCTATATAAATCCGTGAAAATGTAAACACAGACGTTAAACGATGATAGGCCCAGTGGGAGCTTTGCGTACGAGAATCATTTCCTGCGACAATACAATCGACCAATTTATTAAATGATATTGCAGATTATTACGCAATAGGTTACCTAGCATCTTATGACAGAAACTTCTAAATTTTTCTTTACCTCTCTTCCGTCAGCGCGTAAACGCTTCAAAACCATTTTGTTGGATCCTGGTTTTCCATCGTTAAGTTGAGAGCGCCTCTGGTGAGTTTCTCTGTGATTACGTTACATCCCAGTTTTAACAACCTTGTGATTTTGAAGTTGTGAACGCGTAGTCTTTCCCAATCATGACATCACGAATTAGTTTGTGTACAGACAAGGACTACGCATTGAATCCTGATTTGTACGTATTTCTGGAGGTCCAACGTAGATTGTGGGGCGTGGTGGCTCAGTGGTAAGTTCGGCGCCTTGTGACCGGAGGGTTGCAGGTTCGAATCCCACTCTAGCCGCTGCGTACGGACCTTGGGCAAGTCCTTCACTCGCGATTGCTCGTGGCGCTTCGGCGTGAAAATTCCGGCACAGTATCAAATGCTGTAGTCGGGAGCGCCTCTGAGTAGTAGTTGACTTCGAGAGGCGCTATAGAAATATCCGGAATAAATAAAAAAAATAAAAAATCCCGTTTTAATGGACGTCCATAAAGGACGTCCGCAAAATATGACCTACTTTTGACCCCTCCCCGCATTTCACCTTACCCCTACCCCCCTTTGCGGACGTCCGCA
Organism: Allolobophora icterica; assembly: GCA_963556255.1. Taxonomy (NCBI): domain Eukaryota; kingdom Metazoa; phylum Annelida; class Clitellata; order Crassiclitellata; family Lumbricidae; genus Allolobophora; species Allolobophora icterica. The sequence goes on along the minus strand of OY744609.1, from coordinate 10,360,147 downwards.
CGCCTAAGCCAATTTTTAATGTCATCGTCATTATTTTTACAATTATTCCACAGTACCTCAGTACCTGTGCACGTTTAAGTAACAGTTCGGGCAGTGCCGTTTTAAGGCCTAGGCACGCGAGGCACGGGCCTAGGGCCCCGCGCAAAAGGGGGGCCCCGCGGCGACCCAGAAACAAAATAACAATATTATAAGTTATGTTCTAACAAGTAAGAATTCTTCAAAGCAAAGTAAGAACAATAACACTTCTTAAACAAAAGTCTGCTGCGTTCTGCATTTTTAGTTAAATATACTTATTGCCAGTAAGCGCAGAGCGCTATTGAAGTTAGACTGAAATAAATCAATAATTTTAACGCATAGCCATGGGCGTCCGGAGTGGGACAACGGGGTTATTTGCCTTCCTGGATTTTGAAAATTGTCTCGTTTTATGTGTTCATGAATAGTTAAGCAAAAGCGTCATTTTGGACACCCTAGAAAAATGTTGTCTCCTCTAGAAAAAATTTTGTCAATAATCTATGCCATGATAAAGAATGACAATCTGGAATCAACGTTTCCAAACGTTTAAATTGCAATAAAAATGTTTCTGTCAATGATGGTGACAAACTGTACGGGTGAACGTTCTTTCTCATAGCTTAAATTAATCGAGAACGAGCTTCGTAGCCGTATGATGCAAGACCGATTGAACTGCCTGTCTGTTAAGAGCATATAGAATCAAATGTGTTGGAGTCTTTGAGTTTCGATGATAGGCCTATTATAAAAGACTTTGCTCAGAGCAAAACACGAAAGCGATGTTTGTAAGGAAATGTTGTGACAAAGTCACAAAGTCACATTCCATGTAGGCCTATAGCAAACACTCATTACAATCTCAATTTTAGTTAGTATAACAAATTAACAAAGGAAACTGTAACGTATGTTAAACTAGAGTCTTTTTACACTTGTAGTACAAAGCTTGCTGTTTTAACTGTGTTGGCATGAGTTTAGTAATAGTAGCCTATATATTGATAAATTTAACAAATTGACACATATGTACATGCAATGTATTAATGCAATACTCTAGATCTGAGACAGAGATTGAGGCGGAAATCGGGTTACGTTTAAGGTTAGTAGCATAGGCGCCGACTCCTTGGGAGCCATAAAGTTCAGTGGGTGCCTGGCACCCAGAAGAAGCAGGACAGGAGTTCGGACCTATAAAGTCTAATTTTTTACAACTAAGTAATCTCACAACTTGAGAAGTACAATTACAACACAATTACACAAATACCCAACATTGCATGATCTTAGAGTCACAGCCCGTACATACATAAATTATTTATTTATTTATTTATGATTTAACAAAATAATAACACTGGAACGTCGTCACCGATTTCCAAAACTTTTTGTAACCTCGTAACCTTTGACAAGAAAACAATTTCCTTCTACAAAAATCCGCTAAAACTCACCTACCTAAGGAGAGTGGGAAAGAGGAAGTGAGTGGGGAACCCAGGCTCCCAGAGGCAAAAGCAAAAGTCGGCGCCTATGTTAGTTAGGGTTTGTGCGGATTGTGCCTAGGGCCCCCAAACTCCTTAAAACGGCTCTGAGTTCGGGTTTCATATCGCAGGATGTGCAATAATAAAGGCCTCTTTAGAGTCACAGTAAAGGTTATACCATTCACGAGGTTTTAGGCAATCACTTCACTAACATTTTCGTCCTTTGGGAAGGTTCAAACAAGGTAGTGTTAAAAAAACGATCAAATTTAACAGTTTAGATGCGGACGTCCGCATTGGTCATAACCCCTCCCCGAGTCCCCCTGTCCGCATTTCGATGACCCATCCCCCTTGTTGCGGGCGTCCTTTATGTATGACCTCTGATAGGAGCGGTCATCTTATCGTTGGGTGGTGTTGAAGAGGTTCTGTCTGCACGCTGTAGGTATATCTAGTTTAAAAACGCCATCTATCGAGTCGTCCCAACTCAAGGGAGTTGGCCACGGCACACAGGATCTGGTTAGAAATGTTATCTTAGGGATAGGCAAAGCTATTCACAACAGCCACGTTCGTTAAAACCAAATTGGGCTACCAATTGCCAAGTGACAGTTTTCCCCAGTTAGAGTAAAGAAACGATGATCAGCAATTGCCAAACAAGTGGTAAACTCAGAAAACCTCTGCTCTATGCACGATGAACCACAGATGCTAAGGAACTTTACCTCACGTAATCAGATCTTCAAGACCAACAATAGAACAACCTAAATAACCAACTGACTTGAACGACACAAAAGCTGCCTGTTTAAACACTTACGACGATGAAAACACGTAGAAAGTCCGATGGGCAACAGCTCAAGGTGTAGAAAGATTAAAGTTACCCTCACAGCATACAGATTCATTGCAGCTCAACACGGAGCCCGGATTAAAATTTCTCATCAAATGGCCAATTATTTTATTACAATCTAGATGCAATCTGTGGTGAAAGCAGTAAAGAAAGATACATAGATCATCTCATCGCTACTGAGCACTCCTAATAATTACTCTTACTTATTGAGCACTCCTGAGTAGACTGTCTGAAAGGGCACTATATAAATGCAGGGACGTCACTGGAACATTTACCCTCTTGATTTCTGAAAAAAAGGAAAAAAGATGGAACAAGAAAATTAGGAAGAAGGGGTAAAAAAGAAAAAAAATGATAGTCAAATTCAGGGACGTCATTTGAAGGGTGTAGGCACTGCAGGGACTAGCTTATAGACATATATATAGGTACACCGTGCTGGATTTACCATGAGGCAAATACTCAAATCATCAAATGACGTCCCTGCCCCCTGAAAAAGCTGAAATGATGTCCCTGCATAAATGTTCCTTAATAATACTAATATATACATATATATCCGTGTATATATAAAATATATATACACATATTGTCCATCCGGTCAAAGGGTCGTGGCTCAAACCAATACAGATTTATCTTCAACTGGAGATGGTCCGCTGCAGTGGATGGAAGATTGGAAGTTTTATCGATCAGTGGAAGTTTTATCGACCTCCCCTACAAATCACACAGTCAGGTAAAAAATTACTGTTAAAATTAGCTTTGCTAATGAACACCTGAAAACACAAGAAAATTTTAGCAGACTTCCAACAATATTAAAGTTACTCCCTCACCCTCCGATCTTCCTCCCTCACCATCTGATCTCCCACTAACAGTGTACAGTCAGTGTACTCATTCGATCCGAGTTCACTAGAGGTGCAGGCGGAGACAAAATCCTGAAACACATTTCTGCCCTGGTGGGGATTTGAAACCCAAACCTCTGAGCCGACAGTCGAGCATGCCATCCCAACCTGTATTTAAAAAACCAATGATAATACAAATTCAAAGCCAGTAAATCTGAAATGGTTGAATGTCTGCGAATCCCTCAAGTCAAAACCAGTCCCTACGCTATTGACTTTGCTTGCTTAATACTTTGCTCGTTTACTTAATTTCCTCGCTTGCTGTTTTAATCGTGGTTCCTAGTTTCGGTTTGACCAATACATCGCAGCAGGATAGGAACACTTGTTTATAAGGTACGAGTCACATTGCAACAGACCATGGAGCAGTTGATGTCAGATCACCTGTTCTTTACTTACTACCTGTCCGAATGGTGTCTGTTCTACTGCATGATGTCACACAATCGTTTTCATTGAAAACTGCGTCTGTTCGCACAGGCAAACGAAGTGTTGAAAATATGATGATTTTAACATCTATTGCCACTTGACTTTAGAAGTCGTTAAGTCAAGGATTACTTTAAGTCGTGAAGTCAGTCTCTAATTCATTAATTCAGTCGTTAATTCTTTAGTAACTGACTTTGGGGACTACTAAGGTCAAGACGGCGTCGTGCAAAGGCCAAAGCAAATTAGTAAGTCTGGACAAGTGACTTAAATGTAGACAGCAAGTTGACAAGTCAGAAGTTTATCGCAGCGTGTACTGTTAACGAAACAAGTACCAAAGTAAAAAATTTCCTTGATAAACTCAGCCCACAGCCTGGGTTTGAACCCTGACCCATCTGCAAGGTGTAAGTCTTCAGTGTAGGCCAATCCACAAACACATGCAGAGTCCCAGTTTCACACCAGGAAACCTGTTCACAGTTTCATACCAGGAGAACCAGTTAATCAATACTGCAACTAGTCCATGAATCTGCAACCATGTACATACAAAATTAAACCGAAGTGTAGCATACACAAAATTCCAGAACATTTACACGTGTATAAAATCGTCTTCATAAGCGAATTCATGCACAAATGCCCTGTGGTTCAGTTTAATCAACACACTCGGAAGCAGAATACATAAAAAATGGTAACAAGTCTGTACAAAAACGTCTGTACAGAAATACCTAGAAAATTACACTAAAATGAAGTACACGCGTAAACCTGATAAACGTAAATGCTGTACAAAATAACCACACTGCCATGTCCAGAGAGCACGAGCACATAGCTCGCTTAACTAGGTTACTGCTGGCACCTGTAAAAACTAGTTTGTTAAAAATGACACCGCAAGTTTCTTATTGATTAATCACATCCCAAAAAATGGCCACTTTCAGGGATGTCCCAGGTGTTTAAAAAAGAAATTTGTAGGGAAAAGGCTGGCTTGTCTGAAGGGGGTGCAGTGTAAATGCTATGAATATGCGAATCAATTCATGAATGTTAGCCGAAGTTGAAAAGAATCAAAGAAAGATGCGTGTCATTTGTAAGAACACACGAAAAACACAAGAAAATAAAAACAAAAAATTAAGAGACATTGAAGTTTTCAACAGCTTAAAGGTACTAAATTTCTCTAACAAACCCTTAAAGATGAACAATGCCAATTCCTCAATAACATGCGATTTCTCTAGTTTAAATTGCTGCCTAGAAGTTATGTTACAAGGACTACAACGTACTACATTACAATTGCTTTAACTGTGTATGGCTTGCTTCAGGGAAACAAAGCCACTGTCCATAGTCCATCCCTGAAGAAATTCGAGCAATGTCTTTAAAGCGATGATGTCATCCAAACCCAGCATGGTGTCAAAAAAGCAGAACTGTCCTTTAAACCCGTACATTGAAACCATTTCACATCAAGACAAAATTCAGAGCAATCCATGAAACTGCTCCAACAGATGCTACACTGGATCCTAGACCAAGGACATCTTTACAGATGGCAAACCCAAAAAATAACACTGATGTTTTTTTCACTCTGTAGATGGGCGTCAGTGCGGAGAGATCTCAGAAAACTGTCACCATACACAGTGGGCAGTTTTGCATAAACAGGATTCCCTAAAACTCAAAACTTTCTCGCAATGTTCATTTTTGCTGGTGTCGAATTTGTGATGTACCTGAAATACTTAAATACAAAATACTCTACCAGCAAGGCAGACATGGTAAAAGTCACGATCACTCAGTATCTTCGCATATTGGTAAGCTGATTGTTCGCCCACAGTAAAGCTGCTGCTGCTGCCATTCCATTCATCTGAGAAGAGGTCATCATTTGTTGCGGGAACTGATTACCCATGGTGTTACGAACGTTGCGATCAAATCTCTGATCATACCCCGTTGACCTTGTGTAAGGCAGGTTTGGCCTTTGGTTTGTATGACGTACCACTGGCTGCATCTTGCCAGGCGCATCTCTGCCAATGTTGCCCACTTTGAAGTGCAACTCGCTACCAGAGTTCTGACTATTAGTAAAATTTGGCTGTGACATGGAGCGATGGTATGGCAGAGTTGCACTCTCCCGTGTCCCAGGATTCAGCGCTACAGCTGGAGAAGTTGGTGGTGTAGGCATGAACCTTGAGCCGGTCGAAGCAGTTGAAGACAGCATAGGATTGAAACCCGGAGGAAATGGAATCGGACTTGGCGTAACCGCTTGTCCCATCAAGCCAATGCTGTTGGTCGTTCTTGTCTGAAGTTGAATTGGTTTGTGGAATAGCTGAATGCCATTCATAAGCTGGATAGTAAATGGCACTGAAACAGCATGCTTAAATGTTATGAATGCGTAGTTCTTGTTCTTTACCAGCTTCACCTTTTCGAGAGGACCAGCCTACAAAGTTAAAAATATGCAAAATAAAAGGTTTAACCAGTGCTGAAATTCACTAAAGGTTGTGTTTATGTAAGACATTCATTGAAGATTACTTTAACAAAGCCCATCTTTACAATTTTACACGAATTAAACACTGTTTCATGAACAAGCTACACTTGAATGCTGAATGATATCGGAGAACACTGATGAATTACAGCAAACACACATCTACTCAGATAAACTTAAATGAAAAACAGCAATTACTTTAAACCAGTTTAAGCATTTTAAACCACAAAATTTTTAAACCATTGAAGAATTTTAAACCATAGAAGCATTTTGACACATGCCATAATTTATAATCATCTAACGGACAGCTATTTTGCACAACCGTTTTATTCCTGCAACCTACGAAAGGTAATTTTGGCTTTTAGCCTCGGTAATTAATTTCTTTAGTTCTTTCGCATTGCTTTGTTTCTTTCACTTTCAGTGTTGTTTACAGACGAATTTTTTTAAATGGCTGCAAGACATCGAAAAACCAGTTGCCCAATATGATTTATAGTACACAACAGATAAAGACGAATCGACATGGAATTTGTTTACAATTGCATCGCATTTGATGGATACATACAATATCTGAAGGTTGGCGGCTTATGCTCCTGTTAATTACATAGGAGGAGGAAGTTATGAACATTCACTCATTGTTCATCAACACAACTTCGTTGATCCTAACGATTCAGATGTGCATACACAGAACAATGAGAACATGTGGATGCCTGCCAAGCGCAAATTCAAGAGACAATTCGGAACCAGTCGTGCTCTGATCCCTCATATTTGCAAGAGTTTGCTTATTGCAGTATTATTTATTTCCATGACTCGGATTTGTTTGCATCATTTATATTGACTTTAGGTGATAATTACCAATAATCAATAACAATTATAATCACTTTCATTGTTCAAATGAAAGAAAACAATTATTTGCGGGTGATTACTATGAAATTAATTACCGACGCTAAAAACCAAAATTACCCTACGAAACACGCACAACAGTAAAAGTAATGCCATTGTGACAGAAACGAAAGTGGGAATTACTACAGTAATGTAAGGCAGTTACACCTTTATAATTTAACATATAATTTTGTACACAATGAAGAAAATGGTTCGTTATATATAGGCGATACACAGGCCCTCCTCGGTTGGCACAAGGCCGCGTGCCTTCATCGTCGGCGTCCATTACTGACACAATCGGAAGGTTTTACGTACTTGTAGAAACAACTCATATAATATCTCTTCTGTAACCTTTGGGTGTAAATTACCACACCAAAGCGTTCTTTCTTTCTCCTCGTCGTTGATATTCGCCATTTTTAATCCTTTTCGAATAATCGTACTTCTGGAAAATCGAAAACAGTCAAATTCCTGCTAAGGCGGAAGTAGAATTATTAATATCCAATGATCAATAATTCACAAGAGTAATAGTAAGTAAGTAATTTATTTGCCACCAAATGAAACAAACACAGTAATAATACATATACAGTTGCAGTGGCAGGCTACCGGAGAAGTCTTGTAGGACTCATCTCGCCGGTCGCCCATCAATTATAATCACTTTCACTGGAAAGTTCTTACTAAATGAGCGCCAGCCGTAGCCTACTTCGTTATCAGAACAGGTCTCTTGTTTGCATTTGTTTAAATTGCAGTTTATTATATCTATGAAGGAAAAACTATGAATTATTATATTTTCAGAGAAAAATGACCTGTTTCAGTAATATAAGGTATTTAATATTTGGTGTAACATTGAAACGCGGCCTAGGAGCATAGGCGTATGTAGAAGCATAGGCGTAAATTCTGGGGGCAGCAAATGAGGAGGGGCAATACCCTCGAAAACGATAGGAGAATTTCTTGAAACATTACTATATTGTGTCTCAATATAGACAAACTTCTTCAAAATAGATAAACCTAGGCTAACAACTGAATAATTATCAGAAATTCATAATGAAAGCAAAGCTTTAGGCCTATTTATATCTTCAATATGAAACAAATTTACACGTAAACAAAGCGCACTCATTTCACACGCATTACGTAACATCGGAAGCATCTGAGGCACTGATTATTCAGAGTTTCAGACCATAGGTGAAAAGGTTGTTCTTCGGTTTTTGTTTTTTTAATAAAAAAGACAAGAAAACCACAGCATTTGTTTTTTTAAATAAATTTCTTATTCTTGTAGAAGTTATTTTAATAACATTGATTTAATGATTTCTAATTTTCGCAACTGAAATAAACCGAATTGGAGCTCTTGTTCATGCCATTTTCACTCCGAAATCCGAAAATCTTAGAAACAAATAAACAAAACAACAAAAACCGTAAAAACAAAAAAATCGAAAACCTAAAAAACAAAAAACTTCATCATTAAAATACTTGTTTTCTTGCACCTCTGGTCCTGACCCCCATGGCCCGCAATATACTGGACAAGTGGGTAGGAGGGCAGGGTAGGCTAGTAGGCGGCAGAGGTGTCCTAGCTGAATGTACAGTCGTTTGAGTTTGCACGAGTTTCTGTTCCTGTATTAATAGATTCCTTTATTGACTCACATCTCTGCAACACACTGAGGGTATACATTCCACAAAGATTTTATAAGGGAACTTTAAGATCAATGGTCATACCAGACTCCGATTCACATTTTCATAGCGCACTGATTTCAGAGACCTTTAACAGAAACCTATTTTACTACTTATATTAGTTCGAAGATGGTGGACGTTTTCATAGGCGTAACTTGTGGGGGGGTACGAGGGGTACCCGTACCTCCACTTTTTGTACTGGAGGTACCTTACCCCAACATTTAAACAATGCCAATCAATATTTTATTATTGTACCTTTCCAGAGATGGTCTCCATGCGAAAAGCGGAGAAGAAATTGGTACCCCCACTTTTAAGACCAAAGTTATGCCCCTGGACGCTTCAAATATGGAAATACTGGGGTGTGCCGCAATGTATATGAACGTTAATAACATATATTCCATTATTTAAGGACAGCTTTAGTCAGTCAACTAACGTATGTGATATAAAATGTTCAAACCATCGGTAACTCTGGTATAGTAATCTAATCCAAGTACTTCTATAGCGCCACTACAATGATGCTCAGTCGATGGTTAATACGAACAGCCACTGGGTCTTCAATGCCATAGGATGTCTTTAGACTGTTGGAATCCATCCAATCTTTGCTAGGTAATCCATCCTCTCTACCTAGCTTAACTACTGGCACTAAGCGAAAACTCAAAAGAATTGCAAAGAGACACAGCTACTTTGATCTGGTTATTTACAACATTTAATTCTGAAAAGTCAACCAACACAGACAAAAGTTTAGAAACAATTTTTGCCAAGACATTTTGTAGATCACGAGTGACAAGACACATGCCATCAACCGTTTCTCATGCTGTGCACAAGTCATTGATATCGCACAAGTACTTGCCTTGGCTGGCATGACGATTTTGCTTATCGTCGACCAACAACTGGTGCCTTAGCAAAGTGGAGCTATAGAAGTTCTGAGATTAGATCATTTGACAAAGTTAATGTTAGGGTCAGTTCAAGTATTGGGTCTCATAAACAGGGCACAATTTGTCACCAGGGTGAAGAGGAATTGTGGTAGTAGTAGTTCCAGTGATTAACGACTCTTATGGCTGCCAGGGCCGTTGATGTCACCCTCCTCCTTTTTCCAGGCTTGGGATTGGTACTACCAGAGTATGGGCCAACTCATCATCACACTGACACTGTATGAATATGGTTAGTTTACTCATTTCATAGCCAAGCTAGGCAGTGCTAGAGGGACAGATATCGTGAAACACTTTTCTGTCCTGGGGATTTGAAATAATGAACAACACATATAAAGAATCTCACTTTAATACACACCATTATAATGCAAATTCTTACATAATGCATCCCAAAACTCTTCGATCTCAACTTTAACCCAAACCTGACCTTACAAATACAACTGTTTTGATGCTGCCCTCCTTTCAAACATTGGAAGTGCACACACAACCAGAGAGAAAAGCAGAATGCAGAGCAACTGTGCACGAATTTGCTCAAAGTCAGTAACCATCTTGGGGAGGACTCGAACCCATACTCTCCGCATTACAAATAAAGTGTTCATGGGCGTCCGGAAGGAGGGGCATTTGCCCCTGGATTATGCGCATATTTTACAAAAATAAAATCATTTGATTATTATGATTATTACAACAGTCCCAACACAATTTTCAATGCGAAAAAAACCCAATTATATAGGTAAGTTCTTGACCATTATTTAGTTTTAAAGTTGTCATGTGTTCTGTGTTCATCAATAGCTATTCTATGCAAAAACGTCATTTTGCTCCCCCTAAAAAATATTTTGCCCTCCCAGAAAAATTCATGTGGACGCCCATGCAAATGTTCTAATTTGAATCGGCTACCTGCCACAGCAATTTGTTTTTAAAGAATGCCTGTGAATAAGCTGTTCCTTGGGCACTGTAGAAACGAAGAAATTTAAGATGCAACATAACTGAAATTTTATTCAGACTTCAAACTCAACCACAGCATAATGTAAACACATCATAGATTGGTATTTGAAACGGCATTCTAAGTAGATTCCACATATAGCACTGACACATGTATAAAATTCTAAAATAAGATAAATCGAAATTGTAAACTTTAAATTTTTAAAGTGTCACTTGAAAGCTAAGCGCAGGGCACCAGCTTATTCACAAGTGCTGATACGAGTTAAAAATAAATAACAAAAGGTATCCAAAATGTAACATGGTTAATGAAGAAACAAGGGTAAATAAATGCTAATGAAACACTTCACTTGTATTTAATTAAGAGATGTTTGTACAGTAGTTAATAACAGGAACGTAGCAAGCTATAATTGCGCCCTGTTCCATGGCACCACTGGAACACCCCTCGCTACGGCACTGGTTAATAAACAGATCTATAGATGTGGTTAATAAATAGAATTTTATTAATACACGATTAAATAAAAAAACAAACCAATGAAGCAGCAATAATGTTATTCTGAACTTTAGTAAAAGTGTTGCCATTATGTCACTCTACGTTACATAATTTCACTTTTGGACATCATGAAAACACACCACAAGAGCAACAAAAATTTTGTGTAATTATGTACAAGGGAATGCTATGCATAAACAAGATATAAGCAGCTGAATGAGTGAAAATTGTGCACAGATAAAACTTAAATCTCTTGCAAAATTACTCATCAGAGTTCTTAAAATGGATTGTGTTTTGAAGATGTTGATATTTCCTGGATCACAGCTGGTAAATTAGGTAGAGGCAGTTGATCGAATGCAGTCTTGATCAAATGCCAGCTTGATCGTCAGCCTTCAATCGTTCTTTTTGTCGGAATGTCTCTTTCGTACTGGAATTCGATCTCGCCAAATCATCCATTTGGAATGCTGTCTTTAACTTGTTCTAATGGCTTGAATAATCTGAAATAGCACTGGAAGACACAGAATCCTCATGAGAATAGTCTTAGAGACATACGTGCATGGTTGATTCGGTCCATTTAGAAAACTTAACATAATGCCACTGCTATTGTGCCAACAATAGCACTTATATTTAACAATAGGCAAACACAAAATTACTTCTTTGCACTTGGCCAGGGAGAAGGACACGGAGAGGAAGTGGGCACACACAAACATTGGTGTTATCTACATAATAATAGCCTTAACACTTTAACGATGAGCGTGTATTAAAATGCATGGAAAATTAATCCCTTTTATCATTAAAGGGTTAAATGCATCATCCATTGCCCATTTAGTCTACAGAAGGCTGCCTATGATGCCGGCACCATCTCCCAAATAATAAGAGTACAGAAGTTTAACAATCCTGAAAAATAGTGACAGACAGGACAGTTTGCCAAGTTAGCTTTGCACAGGATAGGGTAGATATTGTCACTGTTATAAAAAAAAAAGTGTAATACATACATAGCACCATTACTTGACTTGAATTCGAAATCATACACTTGCTTGCATTTAACCGAGGGTGGCCAAGATTTCAAGTGAAGTATTACTGGGGTTGAAAGTAACGGGATCAGAAGCATAAAATGACAACATCATTCGTGCCCTGTGGCTGCCGTATAAACAGTTATATTCAACTCCTATAAAACTGTTATCATGTGCTTCTACTGTATGCATGTATGTAAGGCTGCCATTTCTACTATATGTATGTTCACTGTACAGCGCAGTGCGGTTAGCAGGCGCTTAAATAAAGAAAAGATTATTATTATTATTATTATTCTGCCACATTCAAAGGGACGTATGTTGAATATCCGGTATGCACCCTCGCGAGTCTGCCACTAATGCCTATTTATGCACATCTGAACATATGCAAAATAATCAAAAGTTCATGCAAAATTATGCAAACGCATGTAAGTGTGGGCATTACTGCAATCACTTCGGCATACTTTACCTTCCTCAGAAAGGAACACAAAATATTGAGAGCATTACGATTCTGGATGATATGGGTTCAATTTCAGTTGCACCAGCGAACAGTACAGCATACATATTACATAAGTACCCATATGTATCTGACAATTTATATAGTGCCATCTGAAAAAGCTAAACGCTTCAAGAACCTCAGGAAATGGAAGTTACCTGAGCCACCAACAAGAAATAGGAAGAGTCCAAGCAACCATGGACCAACAGGCCATTTATCTTCTTCTTGTTTCTAAAAAACATTCACAAAGAACATAAAAGTAATAAATGCTGTACATAATGTTTCAGAAGTACTGTGGATGCAGTCGACGTTAGTTCCGAGTACGCTCTGAGCATATTCGTCCATGTTTCTGTGCCCCTCAGTTTACACTCGCAGTGTATTTTGTGATGCTATGCATATACATACCTGACTTCGAACAGGAAGCAATGGAGAATGTTTATCATGACGACCGCTAGAGCTCCAAGAGTTGACAGCACAAGGTGACAAGATGATGCATATACAGTACTGTACATATGAAAAAGGGCAACCTATCGTTTTAAGGTCACCGATTATTCGCCCATGATACCATATCATTTCAGCGTCAAAAATTAATTTCAACGTAAACATGTATAGTTCTTACACACCAGAATATAAACAATAAAACAACCAGAACAAAATTTATGAGGTAAGAAGCTAAAGCTGGTAATGGAGGTCTTTTGTAGTTCCCTTCTTCAGTTGAATAGCACTTCGAATGGTGGTTTGTTGTGATAAAACACATTCTATATTAATTCTCTTGCAATGTTGTCTTATTAGCGCATTATAAAACTACTCGTACACTTATTCCATAAATGTACGTCTGTATTTTTCATTTTACAGGACGATGAAACGATAGGCTATAACAAGTGAAATAATCGGGGACACTAAAACGATGGACTACTTTAAATTTAAGCTTACCAGAGTTTTGGGAACACTGCCTCGGTTAGCGACGTTCTTGCTATGTCTTTCGTTGGCCAATCTCATCTTTTGTTTAGCAGCCATTCTGACGAATTTATTCAATCAAGGGAAACTCCGGATACCAAAATCAAAACGATTGCATCTACATTCGCAAACGGATACGAAAAACAACAAAGACTTGTTTATCGGCTGAAATGTTTATACAAGATGTCTTTGATCAAAACACCGTTGATTTGAACCACAGATGCACGATTGTTGGATTGCAACATCGTTTAATGACGTCATTTATAATTTATCATCTAGTGCACACATCTAGCGATGATAATAATCTAAAAAATATATGTTAGCGTCACATGAATTTTGGTTGAAGGTGTCTTGCAGATCAAACACTGGCGTTGTAGTGGTAGAGCATTGTTTAATAGATCAATCTATGCTTTTAAATAAATTTGTTATAATTCAATAAAAGCACAGAGGAATTTATACTAAAATAATAATTGTAAGGTGATGAAACAACAGAGATATTAAATCTTAAATTGATACCTAGGATTGGGCCATCCCGATTGGGTGCCTCTCTTATCTCAATTTAAGTGCAATCTGTTCTAAATGTGTCTGCTCGTCGTCATCCAAAATCTGGCCATAGATCTCCGTCTATATACCAGACACTGAGCTGGTTACCTATACCTCAATGTATTGAATATTAGTCTCTCTCATGCGAAATTGCCTAGTGGGAACTGCCCCCATCTTATCTCAGATCCATGTGTATCTTTGTCTCAACCATTCCTGGTGGCATGTGCCCCCGATCGGCTCCACATGGTATCGTTGTCGAGTTGTTGTCCCTCAGGCTAGGTCATCCACTATCCAGCAAGGAGGTTTTGCCATTGAATAGTTTTCTTTGTAAAATCAGAAGTGAACAAATCAGTCTATCACCTTCCGTGTTCTGCAAGTGCTTGAAGTCTGTTCTGTTTGATCGTGGTTCATGTCTGTCTGGTTTGGATCACTCCTAACGAGTTCTTTCTTGAAGTTGCACTTTACAAATTTTCACTTATGTTATGTTATATATGTACGCATGCCTGCATATGAACACTTATGCAGCGCATTTTAAGAAGCCTTATAAAAGCAATGTGACTAGAATGTATATTTCTAGAATGCTTTACAAACTGGATGAATGCCAAAAGACTGAAGCAGTAAGTAAGAAAGTTTATGGATACTGGCAAAACAATACAAGCAGCGTCCGTGCCTTTTTTGAAGCAACATCCATCCCACATAGGTTCAGTGTGCTCATCGATGACCAGCTGTGTCACTGGTGGTGGGTGACCCAATATGGGTGCTACAAATTAGATCATAGGGACAGACCTGAAAGCATATACTATACTTGAAATGTCCCAGGTAACGATGCCAGAGCATCCTTGTAAGTTACTTAAAGGGCGCGATACAAGTGCTCTCATACATACATACATACATGCATAGTAAACGTTGAGAAGTTAGCTGGGAAATAAGTGAGAAACATGATCAATAGGTTTTTCCATGAAAATAATTTTTCGTCCGATCAATACACAAATTTGAACGCTGTAAAATTTATACCTTTGACCACTGTAAAAATGTTTCAAGCAACAAACTATTATTAACCCACCAATTTACAGTGAATATAATTCACATTAGAAAAGTAACCGTAACATACTTACTTATTTAGATGGCTCTATAGAAGGTCCTTAGAGCCGTGGTCATGGGGTTGGGAGCACATCCGAGTAGGTATCTTGATATATTGATTGATTGATTGATTGATTGATTGACAGATCAATCAGCTGAGGCAGCACCAACAGCAATCAACAGCAGGACTTAACATATATTCTATGATATTTTTACTTCTGATTAATTTCAGTTCTAAACTCTTGAATACTGTATAACACACACATATACACATATCATGGATATTCATAAACATATTATGCATATTTTTTAATACATTATGCATATTCCTAAATTATTCACTCATAAATATATCATGCATATTCATATGTTCATAAATATTTAGTTACGAATTTTTATTGTTCTTGCTCATGTTGGACAACTTATTCTTCAACATGAGTGCTGTTTGCATTAGTAAGACTTACTAAAACCAGTACTTATATACCGAATTTAGTAAATCTGTCAAGCAATGCCATTACAAAATAGCCTGCTAAAACACAACAACAAAATTTTGGCAACAATAATTTTGATTATCAGCACTAGCCAATATTACTTCAGACAGGCTTCAAGCAATTCTATTTTTAAAAAAAACAATGGTTAATTTTATAATTTATTATCAATCGCTGTTAATAGCAAAACCATTTCCTAAAACCAGTTATCACGATTCATGTTATGCGCGAAATCAGCATAAATAAAGTTGCTTGCAGCTGAGTTAGTGACTATTAAATATTATTATTAAATTAATATCTCAATATTATTTTTATGATAATGGCTCCATAATGCCCTATGACATGAACTCCATGGTCTTTCTTTACCTCTCATGCCCAAATGCTTGAAAAACCATTCTGTTTGAAGCTAGTATTTTGCCGTTAGGTCGTAAACACCTCTGATGACCTCCCTTGAACAGGCGCTAAATAGATCTGATAACAATTACAATAACAGGAACCATTGCATCAAGAAAATAATTTCAATTTGATTCCTGAGGGATGATTAACATCTTGGGGAAAATATGTAATATTTATTTCTGTTTAATTTCATTTATAAAATACTGAACACAGCTGAACTGTATAACAATTGTGAAGCATCCTAGAAGTAGCTTGCTACCAACGATGCTATAGAAATTGTCGTTATTACAATTACAATTACAATTACAATCATGGCTTCAGGTTTAAAATAATTTTCAACCAGAAGTCATGCTTTTCGAATTCTCACATTGCATGTCTTGACCATAAAATTTACTTAGACTTTGGCCTTGAGTAATGTGGTTTCAATAACATTGCCAAACACGTCTAAAGTAAATCTGTGAAATGGCTTTTCTTCAATCCACAAGACCTGTAAAATGCATAAAATCTGTTCATCGTTAATACTAGCAAACAAAAAAAATGAAATCATTAAATATGTTTGTTTAATTGGCTCAGGAGATCTGCAAGTTAATCATACCCTAGACTATTCACCCATTCCACAAGAAAATAAAATCAATAAAATCGTGAAACATGTTCCTTTTACAGATAATTATAACCTATGATTCTCTTCCATTAATAATTCAAACTTTAGGTAGGTTACTAAAAAGCCACAGAAGATAAAAACCAATCATGAGACAAGATATGGAAAATTCACTACATGTCAACACTGCCTTAACGGCAAACGCAAGCTATTGTACACCTAGGTTTTACTATACATCGACATGCAAGTCTATGCCCTCTATACAGATATGACAACTTCCAAGCATTATACTCTACACTATGTACATTTACCAGCAATAATGTATTGATATAACTATGGCACATTGGCACATTACGTACAGTTGTACTGATTTATATTTGCTACACCAATTAACACACTTCTACAGCGCCGTCACCATAATGCACCAAGCATTTCACCACAAGTTGATCACAACGTTTGTGAAATAAACTGCAAAATGAAAATCACCTCAGAATGGAGACCCTGTGCCAACTGCTGAAGCAGTCCAGACCAGCAAACAAATGACTAGGAAGCAATATCATTGCATACAAGTAACACAGTATTTGGCGGAGTAACACGTAAATGCGAGGTTGAGTCTCTTAAATGAACTGGCTCTACAGGCCGGCCACTAAAAACAGGAGTCAACAAAGCGCAAACGAATGCAACAAATTGTCATGTAACTTGTAAACATCGTAACTGTAAACACCAAAATGTAATAATGAAAGAACTATAGCTTAATAAATGTAAATGTACACATTTTTCTATAGCGACCGTATGGCCTCGACCCTGCTTATTTTTCAATGAATTGATCAGGAGAGATCCTTCACTACCGCTACCCATTTGAATGAGTTCTGTGCTATTAAAGGACCCCATGTACCGACAGTCCTAGCACAAGATTAAAATCTTTGAAACAAGTCACAATCGGTATGCAAACTGGCACCCTCCCGCTCTGCAGAGGTACCTTGACGCATTCTTTAATCAATGTGGCTAGCTGGACCAGTAAATGCAGATTCTTTGCTAAGCATTAATTTCAGTAAAGAACTAAATCTCATTTATATATCTCTATCTACTTATCGGTATGCACTTACCGGTAAGTACCTACATGCATGCAGAAGATAACAGGCAAAGGTAGCACGTGTCTTTCTACACCTCTTTCGAACTTTGAAGAAATAAAGGAGTTAAAAGAACCACAGCAACCACACAACACAATCATATTGCAACACTAATGCAAAGACATTGAAAACATACCATACAAAGGCATTCTTCCCATCTCTAGTAATGTAATGGTAAAGGCTCATGTAATGTACAGTAATCCAATGTATGGCAAATATTTGTTACATATTCATAGCACAAGGTAATGTCCTGTAAAGAACTGTAAAGCATTGTAATGTAATACAACAGCACTTTCATGGCGCTCTTTCTAGATTTCCAGCTCAAATACTTTTACCGCTCCAATACTTTTACCGGTACTAAGAACTGCACATATAATCCTCCAGCTCTAATTACTGAAACTTATATACAGTAATGCTGCCACACACCAAGTTTACCAGAATTCACCATTGCTAGGGTCAGTGCATATTTGGATATCTATTACATAACTGCTGACTAGCCACATATTCATTTCCATGTGAATCTGTGTACAATAAAATAAACATAATAATAATAATAATAATAACAGTAATAATAATAATAAAAATATTAATTAACAATTCTCCAGTGCTATTTTAAATCTTGATTGATCATAGCAACCTACAGGAAAAAATTAATAGTAACAATAACACTAATGAATGGGCCGAGTGAGTTGACATTTCCATGTGAACTTGTGCAAAATAATAACAAACATGATAGCAATAATAATAATAATAGTAATAATAATAATGATAATAATGATAATAACAACAATGACAATAATAATAATGAATGGGCTTAGTAAGTGGTTGCCTGGACTTCTGAAAGAAAAGCTTCTATCAATCATCTTTGATATGGAGGAATTTTAAATGGAAAACGCCACGCAACTCATCCTACAGCTGCTATACAGTTGTATGCTTCTTGAAACCCAATGATGCGGAGTTGATGCAGTAACGTATACGCGTCTTTCTCGGTCCGTCGTCGAAGACGTGGCCCAGGTGCGCTCCGCACTGACTGCAGGAAACTTCGATACGATTCATCCCTAAGCAATCATGTGAGACAATTATCATCATTAGCAAATTTTTAAACATCATCACCATCATCGTTGTCATCAAGTACACATGTATCTGGCTACTTGTAAAGTGACTTATAAGAACCTCACAAGGATGCTTTTTGACATGACACAGATTTCTCAGGTGTAGTCAGGTGCTACACCAACTATCGAAGCTGTTTCATTATAAGGAAGATTTGAAGGTAATCCTAAATCCTGTCCTCAGCCGGAAGCCAGTGCAGTGTGTCTCGCATACAGTTAAAAACATGCATGCAAGCAACTTTGCAGGTTAGCAACAATTCGGGCAGTAAAGTTGAAGATGGACTACAGCTGTCATAAGTGGCATAAATTGGCAAGCCTGCAAGGACAGAGTTGCAACAGTACAGGCGCGTCAGTGGCGTCGAATGACACACTTCGTCATATGACTCTAATCTGACGCATTTGATAAAAACAGAACCTGCAGAAGAAGCTGACATGTGACTCCATAGATAAGTCTTCATCTGGAAGCACTTCAAGGTCCTGGACAACATGCTCATCATCATCATCATCACATGAACGTCATTCATACTCAGCAATGTAAACAATACAGTAAAGATCCATTCCCTGTATCTTGTTTAGCCAAAGAAACCTTATCCTTATCCAGCTCCTCTGCACTGAATTTTTTTAAGATAGCCAACTGTGATGATGACTACAATGATGTGATGACGACGATAATGATGACAACGATGATGACGATGATGATGACAACAATGATGATGACAATGATGATGACGACAATGATGATGATGACGACGATGATGATGATAACAACAATGATGATGATGAGGATGATGATAACGATGAATACAGTGATGACGAGAAAGATATGATGAGAAAAATGATGATCACAAAAATGCTAATAATGATAAAGACTGTTGTTTACTTCCTATTATTTTCTGTAAACGAAACCAGCTGATAGCCGTGAACTGAAACTTATTAGCAACACTTAACTATAGAAAACAACATAATGGACTAAACAAAATAAATACACAAAAACAAGGAAATGACAATGACCAGGATCACAGAAAAAGAAGAAAAATGGTTAGAAGAAGAGCAGTCACTTCAAGAAGCGGGCAAGCATTTGAAGTGTTAGCTAAGTACTTCCTTTATTGGCCTCTACATATGAAGGCAGATGGCCAATTCTTTCCCCCACAGCCTCATCCGTCCACTGACAGCATCCATTAGGGAATTCATCTTCTACGAAATAATTCAACCACCTGCAGAACTGCATTTTCAATAATAATCAGGGCTGTAGTCGAGGGTATACGCGGGTATACAGCATGTACTCACCTCTAGAGACCGTATACTCACCTCGCAAAATATTTATATTTATTTATATTAAAATACTGTAGTGTATACTCACAAAATACTGTAGCGTATACTCACCTCTAATTTGTTTTGGAAAACTAGACGGTAGCGTGTACTCACCTCTAATTTTACCACTACAGCCCTGATTATTATTATAATTATTATTATTATTATTATTTTGTCTACCTTGAGAGGTGTCCTTGGTGAAGGTCACAGTACCCTGTGCTAGGACGTCACTGAAAGACGGCCAACCGCAACCAGACTCAAACTTCTGATCCGAGCGAAAGAGTTGGTTCTCACAGACAACGCAAAGGTAGACACCTTCGTCCGTCTGTTTCAGATGCTTTCCACTAAACGGCCTAAGCGAAAGAAACACATCCCAAAATAAATATCAGGAAATTGAATACTATGAAAATAAATACTAAGCAAAAGAAATACAAAATAAATAGAATGAAAAATAGATGTTAAGAAAATTTAAAATGCAATTAACTACAACATACACAAGTGTCTATAGAACAACAAAAAACTCTAAAACTTAAACATCAAGATAAATACAAAAAAGGAGACAAGTCTCTCAAAAATAAGTTTGTCAACTTGTCCTTGGGATAATATCATTGGGTTAACAAATTTTGACTACAAAGAAAACAAAACTAAACAAACAGAAACAAAATAAATGCAAATCTGAATTTTTTTACATTTGCACTGATGTGTAAGAAAATGTTTTAGCAGCCTACATTCTTATAACAATTATCCAACATGTGTGGTCACTTTTCAGTTTCCTCTTCAAAATAAACCATTTCAGTACATTTTAAAAACAGCTTACCAGTATAATAATTATTAAGCCTTATGAAAGACCTTTAAAAGTTTACAAAAGTATTAAGTACCTTTCTGTTCCTCTTTCCTGTGTAACGAAATACTCCATGGATGACAATTTCTTACGTAGTTCATTCTTATCCAGCTTAAGCGACACCTCGCCCTTGTCTTTGCTCAGAGCAGCTGCCTCAATCTTCTGAAACTCCGGATTGGGATTGCGATCTTTTTTCTCCTTCTCAGCAGCGACCAGTCGAAGGATGTTCATTGGCGCTGTGTCCCATCAGCCAATCGCCTAACAATCAATACAATACAATACAATACAATGCAAATGTATTTAATACTACAATTCTTCCAAAGTTCAGCAGTGCACACCATAGGACAGAACATCGATAGTGCCCAATGTCCTTACACCAGTGCTGTCCAACCTTTTTGACACAGCGGGCCACCGAAACAATTATTCTTGACGCCGAGGGCCGCACCAGTAAACTCAAAAGCGATGACTAAAATTTATTGAAAATTACTAACTTATTATGGCAATAATCATGTAATAATCAGTTAATAATAGCAAATATGTAGGCCTATGGTATGCATTATAGTAGTTCAGTGCAAAAAGTATATCAATAAACGTTCAAGGACGTTTTTAGTGAGACATTTGGCTTGGAACTGTACTTGCAATTTCTTATTTTCGGTTGGTATTCAGCTTTGGTGGGCCATTTAGAATCAGTCCGCGGGCCGCATGGACAGCACTGCCTTACACAGTACCCGTAAGCATCAGAGCGGAAGCTTGACCCCATACCCGAGCGATCTATGCATTCAGCTACTATGTCCCCACAAAATCAAAATCAACCCTGTCAAACAAGATCAATGTAATTCAAAACAATGAATGCCAGAAACCTAACCACATTAGAACAAAACAAACATTTTAGAAAATGAAAATGTTGCCTGCTAAGTTCTGTAGATTGGAATAATCACTTGATCCATCGGATATGGAACAAAAATGTTAGGGGCGTGGTGGCTCAGTGGTAAGTTCGGCGCCTTGTGACCGGAGGGTTGCAGGTTCGAATCACACTTACGGACCTTGGACAAGTCCTTCACTCGCAATTGTTCGTGGCGCTTCGGCGTGAAAATTCCGGCCCAATATCAAATGCTGTAGTTGGGAGCACCTCTGAGTAGTAGTTGACTTCGAGAGGCGCTATAGAAATATCCGGAATAAATAAATAAATAAATAAAATATTTCTGTGAAAGATGTACTTGTAAGTGAGGCATTAATGTTAAATCAGTAAGTGGTTCTCAAAAGCGAAGTCACGGGAACCAGCTTATTCACAGGTGCTCAATCAAATCACAATCGTTAGGCGGGGTGGGTGGGTGAATCGGTTCCAGGTCAAGATCCAAAGGGCCCAGGGGTCAATCAGGCAGACAGTCAGACGGCTAAGGAGGGTGGTGTTTGGGCTTGAAACGGCGATGGAGGTAAGGGGAAGAGGAGGAATCAGGATAGGATTTGTGAGAGAGCAGTGTTTTCAGTTTTGAATGAAATACCTTTGGAAGGTAGCAAGAAGTGAGGTTTTGGTGAGTTCGTAGGATGGGTTTCAGTATGAAAAAAGCTGTTTATCACTCGACCAGCAATTTATAACAGCATGAACGTCCGAATGTAGAATGAGCCATCAGCTCACTCAGAAATCTGCATGACAAGTCATTTGTAACGTCACCGTCAACGAAGGTGTCGGTCAGACCACAGTTAACTCTAGTGTGTTATTGCATTAAACAGCTCAAAGCAGACCATCGCTTACAAAACATAGATAGTATAACAACAAAATTCAGCAAGTTTCTTTTCAAGTATGTCAGCTGAACGCTAGTGTCAGTGTAAAAATGAATATTTATCTAGATACATACGACCAAAAAGCCGAAGTAAACACGGGCTTTAAACGCTTCTACTGCTCCGGCTGCCTTGACCGAATCCACGTATTGGGCTGTTTTAGTTACGCTACTTACTTACTAGAAGTAAGACCTCAATCTTCTTAATCTCTTTCATCATTTATTTAATCCAATAAAGCCATGGACCTTGTAATAAAGCATAATTAACTCTTTCGTCATTCGATATCCTTCTTTGTCCTCGTGCGGCTGCTCCTCTCTTCTCTTCCTATCTGCTTACGTATCTCTATCGACTATCTTTCTTTGTTGGCTGTCCAAGGCTGGACAACCTCTACGATATCCTTTCTCTGCCTGCGTGCACATGACATTCGGCCTTCTGTGCGTGCACTCATTCCTGCTACTCTGGCTTGGTCATTTGGTCGTCTGCAGCAGTCTTGGCGTTGCCCTTTCTCAGTTACATATTATATATTAAACGTCTAACTGTTGCAATTCAATCCTTGCGGGTCTCCAGGATTCCGTTTGTGTCAGCTCCAGTCCGTCCTAAATTAATTGTACAGCATGAGTTGCATGTAGGCCTATCGCAATATATGCGAGAGATATATCTGGCTTCCTGTTGCCAGATAGATTTCTTTAAAGACTCGAGCTAATTAGTTGTTAGCCTAAATGCGATCTAAGTTTATTTCACATGAATGCATGGCCCGGTTAATAAGTAAGTAAGTAAGTATGGACTTTAATGCTCCGCCTGCAAACGCACTGCGGCTAACAAACGGGTTAATAGGCTACAAGTGTAAGAAACTGAACATATCAAGCACAGGCATAAGCATCCTAAATAAATAGGAAAAAAAATTAATTTAAATCCAATTAATGTTCAAATTCCTAAGTAGAGCATTCTAATGATGAAATGTTTTCTAGCCTACGTAATATCGGTTAGAGTGCACGTGCATATATAATTAGGCCTATGCGCCTCTAGCTGTGCGTGCAGTTCCCGGTTCGTAAGCCGATTATGGAGTTGAATAGGCCTAATTATTGTTAGGATCTCGCTCGATTGAGGCCATGGGGTCGCCATGCAATCGCCATAGAAACACGTGCACGTTTAAATTTATACATAATGGATCCTGCATGGTTTCAAAGCAGGGTGGAAAAAGTTAATTTGGTGTTTTGGTTTTAAAAGCAAAAGAAAACAGAAACAGAAACATTTTTTGTTTGTTTCTTTTATAAATTTCTTATTCTTGCCTGATCAGCATGCTACCACCTTTATATTAGGTTCATATAGCTGCTGGTTAGACTACCAAGAAGAAGAGCAATCCTTTCAGCTATTTTCTTATAGCTTCGCGGTCTATGAGGACGGTTGGTCAGCCTTAATTCTCCCTCGCCGTCTCATCTTCCCACCGACAATGTACAGTCAGTGTATTCACTGTAGATGCGAGTTGGTTAGGGGCGCCTATAGAGCATAAATCTCGAAACAAATTTCGAACTCGGATGATTTTGATGTGAATTTGAACATCCGACCACTCGGCTGATAGTCCGGCCACAGTATAGATGTAATAATCTATAGCCTATAGGCCTACTGTGTCTATACTGTGGTCCGACACGTTAGCCACTAGATTTTGCTAAAGTAGTTTACAATTCCAGGTTACTAGTTGGGTGCTGGTAAAAGGTTGCTTATCATTGTTATTAGGCCCTAATGCATGAGATTTTTATTGCTTCTGTATCCTAGCTACCGGTAGCCTACATAGCCAGAAAACAGAACCTTTTCATGACTCATGCAAATAGTGGGTGTGTATGTTGTTTTTGGACGATCGTAAGATTAGTGCTCTTTGGTCGTTCAATATGAAAACAAACATGGCGGATAGTCATCAAGTTTGCACAAATCGTGCGAGTGTATCTGAATATCGGTATAACGTTCACCGATTTCTCAGTTAATTTGTTTTTTGCTAAGCTTTGCTTTGTTATTTAAAATTAGGCAGCAGACAAGGTTTTTAATTACCCGTCATTTATGTAAGGGTTATAATATGTCATCTGACTTCGTGCATCTTTCCGGTTTGTGACCCATTTGGTGCTCTGGCGATTTCGTAAAATTGGTGAAGTATATATTTTTATGTACCATCATACATACATAATGTATGGTCTATAAACACAACAGGGTTTGTGAATCTGTTTTCAGGAAAGAGTGTCACAATCTTCTTCTCAATTTGAAAACGACCGTCGAGGGACTGCTTGCACTGCCATGTACAAATGTTTGGCAGACGTTTGGCGGCCTCGACCGAGTGGCCAACAAAATTGAGTCTATTCTGAGTCACAGGCTAAAGACAACTCAGGTACCTCTACATCATTGTGAGGAAACTGGTCTTCCTTACCATGTGAGGTTTATTATTACTAAAGTAGGGCACTGCCTTATTTGCCTTTTCCGTCTGATCTGCCGGGTGCGGCCCGAAACCAGAATCCCCCAAAAGAATTTCGGCCGGCTCCCCGAAATCGATTTTAGACTAAAATTACAAATAAACAGGTGAATAGGCGGTAATTGAGGCTTTTAGCGTCCCCTATTTTTTTTTTTTTTTTTTTTTTCCGCTATTTAAAGTTTTAAGCATATGTAAACCAACATAACAAATTTATTTTTGTAATATTTTGCATACATTCAGACAGGTTAAAGAAAAAAGTGTTATAGTTATTGTCGTTGCAGTTTACATATAATTTTCTGCAATTGAAACAAGGAAATTGCTGAAAAAGTTATCCCTGAAATGATTTCGGAACATGAACTCATGTAGATATGATGGAAATAATTCACTGCTTGTCCCGAATTGTCTCTTCAGTTCAGTTCTGTGTTTTCCGTAGCTGGTAAAAGGGTCGCCTCATTCCTCCCGCATGAAATTGCACCAATCGATAATTTTCTTCCTGTCACCCACGTCTGCTTCATGTTGTATTATATTCTGGGGCATGTCGTACGACCAACAATACAAAACCACCACAATCTGTTGCAGCGATAAGTGACTTCGGGAAAAAAATGAACGTTCCCGAACGGATTTACGTGTTCCACAACGGCGGCAAGACCATCGGCGCCCGTCTATACCTTGCGCATACTGAATGAGAGTGCAGAGCTGATTACACACTGGGCACGTGTAACTGTTATGTATAAGGCTTCTTCGAGCACACCACTGCAAGGCCAGTTCTGTGTTTTCCGTAGCTGGTAAAAGGGTCGCCAAACGCCAAGTTTCGGTCCGTACCACCTGTACCGCGAGGACATCATTCGGATGCACGATATTGTTCGGGTGAAATAGAACTAAAGCCATAAATTGTAGTACTAGTTTTAATTAAAATTATTTATTTTTCTTTGACAAAATGGCAGCTGAAAACGCCGTCTGCACATCAGAAAAGTAAGTAAGGGCGTTCATTTAACAGCTTGCAATTTTTTATGCATAAAAAAAAAAAAAAATAGGGGACGCTAAAAGCCTCAATTACCGAATAGGCAGTATATCGAGATACATCAAGGCCACGCTAGGTCTGTGTTATGTATAAGAGTTAAAAATATTTTTGAGAGTTCGGCCGCTTTCTATAAAACTGTTTTCGGGAAAGCAGGCTTATGTGTACTTTCAGCATTTTCGGGGATTCGGGTTCACCCCTGTCTGCCATGGTCTTCGTGAAGAACAGTTTCTAAATCATTACTGATAAATTTTTATTATTAGTGTTAGTACTATTATTATTATTATTATTATATATTACGTATATTACGTATATTACGTATATTATTACAAATATTACATATTTATTAAGCACCTCTATCTAATGACCAAGCATCAGCCGATGGTGCTGAGTGAAGGACGTGCTAAGCGGTAACTGTCTCAGAGGAGACTTGAACCACTACTCTGCATTACAGGGTGAGCGCTCTGACCAATCAGCTATAAAATCCCATACTTTTTAAAGCTAAACTTGAGAAGCAACCATGGATGTGAATTCATTTTCTTACTTAGATGATTGCCCATCATATATGACAGGAGAGGGAGAGGTAGGGCATATTGGACGTGACCAATCGATGCTTCCCCCTCAACCTGCCATCAGATCGTGTGCCATATTGAGGGACTGATGACAGGTGGGAAGGAGGGAGAGATGAAGGCAGGGAGACGTATGGAGAGAAGTAGTGAGAGGGAGAAATAGAGCGGGAGTGAATTTCGGGCACCTACTTAAGGCCGGCCGTCGATGCATCGACTGCAGCCACTAATCGACTGCAGTCAGCCTACGGCCACTGAAGCAGCATATGCAACTCCAGTTGATGCATCGGGCAACTGGAGTCGTCCTACGGCCTCTGAAGCAGCTTGAGTCACAGTGTTTGTCTTACAACAGACTGATGTATACACAGAGCTGAGAAACGATTATTAAGGTATACTAGGTATATAAATTACATAATGATACGTTCGCAGTTGAACAATTATGATAGAACTTAAATAGAGATTTGTGTATCTCTACACTTCCACCCCATAACTCCTGTCCTCAAATCACTCCACTGACTTAAAATACTTGTATTGAATGAATACACGTTCCAATCCTCCCAGCCCTCCTTACACCCTGACACTTCTCCACCCTTCAGTCACCTCATTGCTGAAATTTGCAAACCGCTTCATAGCCAACTGTTCTGCCACTCTGGAATAAACTTCTGCCAGAATTACGACAAATATCGGATTCATCCTATGAACTCACCAAAACCTCACCTCATGCTATCTCACAACAGGTCTTTCACTCAAAACCTGCCTCTCTCGTCGCTTCTGTTCTAAACACCGTCCACCATCTATAGCCGTCTGACTGTCTGCCTGCCTGACCCTTTGGAACTTGACCTGACACTGATTTTGACCCCCTACCTATCGATTTTGTCTTGACTAAGCACCTGTGAATAAGCTGGTCCTTGCAGCTTAGCGATTGTGGATGCTGAGGAATTTCGAGATCATAACTACGATTATAATCTGTAAGGTGCTTAAATTTGGCTATCTAGCAGTTCTAAAAAATGTGAGTTAAGATAAGCTGAGATTTATGAAATTACTGACTTCCCACATTTTCAATCATTTCAATCAATTTTTAAAAAAATCCTTCCATTCTGCAGAATTTTCTAGAGATTTTAATCTGTGTTCTGTGTTCAAAGTCTGATGATCAGGATGTCTTCTGGCATTTTATTCGTGGCCTGCGCTGGCTCAATCCATCCGCCGCGCCTTCTGTTGATCAGTTGAATCGAAACTCGACAACGATGAAAGGCCAGCGATGGCTGCGGGAAAACCTGGAGAGTCACAATCTGTCATCACAGCTCGGCGTTCTCGTTGCCAATCGCCAACATCTTCTGCAACATTACCATGGTAACAGGCAATCGTTGCTAATAATAAAACTAGTGCCCGAGAAGCATTTCTGTTACTGTTATTGTTATAATTATTATTATTGATGGTGTTTTATTAGTGTTATTGGTATTTTTAATGTTACTATTTATTATTATTATTATTTGTTATTCTTATTATTATTATTTTTATTATTATTATTATTGTTAATATTGAGCATCCCAGGATTGAATCGTCTGCTCCACGTAGATTTGGTGTCCATTGCAGCTGCCATAAGGCTGGGCTGTGGTTTAATCAACTGTGGTTTATATCATTGTCTGTTTTATTATTATTTTTTGCACAGTGTTAGTTTAACTGTTCATGATCAAGAAATTGCTTAGCACCTTAACGTCGAGCATGCACTAATATGCATGGAAAACTAATCCCTCTCGTTGTTAAAGGGTCAAGGAGCTGATGATGAATATCTGGAAAAATCCCTCTTCATCGTCCACAACATTAGTAAAGCTTATTCTAATATTTAGAAGAACTTTGTTACTCTTGTTTTTTCCCAGGTACATATGATCTGTCAGTACTTTAAATAGCTGCAGAGACTTTTCAAATGTCTCGGTTGGCTAGGCCTTGTCAAGTTCAGGCAGGGAGAAAGTGCTGCGAAAGACAACGGCATTAAAATGTTGGATTTCTTTTATATTTTTAGACTTGTGTTAGCAATGATGCCTTTTCATTTTTTTTAAATATTAAACTTTGAGCATGAGTAAAATGAATGAGATATCAGGCCTCATTCTGAATAGTCTTCTTGTCATTACTTTTATTTGTCATTAATCGTTATTAATCATTACTTTTACTGTTGCTGGTAGCGTATTGGTTTTTTGTTAATTGCTAATGGAGGTTAATAACTTTAATAAGTCTGGTTTTGGTTTCTATGGTTACTACAGCTGAAGCTTTCCTCTGCCAACCTGACTACTTGTATGCAATGCTAGTCTGCCTGCATGCTGTCGAACAAAATAGCCCAGGACTTCTGGCCGAGATTAACCCTGCAATGGTAAGCATATTTGTTATAATTATTGAGTGACAAGCTTTGGAGCTACTGCTCTTCTAAGAGGATGGTTTGATATCTGATGGCCAACTTGTAGCATTACATCAGCCTCTCTATTGGTGAAGGGTGTTTTGCCCATGATATGGTTGACCCTATTCTTAAAATGTCATTTCTCTCTTATGAAGATTTTTCAAACAGTTGCCCCATCTCTTGATGTCATTTCCACAATCCTAGAAATGGCCGTTGCAAAGCTCTTGAACTGTGACCTCTTGTCCCATAATCTGTACCTTCCTGGCATTGGTGGTGATCTCAATGACTATGATCCTGATCATGAAGACGATCATGGACGTTAATGATTGAACTACTATAATGATGTTGTACACTGCAGCCTCATTAAAAAACATTTTGTTATAACATGAATTTTGATATAGTACAGTTGAGAATATAGATCCCAGTTTTTATAATAATGTCTCGTTATAAGGCTGTTCTTGATATGGCTCCCAAGATAGTGTTAATCACGAATTTCTGGTGTAGTTGTAGTCACCATTGTGACATAAAGGGTGATGACGATGATGATGACATTGGTGGCGATAGCAGCTATGTGATTGAGTGATGCAGTGCTGCTGAAACTGGTGCTTTGACAAGATCTTCAATTGTTGTGGTGCTCTGTTTCATCAGCTCTATCAGTCGCGGTCATCGAAGAAATCTTCCCATGTCCGAAGCAACTCTTTGCCTTTCATCGCTCTGTCTGCCGAAGCTTCAGGCCTCACAACCCTTCGATTGCCTCGCCCAGACTCATCTCAAAACGTTTCCCTCACACATCATCTCACATCAAAAGAGTTAAACGTCTCACGACAATGCCTCGACTCCGACGGCGACATTCGACTGAGTTTGTATGACAACATGAGCCTCGACGCGTCGTTCGAAATCAGCGAGCCGGATTCAGATCATGTCATAGAACGAATCAACGATCCGCTGATGAACTTCTACGCCACGTCAAGCACCGAGAAATTAAAACGTTCGTCAATGAAGCTAGGGCCGTCAATTAGCTCCGAAATGTTGGATGAACTGAGTGGCCTTAATGTTCCTGACACTCCGTTGAGCGAAGATGTGTCTTTATTTGCTGTGGAAAGCGTCAGAGACAGGAGCGCTTCCTTTAACAATATCCCATCAAAAGACATGGCTTCAGATCAGAATTTGCATAAAAAACATTGCGAAAACATGGACAGTGAGAATAAAATTGTAGAAGAACGTGACGATTCGAGTAATAACGACAATCAAATTACACAAAATGTACGTCGAAAGGTTCTGAGTCGAACGAAGGAACGCGATGCAAAAATCCCTCGTGAACGTCCGCAGAAGTATGATTTTACAGAAATTTTAGCAGATGGCGATTCGATGTTCTCGAGTAACACATGGTCTGAAGTCGGTCACATCCAAAGATCTGATCAGCTCAATATTGACCTTATCTTAAACAGTGACGATCTTAATCTTTGTAGCGACAGGGCGGACTCAGGAATTGAGAGTCTGATGAGCAGGACATCAGTAAATTTGCATAATACGAGCACAGCTATAAATAGAAATAGTCTGCGCAAGAGCCAGAATAAAACCAGTGGTGAAAGAAACTTCACACCGGACTCGCAGATTGGTTCAGAACGGCAAAATGAATTTTTAATTTCTGACAGCTTACAGTCGTCTTCTTTTACTGAGTCACTGCCAGTCGCATTATCGAGTTCTTTACCTACAAAAGCCCGCAGCAAAACTGGTATGGTCTCTGCCATTTTGGATTTTTTTATTTAATCTTTTTAATTTGTTGGATCTAAAATTCATACATGCATCGTAGACAGCTTGTAATTATAAACTCCAAATTTCTTAGGTGACACAAAATAAGTACAGGGCATGAGTGTATTCATGAGCACTGAAAGCTCGTTCGATTTAAGTTTTAACCTCAACTGTTTGTTAAATCTAAGATATATTTTATGATTATGTTTGCATAACATTAAAGGGAAATTAGAGTGAAATAGAACTCTCAGTAGTGACCGGTTTGAGTTCATAAGTGACTGAATGTATGACCTTTTTGCTGGTTTCTGTCATTTAGAAAAGACAAGGCAGCAGGGTTTTTTCCGTGCACCACTAGAGGGCCAGTCATTGTTGAGTTTCCTCTCATCGCAGGATTTTCACACTTGTACAGACTTGGAAAGGGTAAGATTTTCAGTTGGGGGCAGCATAAAATATAGGTGCATCGACACCCTTAGGCTAGAGATGTACTGTACGTGATCTACTTGCTGGTTCCTCCTTCCTCTGTTTGCTAGGTTTCTCAGGCTGTAAGGTACTTGAATGCCAGATTTACCTGGATACGAGTTTTGTATGGATGAAAGCTGTATCCAAGTTTACCTGGTTGTAACTTTCACCTGCATCCCATGTTTACCTGGGTAACAGGTTCACCTAGATGCCAGGGTTACCAAATTATTAGCTATTACCTGAGTGTCGGTTGTAGCTGAAGGTCGATCTCGATTAAGAAAATTCATCTCTTCCTGGACTCACTGACCGTATCTGTGTCCTCGGCTTTTCCTTCTTGTTTTTCAACTGGACTTATCCTGGATGTTTGGCATACATACTGACTGTTGCTTAGCAACGATCGTCAACTGATGCCATGAGCATTGCTACAGAGGCGCTTTAGAAGTTATTAGATTAGGCTTAGACTATTTCAGATTGGTGGCAGAGTTACCTGGATGCTGTTAATGGGAAGGTATGTCATCTTGTATTATGTAAGTTATAGGTTATGTTATGTTACATTCTCAGCCGCTCTTTGCCTCTTTTCCACAATAGCTTGAAGGCCATTTTGTTCGATTGTGGTTTCACTGTGTTAGGTTGGGAGCGCCTTTGATGTGTCTTTTAAAATGGTGCTATATAAATCAGCAATTACCATTACATTACACAATCTTTACTGTCAACTGTAGATTGCAATCCATTTAATTTGTTGGCGTCTGAGACTGTGTTAGGTGGTGCTTCAGCGTGTTTATTCCAGTTCAGCTGGACTGGGAGCGCTCCTGAGTAGACAGCCTTGAAGGGGCGCTATATAAATGTTCTTCAATAATAACTGTGTGCTTGCCTTTAACTTGTCTCTTCAAGTTATCTGAGCCCTGCTTGGTAACTAATGACCTTTTCTGTTCTTAATGACATATAAGATCATTTAGTCTAGCATAGAGAGAACCTCTGGTTGGTTCCTCTTGAAGTAATGCTATATAATTTTCTAATTAGAATTACGATGTGGCATTTAGGAGCGAGCACACTTCAGTATTGCGGAGGCGTTGATTGCAGCCGTTGAGCAGATGAAGTGGAACCAGACAATTGCACCCAAGGGAGAACTGGAACACGAGGAATGCGACTCGGATGAGGAAATTCAGTTGCTGAAGCAGCGCATCAGAATTCGACGCACTGAGAGGCTGAAGGAGGTATGAACTATGATGGGATGCCTGGGCTGGGTTTGAACTGCCTCTGAGGAGATGTCTTAAAGTGGTGCTATATAAATGTTCTGAAGGAATGAGGTGATATTGAAACAGATGTTTTCATTTGTTAAATTACCGCACTGATATTGCACCTACCAGGATTAAATTATTTTTGATAAAATGTTCTGGCCCTTTGATATGGAATAATCTTAAAAATAATTACACATCTATCCACCCTTAATCTGTTTAAGAAAAAGCTTAAAGACTGTTTGATCGCTTGTATTAGTTGTGTTTTATACACTCCTACAGTACATTTAATTCTTTCCCTGTTGCTCTACTGCTAAATATTATCCAAAAAAGGCCAATCCAGCCTCAGCGGGTCCATATAACCCTTTCGGATTGACCTTTGACTTCTGCATCGGTTAGTATAAGTTTTTGAGTTTGAACTGACTGTTATTATTGTGATTTTATGGTGTTGATGCTCTCAACAAATGGCATACAATATTTTATAATATTACACTGTTTACAACGGCTTCTTGACACTGGCTTTTTCAGCTTCTAATGAACTGGTATTACAATCTCACTATATGCTGTCGAGCAGGAGATCAGACAGCTAGAGAGAGAACGGGTCCACTGCAAAGCTAAGAAATACAATGTCATAAAACACTTCATATTGCTACCTTAATGAACTGCTCCTCATCTTTTTCTTATTGACTATTGCTTATACTTGGTTAAAAACTTCATGTGAGTCGCTTCTGACAATCACTTTGTTCTAATTTGTAGAAGGCTCGACACTTTCCAGGCGGTTTTGACCCGGACTTTGAAGGTAAATTTGAAAATTATTTCATTTTGTTCATGTCTTGTTTTTGAATTGATTTGGTTTTGATGTCTATTGAAATAGTTTTATTTTGTCAGACATTTAAATAGGATACCAGAGTTTCTGTATTCCAAATAAATATTGTGAAGATTATTATTCGTTTTAGGTCGGTGATGTTACTATTTATCTTTTCTTAATTATTTTTATTCTGGTGATTATAATGACTTTAAATTTTACTTTTTGGTGCTTTTTGTGCAGGACACTTAAGTCTCTGTGCTCTCAGTTTTTTAATAGTTAAGAGACTTTTGCCTGAATTAGTCTTCATTTAGTTTAATTCTGTTAGAATTGCTGGAAATTACATTTGTTTTTATTTTGTGGCTTAGTAGTTTTTTATAACTTATGATTTTACTGTTTGATGGTTGTAGTTTATATGAATTTCTGTTTCATGGTTCCAAACACTTTTAATTATTTCAACTTTTTTACAATGATTTAACATTTTGTTTCTCTAACCTGATGGTTTGCAACCAACTATCTCCAACAAATTACAAGTTTTAACTACCAATCAATCAATCTAAACTTGAAACTATGCTTTCACCAGAAGCACCCATTGTTTAATATCTCTAAATGGTGCTTCAGAAATCTTCAGATTATATTCTAAAATAATTTCATTATTTCAACTTACCATTTGGTATTAGTTCTTAATGATTTTGTTATGTCAAATGATGCCAGAAACACTCATGATAATGCTCTCCCTTGGTGTCATGCAGTTAGGATTACAGTTACACCAAGAACTGCCTTATTATGAGGTTCTGTTAAAATGAAATAATTTCCTAAAGCTGAACAAATTTTTGTTATAACAAAATCCGTCTTACAATGAAGTGCATTATTTTGAGGCCAGTGTAGCTAGGGATAATTGTTTTTATTTATTCTATTTTTTGGTGATTATAGACGTTTGAGTATAAGGGCATGTTTTCTGTTGCATGTTCCATTGTTTTGATATAGTAGTAGACAATGGCAATGGTGAGAACAGTCAGTCCGACAGCTTTCCATCCTTTGAGTCTTTATCTCCTGAAGGTAGAGACACCTTTCACCTGCCATTGTATCGAGTGATTGAAGGTTGATTGAAGTTTAGTCAACAGATCAAATTGGTTGATTTGATAGTATTTCATATGTAAAGAGGTTGTCATAGTGATGGTTTAACAGTTCTGTAAATCTTCATATCTATGAAAACTGAACGAATACCCTGCCATACAGTTCTTGACCATACTTTACATTACCTTACATTTACTTTTCCTTATTTTGCCTTGCTTTGCCTGAGAGTACTGTACATTACATTACCTTATTTTACCATACCTTACTTTATCTTTTCTTATTTTACCATGCCTTACTTTACCTTCCATTATTTTACCATACCTTACTTTAGCTTACCTTATATTACCATACATTACTTTACCTTCCATTATTTTACCATACCTTACTTTAGCTTACCTTATATTACCATACCTTACTTTACCTTTGCTAATTGTAGCTGTCACATATGCACAAATCTATTCTGTTGAATATAATTAAAAAAATACTGCTCTTAAAACCTTGTCTGAATCTAATCCAGAAACTTCTAAGCATATTGTATTCTGAAATTCTTTGTGCATAACTTGACCCCGAAACCTGACCTGGATTTATCTGCGGTTTTTGTAGGCGACTACAGCTCCTCGAGTGATGGTGTGCAGGATGCCGAAATCAACGACATCGGTAGGCCATCTGTTACTTACTTTGAACATTTTAAATTTATTTCTAATCTGCACTTTGGTTGTTGAAAGTGTAAGGAGGAGGAGATGGTGAGGAGAAGAGGAGGAAGGAGGAAGAAGAGGGAGGAAGAAGAGGAAGGCTGCTCTGTTGAGATGTAAGGCCTATTTTTAGCTGTGATTTCTATAGAGCTATAACACACCCTATCACACACCATAATGTGATTGTACTATAGACTATCACATACCATAAAAGTGTTGAAGAGACATAGAAACTGTGGCATTGTATTTGTTTACAATTCCTAATGTTGATACATTCGAATTACAATTACGAATGCTATTTCAGATGAGAAATCGGACCAGAGTAACCTAGTGTCAATGAGGGACGGTGGACTCTCGCTTTCCATGGCTTCTCTTTATTCCGGTAGGTTCTCTCGGATGTTAAAATGGCCCAACCTGAATACTAAAAGCATAAAGTAGAAAGCGACTGACTCTTTGTTGTTGAACCATGACCTTTAAACGCTTATCGACCTCCTGTTTTGCCCATGTTGGTCCTTCACTGTGGAACGACATTCCCCCTGAAACTCGTTCCTCAATTCTCGCTGGGGGTCCTGCTACACCTATCTGCTGTCTCGAATCTTTTCTTTTTCCTCGGGGTTCTTCGCACTGGGAGCTCCTCTGACTAGGTTACACTGAGAGAGGCACTTTAGAAATCTTTAAATACAATACAATACAAAAAAGTATGTGTATATACTATACATTATATATATATATATGTCAGGCTATTTAAGTAGCACATTTTAAGAACCTCACAAAGTAATTGAATATAAATTAATTTAATTGAATTGAGTAAATCATTTGAAAGTGACTAATGACTGAGCATGAGCCAACCACAAGTAAGCAAGATTTCGATGAAGCGCTGATACATTTCGAAGAG
Organism: Allolobophora icterica; assembly: GCA_963556255.1. NCBI lineage: Eukaryota > Metazoa > Annelida > Clitellata > Crassiclitellata > Lumbricidae > Allolobophora > Allolobophora icterica. The sequence continues at coordinate 10,324,122 of OY744609.1, read as the reverse complement.
CTTTAGAAACTGGTTGTTGTTGCAGATGCTGACATCAGAAGATCTCTGACGCCAATGAGTACAGGAAGGCTGACCGATCGCCAAACGTAAGACGATGACCTCTGTGAGCATTTATATAGCACCTTTAAAGGAGCTCTCAGCTTCTTTGATGTTACTAAGTAGCTTGAACATTATGATGTTTTGTTTCTGTGCTTTTTCTTTTCGAAAGCGCTTGGAGGAACTGAAATATTCAGATTTCTCTTCTTGTTTCTTCATTTATATGTATGTATGCATGTGTTTGTATGTATCTATGTGTGTATATAAGTATTTTGTATGTGTGTATGTATTGGTATTCATTTAATTCCTTCAGAGGACTTGTATAGCTTCCCTCCAAGATACCTACTCAGAGGCGCTTCCAGCCCAACTCCGGCGATAAAGGACAGTTTTCAAGTGCGTGTAACAGGTGTATGCAGAGCCTGTAGTTAAAAGGATATGCAGATCTATCTGAAGGAAGGTTTGGTCCAACCACTGAAAAAAACCACCACATCTGGTGTGTATGTTTTCATGTGTATGTATGTTTTCTGTGTATATGTTTCTCAGTGTATGAATGTGTGTACATGTATGTAGACATTTATATAGCTCATTTTCTGAACTGCTGAGAGGTGCTGGTAGTCCTGTGTTTATGTATCTGAACATTTGCAATATGTCTTTTAAGAAACCTTCAAGGTGGGGGATCATGACTGTCTAAAAGATATCCAGTAGTTACAATGGTGTGTTGTTCAGTTAACTGATGGTGGAACTATGTGTTGTATTTCTGCGCAGGCCGTTGCTTGACAGTCTCACTCTGTCGGGAAGTTTTCAGGTGTCTCAGACGTCAGCGGATTCCATAGCGATCTCACTGCTGAAGCAGTTCACAGAGAAGCAGCTGCCGAAGGCGTCCGAGCTCCTGTGGCTTGTCTCCGAAAGAGATGCACCGCAGCAGGTGGACTACCATCACTCATGTCAACTTCTCCTTTATTTATTTATTATTTTTTATATATTTTATCTTTATTATTTTGCTTTTATTGTTTAGCACTGTATAGCTCAACAGTGCATCACCTCACGTCATCCATTCCATTGCTTATTTATTTTTATTTAGTTCTCTTCGTTATTTGCTTTTGTTTTTTTTTATAGTTTTTTATGACTGCACTAAGCATCACGTTCTGACAGTAAGTAGTTGTGTGGAGTTGACCCAGTGTATGTATGTTTTCTCATACTGGGAAAACATGTTTCTGTGAATAAGAGTTTAAAAATTGAAGATGAAATATGAGTAAAAATAAGATTTATTAGTAAAGATTGTTTAAAGGTAAAAATGAAGTAGGAGTAACAGTGAATAATGATTTAAGATCATTTACAGATAAATTGTGATTACAATAGGGGAAATGAGTAATTCTGGTAATTGTTTTATGCTTGTTTTCCAGTTGCTTCCTCTTCCAGACTCTTATCCGATTTCTCCAGATGATGGAGAAAATGCTGACCTTCAGCCAGTCCAGCAGCAGGTCAGTTGGTCTGGACATCTGTGAATTGTTGACAAGTTGTATTGTTTCAACCTAATTAAGTTAATCTTTAATTGACCAATGTTTTTGTGAGATAGGCTTTTCAGTTGTTGTTTGTCCTGGAGCTCAAGCTCCAACTTCAGTTCATTGAGTGCGGTCAGCTCTGCCTCTTCTTAATGGATTCTGTCTGTTTGTTTGTGTAGAATCGCCTGCGAGGAAACTTAGACTGGGCGCCTCCAAGGCCACAGATCATCTCAAGCATCCATCCGAAACTACGGTAGTCTTGCCATTACTTGTTTATTGACTTACACTAACAGACACATCTGTTGACTTATTAGCAGACCCAGCTGTTAAGCACTTACCTGCCCAGCTGATAAGGGCTCATCCATAACGAGCATCCTCAAAACTGATCTACTTTTGGACCTGTCCATCCCCTTGTCCGCATTGGAATTGCCCTTTTCCCATTCCCTTTTGCGAAACCTTGCACTGCAAAAGAGAACTAACCCCAGATTAGGCTACTTGTTGATCTGTATATTCAGTTAAGGGAGAGGATGTGCTAGAAGTTTGTACTAAATTTAGATATTGAACATGCCATGTCCATGTTGTGGTGACTCTCTCTCTCTGCGGATGTCCTTAATGGAAGACCAATAACCGCTGAGAGACCGGGCTATTAACCTATACACTGGAACTTCCTTATTATGCTGCCCTTAGGAGCCGTATGAAGTACCCTGTTATATGACGAGGTTGATGTAGAACTATCATGTTGCTAATGATTTGTATGCAACGATATGCGATAGGTATATATATTGACTTTTGTAGTCCCTATTTGGCCTTCCCGAGTTGCTGATGAATACTGGTATCTAAGAGTAATAATAATTTTGATTTCTTCTTCTGGTTCTCTGCCTTCAGGCAGGTTCCAACGTCCGACGTCGCCATTTCTCTCGATTTTGAGCCTCTTCTTTTAGTCTTTTGTATCCTTCCTTCATCATCCAATCCATAACCATCTGTCTTGGTCTTCCCCGTGTCCTCCTCCCTTCCATTCTTGACTCGATGACATTTCTTAGGAGAGAGTCCCTTCTCAGCGTGTGCCGGATCCATTTCCTCTGCCTCCTTCTTAATGTGTGTATAAGGGACCTTTCTTCTCCAATCCTTCCCAACACTTCTTCATTTGTTTTATGTTCTGTCCAGCTGATCTTCTCCATTCTTCTCCAAATCCACATCTCAAACGCTTTTGATATATAATTAATTAATCATAATTGATTATTTAATTATGATTCATATTGGTCAGTATCAATAACAACGAGTATAACTGTTGTCTGTTCTGCTTTTTTCTTTGCCAGGCAAAATGTGGTTATTGCGAGACAAAACCATCGATGCGCTGGCTGTGGGTCAAAGGTTGAGAAAGGTGCAAAAATTATGATCTATAATGGAGAAGAGTTTCAGTTGATCTTATGCGTAGTTACTTCGTCTTTCACAGTAATTGTTTAGTTAATTTACTGGATGCATGGTAAATTGGTTTCTTAGGTACAGTATTAATGTTAATTAATTATCCAGACATTTAATACTTTAACGACGAGCTGCATTGGTTTCCCAGAAGGCACATCCGGGTCTGTGCTATCACCGTTTTTAATCAGGATAACTAGGTAACCAGGATTTCTTGTACAATACAGTCCGCTGGTTGGATCGTTGGCTTTCCCGGCCTTAGTGAGGTGCTGATGGGAAACACGACAAGAATGCTGATCCATTGCCTGGATAAATCCATCTCCTTCCCTTTCCAGTGTCCAGATTTTTATGGGACCTGGGATGTAGAGATACACAGCATTTATATAGCATCTTACCATAGCTAATCGGAAGCAATCTCTGAGAAATATCATGTTATGTATGCACATTTGCATATGAGACAATACTTTACATCTGTAATGACTGTTGTTGATGGAAGCATGTAATAAGTGATTGGTTACTTTACCTTACCTATTCATTTATGTAGGCTACGTCCGAAGATACCGGTACTGTGAGTACCTGGGCAAGTACTTCTGTCAGTGTTGTCATAGCAACGATCGTGCCTACGTTCCCGGACGGATACTCCGAAAGTGGGACTTTGGGAAGTACTACGTGTCACACTTTGCTCACGAGTGCCTGAAGAGTATTTACGAGGAACCGGTGTTCAGCGTCGAGTCAAAGACAACAGGACTCTACCAGAAGGTTCCGGCGCTGGACGAACTTAGAGAATTGCGCATTCAGCTCTTCTACTTGGCTCCGTTCATCCAGACATGTAAACAAAGGAATAAGTAAGTTAGAAGTGATAATTGGCTGCTGTGCTGTGCAGTCTAAATAGATGTTGTTTCTTTCATGCACTTGTGCAAATCCAAGGTATCTACTGTGAGTAAGTAACGTTTTAGCTGATAGGCTAGCTTAACAGACTTTTTGAAGTACTATTTTTGTGTCGTTGAGGCAAGAGATCCTATTGGTCTGACTCAGTTGTTCGTTCATGTATTTGACAAGTCCCTTTAATACAGTTACCCAGCTGAGGTAAGTCTAGAGTTGAGACCAAAATGACACAAGACTGAGATAACCAGTTACTTACTGGTTATCCACCATCTATCGTGACTGTATTCAGTGCGCTGCAACATTAGTGTCCAAAAAACAGCAACGCCCCCTCTGAACCCTGCCTCCTATGCCATCGGCGATGGCGCTGAGCAATTGTGAGTGAAAGACTTGTCAAGATCCTTACACAGTAACTGCCTCAAGTGAGGCTGTAACCTGTACTCTCCGCTTTACAGGCTGAGCGCTCTAACCAATCGGACACTGTAGCTCACCATTACTATTATTAAGTCATTATTACTCTTATGAAGTTATAAATTGTTAATTGCTGTTTGGTTTACAATACTTTGTTTTGTGTACAGGCCGACGCTGGACAATATTCCGTCACACTGGCTTACAAGTCTCGACAACATTCACTACTATTCACTGTCAGAATTAGTCGAGGTTTGTAGATTTCGTAATCTTCGGTAATCTATTGTCCTGTGTAGCACCATTATCATATCAGTGAAATTGTAACTTTTGTACTTGTTATTGAATTTGTGTGAGGCATGTACCATTTGGCTCTTTATCGTCTTGATGCTCTGAGTACGGATATGTGCTGTATCAATTGTGACTAGTATTTAGAAACCTGTCAAAAGATGGCAGGCTCTAGACTGCAACAGAATCAGTGATTGGACCCAACTTTACTGGAAAAAGTTGATGTCGGTGGCACTGACATCTATGAAATGACCGAGCTTTGCCAACAATCAAAAGTAATGAGCGACTAAGAAGAGAAGAGCATTCCATTAAGCTACCCTGTTAGCGAACTCATTTTCTTAGTCTGTCTCTCACTGTCGGATCTTCCCTACAGATGAACTTCTTGTTCTTATTGAATGTTAACACCAGCTAGGCTAGCACAGGCAATGCTTCGTGAGGGTGTTACATAGTATCGAGCTGTGTCCTTGCAGGTTCAATTCATGCATACGAAAATAGGCAAAAAGGATACATGTGTTTGTTCATTAGTAATTTTATTCGATTCAATTCAATTCTTGTTTATTTTTTCTTTTATATGTTAATTCATTGAAAGAGTTGTTGTTATCTTACATTTATCTCAGGTGACCTGGGGTAGATTCCTTAGAATGACTAGCGTTAAGAGTGTATGTGAACGTGCTTGATTTCAGGTGAAGAAGAAAGAACTACTGCCTCGCATCAGGGAAGTCGTGGTCCAGTGTATCACGCACATTAGTCAGTGTTTGGTAGGTTCACAGTTTTCATGGCATTGGATTTTGACACCACCCTTTGTGATTCCAATTGTGCTCTGTATTGAATAGACATTCCAAATAATTATTTTATCACAATGTCCCAGACCTGTTGTTCCTTTGCCAGGAGCTTATTTGTGGTTGGCAACAGTGAGAAGATGACCTATTGTTATTATTATTATAAAAATTTTAACACGTGCATTCACACAGAAATGCGAATCAGAGGTGCAGAGAAATGTGAATGGGAGGCACGGAGAAATGCAAATCATTCATCCCTATGGACAGGAATGGATAAAGTGTTTGCGTTGTGTGAGAGCCGAACTCATTTGTGTTTGATTTACATCTGTTTTGAGGACAATCTGTCTTGCTGAGTTCCTTCAGAGGTGATTTGTGTGGGGAGAATAAATCTTCATATGGGAAATAGTCTAAACCTGTGAGAGTAATTCGAATTACATCCTACTCTGTGTGCCCTGTGTAGTCTGTGCTTTGTGTAGATACCATTCTAACTCGAGGTAAAATCTTCCAATGAAAGTTGAAGCTGCTGCGGGTGATATGCAATGTGCAAGAAACATTTTCACCTAATCTTGTGATAGACTCATTCCAGACGTTCTTGAGTGACGCTAATCAAATGTTCACATACATACATGCGTACACACAAGTACATATATACACTTACATACAAATCTACGAAATAAGTGACAGTTGGCATTTGATCTGTCATCCTCTCACAAGGAGGCAGGAATGTGCATTCTTTCTCAAAGTAACAATAGGCGCATTAATTGCATTTGTCTGGGCATGGTTACCAATTGGTTAGAGCACTGCTTGTAATATGGAGACTACGCTTTCAAGCCTACCGTCAGGAGGGTACTGTATCGTAACCTTGAGCAAGTCCTTAACTCGCAATTGCTTTGTGCTTCGTAATCATATTAACTAATCTTGCCAGAATAAAGGATACAGTATAATAATAATAATAATAATTTAGTTTCAATTGATAATGGATTGATTGGCCATCTGAAAATCTGTTTTCTACAGTTATGCCACGGAAAGGGATTCGTCTGCGAAATCTGCAGAAACGGAACTGATATAATTTTTCCTTTTGAAATCGGCCGCGTTGTGGTTTGTCCTGGTAGGCAGTTTGTTAACAACCTTTAGGTTTAATTAAATTGAGTAGAAGTAGTAACAGTAATTACGCAATAATAGTATGTAAAAACACTAAATAATAGTGAGGAAGTAGTAAGTTTTTAAATGATTTTCTGGCTCTTTGTCATGTTTGTGCCCAAGTCAAAATATCCTTCAGCCCTGGAATTCTGCATCCGAAGACTATGCTGATTAGAGGTTATTACCTTACCTTACGTTCGCTCACTTTGCCATCCCTTCACTTCCCTGCCTTCACCTTACGTTATCTCACCTTTCTGTACCTCATCTTACTTTACCTAAACTCGCCTCACCTTTTCTTACCTTAACTCATCTCACTGTACATCACATCATCTTTCTTTACCTTACCTATTTCGCCTTTCCTTATCTTATCTATTTCATCTTTGCTTACCGTAGCTTACCTTATTTTACATTTCCTTAGCTACCTTACCTTACCTTAAAGATGTTTATTGACATGTTTTACTGAACAGGTTGTCGAGCGGCCTTCCATCACACGTGTTACTCAGCACCAGGAAAAGGCAGCTGTCCCAAGTGTACACGAATTCTGACCAGGTATCGTCAGCAGTCAGATCTTAGACTTCCTTGTCTAGTTCAGTAGCACTCCAACAAGAAATGGGTGATAATCACTTTTTGTCTGCTACCTGTAGAGATCTGATGATCCCGTGCAAACAAATGATATAGCATCTGTCTTGTGCATGGGAAATTCTTCTCCCTGTAACAATCTTTGACTGAAAATTTTGAGCACATTCTGCTTTCTTGTATAATGATCCATCTTTGGGAACTGTCTTCATCGATACTTTACATGTACTGCCACAAACATCACTTTCTACATTACTGTTACTGCTACTTTTATTATTATTACTACTGCTACACTAATACTACTTCTACGACTACTGTTTTCACTTCTGCTACTGATTCTAATGAACTGCTTTGTTAATTAATATAAAATATGGCAGATGTGTTTTGAAAAAATTAGAAATGATTAGAATTCATGGACTTCTTGTTACAGTATATCAATTGATAATAATTATAACCAAACAGAAATAGCTTTAAGTGAACTTTTTGTTACGCTCTTCTCATTGCCCGCTTCCAACTAATGAATATTCATGACCAATGACGTCACTGTTATTTATTGGTGAGATTCCACACTTAATTCAATGTAAATTTAAATATACCGTAACGGCTGCTTTTTTAAACTAATGGCTAAAACAAGCTTAAACTAATTTACTAAGGTGGCAAACAGGCTGAAACGAACGGGTTTAAATGGGCCAATTTACTTAAGCTGCACATGCCAAAACCTGCTTTCATTTTAATCATCTGATTCCCCATTTTTTTAAAATGGGTTTAAGCAACTAGTTTACAATAATCATTTACTGTAAGCAAATTTTTATTTGTACAGGAAACGACAGAAGAAAGATCGTGGTGGAAGTTCTTCCCCTGAAACATAACGAAATAGTTGTACTAGTTACATACACATTCACATACATATATAGTCACATACAATCATATTCATACAGATATGTAAATGTATGTGTTCATGCAGGTATATTCACCGTTGTTATTAAGTGCCAATTGATCCAATGAAAGCATTCAGATATTGTGATATTTTCTTGTATATAGAATTTAATATTTTCTTAAACGCCCGTTTAGTGGACTTTATTGGTGACGGGAGAAACTGGATGAAGAACTAACTGTGTTATGCATTTGCAGCAGTGGCGTAACAACCATATAACGAGGGTGGACAAAGTCCAGGGGCCCCCGAGGTCCAAAGGGCCCCCAAGCTTTCTTACTGCGCACCCTGTGTGACATTTTGCTTTAGTGCCCTATTATTTCATTTTCCTCCGAGCGCAGACTTTTTTATTTGGCTCATTGATATATTTGGTTCTGATGACATATATAGCCTACGGTGTTCAAAAGTACCACATCAAGGCCCACCTAGGTCTGAGCCTCTCTGCAGCCTGAGGAACTAGCCTGTGTATATGACTGATGCTTCATATGATACTTGATATACACACTGCCACAGACATGTGTACGTGTTGTCTATCTAGGTCGCCGGGGTCGGGGTATTTGACCCTAATCCACGCACAGCATATAGAATGAAATCCCATGAGTCAGATTCTCCCTTTTAGGTGTACATCACTGCATACACTTTACGGTATACGCATATCTCTCAGCTCCAGTGCTAAGCAATGTCTGTAATATTATCTGCCTAATTGTTCATCTGTTTCTCGCTTTCTCACTAGCTCGCTCTCTGTCTATGTCTCTCTCGTTTTCTCTCACTCGTTCTGTCTCTGTCGCAATCTGTCTCTTTGTCAATGTCTCTCTAAAAGCCCTGTACCCTATACACTCAACACTGTCTACAACGACTGCAGTCTCAGCCTCACGTGAAAGTACAACACGTCTTCTTGTTCAGAATACAGTCATTCGCTTACTTAAAAACGACTTCTAATTAAATTTTTAATCGACGGCTAAAGCTCTCTTGAACCAGAGAAACTAAGACTCAACTGAAGGTAAGGAACTTCTAATTTGAAATAGCAGTTCTGAACTTCTTATTGCTTTGCTTTTGTAATTAGTATTTAATACAAGTAATTAATCTGCTTCACTTCGTGAAACATTACTAATGCCTTAAACCTTAAACGTTAGGCCTACGCTGTGAATCTGAATTTGCCTCCAGAGCAAAGATTCCACGGAGAGAAGAGATGCCACTGGTTTGAAGCCAAACATGGAGAAATTTAAGTTCATATATTTATTATAATTTGAGAACAATTGTTCCTGACAATTGACAGTGCATCTCGTGCACTTCAATCAGTCTATATATAGACCTATCTACAGCTACCAGACTTCTCTCTGTGGCATTTGACTTAACATCACACATGCGTGATTCATATGAATCTAAAATTACTACAGCTACAGCAATCAATCAGTCAGCTCTTTGTAAGTTTACGCCGAAGTTAGAAAGAGTCGCATAAATAAATTCTCTGGTGAACTGAACAGTGACGATCGAACCAGAAATAGCTTTCAAGAGTCATGTATTTTTCGCTATTGTAGACAGCAATGGCTCAGCTTAAGAGTCGTTTTGAAGGGCAGTGTTTAGTTTCTGCAGCGTTTAGTTTTCTTTATCCCAAATCTCTTCTGCACTTATCCGATGTTCATTTGGAATTAGCAGCAACAAAACTGCAACAAACATATTAATCGGACATCGGCCTCGATTTTTTGTCAGAGGCGCGGTCCTTCAGACGTGAGTTCAGCAAAGAACTCGAAACAACAAAAACTGTGTTGGACATACTGAAACTCATATTGGGCTCTCACTCCACGCCATCTATCCTGGAATTGGCTACTGCCTGTGTGCTTTTGACACTCTCCCAGTCACCGTTGCCAGTGCTCCTTCTCCAAGTTGAAACTTATAAAGACGTATCTTAGATCCACTACCTCACAGGACAGGCTTGATGGTCTTGCTCTTCTTGCGATCGAAAATCGAATGTGCAAAATAATTGAATATTGATAACTTGATAGACAAATTTGCTCATAGTAAAGCTAGAATAGCCAAATTCGTGAAGTAATTCTCTGAAGAACTACAGAGATGGAGCGCTCAGCACTGGCGACGGTGACTGGGTGAGTGACAAACAGCACAAAGACATGTAGCCAATTCCGTGATAGATGACATGATGTGAGAACTGCATACATTATATTAGGCCTACTGCAAGTGTATGTAGGCAATACATTTTTGTTGTATTCGTTTTTGTCTTGAACTATTAATGTGACTTGAAATATGGGTCATTAATGAGAACGTTTAATACTCTTTTTTAATCTAACTGCAGTTTAAAATATAGCTATATCATTATTTTTACGTTTTAATGGGTAAGGGCCCCCAAGCTTAGAATGTCCAAGGGCCCCCGGCTAGGTTGTTACGCCACTGATTTGCAGTAAGGTTTAATTGACAATGTAGGCCTACTGGATGTTTTAAACAAAGCCTGATGTAATATAGTCATTGTTGCTGGTGTTTGTGAAATTTTGCATTGTTTTCTGAGGCTATGTACATGTACGTAAGTAACCAGCTATTTACATTTGGTTTTGAAATTTTCTTCAGTGTGCACTTAATTTAAGAGAATTTCATTTGCATTGCTATTTGTAATTTTCAGTGACAAGTACTGTACACAAGAACGTAGCAAGCTATAATTGCGCTCTGTGCCAAGCGTAAATATAGTGCCTCCCCAAGATCAACTTAACCAAAAATGACCGCATTTTGTTATCTCGAATTTATTATATGTTCAAGCGACAAGGTATCTGGCTATTAATATATATACATATATATATCAATCAATCAATCTTTTATTTGGTATCCAAACTGAACTGGTAAGCAAATCAAACAAAAAACAGGCAAATCAATTTCTGTAGTTTGGGTACACAGGTGACACAGAAAGGGCCGTGGACCCCACTTAAACAGTGTGACCTGGGTAGAATTACAAAACGTATAAACGCCAATCTTTTATCATATAACTGCAGTCTTGTCCTCGGGACCAAGGTCTTGGTCTCGAGTGCACTCGAGTTCGTTTTTAAAAGTCTTGGTCTTGAGACCAAAAGTCTTGGTCTTGGTCTTGAGGTCCAAGGTCTTGGTCTTGAGGTTCAAAGTCTTGGTCTTGGTCTTGCAAGACCAAGACCGGCTGTCAATATGAACAGTCATGTAACAGAACTCAAGAATTCTGTATCAAGCCTGCTTGCATCATACAACCAATATCTATGGATGGATACAAGTCTTGTTGGTCAGGAAAACCCATTGGCAGCAGCAACAGTTGTTCTGTATCAGACGGTATGATAAACCATGAGAAGATTGCAAAAGGTCTCACTATCTGTAGGCCTACATTTACATCCAGTGCTTGAAAAGCTACTGTGTGTGTTAGCGACTTCAGTACCTGTAGAACGTATTTTTTCACATGGCGGAATTTTTATGAGGCGCACCAGGCACGTCTTGGTCAGAAAATTCTGAGCTAATTGTTTTTTTTTATAAAATACAAAAGGCATTTGGAATAATAGTTTGCATGAAGGACTTTTGAATACAATTTGGTATTTCTCTGCAGTTTGCATTTAAAGTTAATTTGCTTGAATACAATAAAAGACTCGTGTTTTTTTTATTAAAATAGCGAACATTCCGACTTGACAATTTTATTTTTAGAAGTCTTGACCTGATTGCGATTTTTTGGGTCTTGGTCTTGGTCTTGAGGTTCAAGGTCTTGGTCTTGGTCTTGGTCTTGAGGTTTAAGGTCTTGACAACAAGACTGTATAACTGGTAGGTCGTAAAAAGAAACTATACTTTTTATCTTAACTAAGGACTCGGATATACACAATCGGAACTTTCCTATCCCTGAAGAAGATAAAGCTATATACGTTGCTCAAGCAGGAACGAGCGTGGCTGAAAGTCTGCCTGTCTGACTGCTTGTGACTCATTTCGTCTGGTTGTCAGTTTACCTGTGTATCTATAAGTACATGTACTTTCTTAGTTCTTACTTTTGGGGATACATATTCCTCACTCTGTCTACATACACGAAGCAAGGCGGAGACTGCGATCTCTGGGAAGGCACAGTAATAAAATATCGATTGGCATTGCTTACAAAGTGGGGGGTACGGTACCCCAAGTCCAAAAAGTGGGGAGTACGGTACCCCTCGTACCCCACAAATTTCGCCTACGAAAACAATCGTTTGGATTGGACAAAGTAAAAAACGACTACCACAGCCACTTTGGTAAAAATGTGTGCGCAATATGAATGATACATTACTGCGCTTTTGCTGTTGTGGGTCCCACGATCTGAAACGACGCCCCTTCCCACCCGCTTAGGGCCAAAATTAGTTTGGATTTTCCTCATCGGTCTCGTGTTCTCTAAAGACATTTCTGTTTCGCCGGGGCTTCTGTGCTGAGAGCGCCTCTGAATAAGTTATTCTGCGAGGGCGCTTTATAAATTTCTAGAAACGAACCCCCTACCTCGGGATCCTGCGGCGATCTGCTCTTCGCTCGGCTGACCAGGCCGAGCTCTTGGTCCCCCACCCGGACAGCCATTATGCAGCGCCATTCTTTTTCGGGTCGCTGGCCCCGCAACCTGGAATGGCCTCCCTGTTGCACTCCACGTGGTCCCTATGACTCACTCTACCTTGTTCCTTATAAACTTAAAGACAACCCTCTTTAGCTGTGTTTTGACTGGGAGCGCTCCTGAGTCCTGAGTAGATAACCTTAAAGGGGCGCTTACGGCGCTATATAAAAGCTGCTTAATAATAATTAAATTTTAACTCTTCTTGGTGGATGAATACGTCAGCAGTGATCTCTGTTAATAGTTACACGTACGTCAGCTTTGCGAGTGTTTCAATTACATCATCTTTTGTTACAATGACGTCATCACTGCAACCACGATGCCAATACTTTGTCAGTAGTTTGTTATACTTTTCCCTGCTGGGCCTCTGGCGTGGCGTAAAACCCCGTAAGCTCTTTGTTTGGCAGGAGGGCCTCTGGCGTGGCGTAAAACCCCGTAAGCCAATACTTTGTCAGTAGTTTGTTATACTTTTCCCTGCTGGGCCTCTGGCGTGGCGTAAAACCCCGTAAGCTCTTTGTTTGGCAGGAGGGCCTCTGGCGTGGCGTAAAACCCCGTAAGCCAATTAATTTGTCTGTAGTTTTGTGTTTTGTATTTTGTCTCTATCCTGTAAATGAGCCGACGGGATAAGAAGGATGATGAGAGAAGACCAGATTAGAAGGAAGAAGAGACGGAAGTGGAGTCGAGATGGACGAGGAATCCATCATCCATGCCTAGAATACTTAATGTCTACTGCGCGCTCTTCCTCAAACTATCGACAAGGGGGCATGAGAGGGTCTGGGGCGGAGCCCCGACGTCAGTGGACATAACCGCCAGGCCGAACACCAACTGCACCAAGACAGCCGCCTGTAGACCCTATACTGTGTTGGCAGGGGCGTAACTTTTGTCTAAAAAGTGGGGGGTGTACCAATTTCTTACATACACGAAGCAATGCGGAGACTGCGATCCCCGGGAAGGTAAAATAATAAAATATTGATTGGCATTGTTCAAAAAGTGGGGGTACGGTACCCTCCAGTCCAAAAAGTGGGGGGTACGGGTACCCCTCGTACCCCCCACAGATTACGTGTTGGCTCTAATTAGAGTCTCTTTCCATGAAGTAGAAGTATCGAAGCACCCCCACCTCGTGGCATCGTTAGGCCTGCAAGATCAGCAGGGTAGCCTGATACAGGTCTTGTATTCCGCCGACTGCGAATGTCCGCAAAGGAGATGGAGAGGGTAATGCCGAATTCGGACAAGGAGTTGGTTGGTTAGTTGCTGGTTAACGACACTGTCATGACACAGATGATTAGCATCGTCCTCCTCCTTTTTCCACGCATGGAACTTGCCCGGAGTACGAACAGTGGCGGAGTTCGGACAAGGATCTGGGTTGTGCTTAAATTATTTAGTCACTTTTGCAACTTCCTTCGCGGGCGACCCATTTTCCGCATAATTGAATCCTTCCGCCAAGGAAGTCCCATCACCACATATCATGTCAGGACTTCGCTGGCTCAATCTAGGTCTTCTGCTTCCATTGGTCCTGCTCTTTGGAATAAGCTTCCTCCGTCCGTTCGTTCTTCTATTCTCTCAGGTAACGTCTCTTCCTCTTTTACCTTTCTTAAAACTTTTTCTCTCGAGGTCTCTCGCACTGGGAGGGCTTCTGAATGGCTCTCCCGCTAGAAGCGCTTTATAAATGCCCAGATACAATACAATACAATACAATACAACCGTATAAGTAAACTGTTGTTACAACTTATAGTGTTAGATACAATTACTAGTTTTTAGAGAAATAAAGTACAGTTCGAATAAGACGATGAACCATCGAACGTCTTCCGCTTTCTAATTGTACGAATACTCAATAGGCGGCGTTCGACGTCGATTTCATTCTCGTTGTTATTGTACGCATTTTGTAGCGCATTTCCATGTTTGTACTCTTTGTTGACGTCGTTTGAGGCGAGTGTCTTGCGCCAGCTGGTGGCTGCCGACAGCAGCTGGCTAGGTCGATGAACTGGCGTTGAGTGTGTACAGTGGTCGAGTCCAAATGGTGAAAACGGATGTTGATTGACAAGCACAGTAGATGGCTGTAACTCGATTAAAGGAAAGTTTTTTGCATTCAGAACAGTAGTTTTCTGTAACCGATGACAAACAAACAATCAATAAATCAATCATGTGATCATTAGGCTATCAATCTGATGTATACTGACAGCCGGTAACTTTATAGCCCGCTGTCGACTTTACCTTAATCAATCAATCAACCGATCAGCAACCAGTCATATCAGTGGTTCGATCATTCGTTAAATTTTTGTACGTGTTGCCTAGTCTACGTACATCTGTATGTAAGTATGTGAGTACTGTTCGTAATTATCCATCTAGGGCTATAGTCAGGGCTGTAGTGGTAAAATTTGAGGTGAGTATACGCTACCGGTGACCAGCGGCGTAAAAAAATTAGAAGACCTTTTTTTAGGAAAAATTTCAGACTTTCACAAATTCCCTCCAAATTTGCTGACTTTTTACGATTTCGTCTCTGAAAAAGTTGATGACCTTTTTTTTTAGTCATTCGCCCTAAAAACCTCCAAAAACCTGTCAAAACCTCTCTTTTTCCTCAAAATTTCATTACCCAGGTCTCTACAGAGGTAAGTAGGCCCTATACGCTGTATACCCGCATATACTCTCGTCTAGAGCGCTGAGTATACGCTCTCAAATTTCCCTAGAGGTGAGTATACGCTGTATACCCGCGTATACCAAGGTGCGACCGTACGTACTGTACGCATAGGCGTAGACTTAGGGGGGCAGCCGGGGCACGTGCCCCCCAATAATTGAGTGGAACACGTGCACCCAATGCAAAAAGTGTAGAAAAATAACTAAATGCCCCCCAATATTTTGGACAAGTTTACGCCACTGACTGTACGTACGTTATTTTTTCCCATAACGTACGTACATGTACGCGTACGTTATTATGCCGTACGTTACCGTACGTTCACATCAATTCATGACGAAAATAAATACATAACATTATGCACAACAAAAGTCAATAATAGTTGGTGATTGACGGTCGTAACCAATTTTAACAATTACATCAGTCATCTGTGGCTATTCAATGATCTCTACTTTCAAACTTTTAAAATCCAAATTGGTAATATTCTGTCTAATGTGAAGAATATTAAGATTTTACGGCACACTTTATAGGATGGTCATTTTATTGGTAATACTAAATTTCCGTACCGTTCGTAAATAAATAGGCCTATGCCTGCGTACGGAGAGACTAATACTGTAGAGTTAAACTGATCATTTTGACGTACGCGTACGGTACGCGTAACGTATAAGACCATAGTTATATTGAGGTTCTTTGTGAATGACCAGATAAATTTGTGGCATTTTTACCGTACGCGTACGGTACGCGTACGTTATTTTTTTCGATAACGTACGTACAGTACGCGTACGTTATTCCGGGAGGTAACGTATGGTCGCACTATGGCGTATACGCTCGACTACAGCCCTGGCTATAGTTCGTCATGTAGGCCTATGTAGTGCCTTTCACGAACCTCATATAAGCGCTAATCGGTTAAGATGAACTGGTAACTTATTCTATGAAAGAATTCTTCGAACTTTGTCCAGCTAAAATTTTAAAATGTTGAAACTTCAGATAAAATTACTACATCAAGTGTTACTCAAAGATCTTTGACTATGACACCAAGATCTTTGCTTCACTTGCCAGAGCGGATACAGGAAAAGACAGTCGGTTTCCAAGTCGAAGTAAGATTCACATATGCCCAGCATTGCTATTCTTTCTATTTCGACTAAACAGTAATTAAGTTACCGAGTTTTGTTCGGCATATATTGTTCTGGAAGATTCGCTGATGACGCAGTTCATTAGAAGCTTCACGATGTTTCGTCTATCTAACAAGATGGCGACGTCCAAGGCCGTCTGCTCAAGCTGCCATATTTCACAAAATTTTTACAAAATTAATGGATCTATTAATCCACGTAAAATAAAAGATATATAGATAGAGAAAATATAGATGAGAACATAATGTAGAGTCTGAGTCCCAAATTTCCAGACTCAAGATATCGCTTAGACGCTTACCCTTGCGCAACCACATCTTGCTTCCACACTTTCCTAATCGCTTACAACGCTGGGAATCTGATTTCAATGAGTTTCGTGTATGTAACACCAGACTTAACGCATTACAATATCGCTATATCCATGGGGTGGCAGCTTTAGATATAGGAGGCAAATGAACTGGATTGGTCACATGGATACTATCGGCCCTAGGCTACGTGGAAATTCACCTCGAGGCAGTGCTCGAAAGAAGAACAGAAGGAAGAAAGCTCTAGGAACACAAAGACATATGATATTTGACTGGATGATAGATAAAAGAAACAGGTCAGGATATAAAGAAATTAAGGAAACGAAACAAAATACAGAAGAATGACGTCGTTTGATTCCTGGACCTGCTTAAAAGGGCAGAACACTGAAGCAGAAGAAGAGGTGGCAGCAGCGAGGTCATTTGGGGGTAAAGGGGGCATCCCCCTGATTTTTGGGGCAAAAGATGTAAAAAAGAAAAAGAGGAAGAAGAAAGGGGTTAAAGGAAAGAAAGAAATTCATTTGCAGCACTGGCTCACAGTTTTGCACATGTAGACATGGTCACATGGGCAGCGTTCCCGAGGGGGAGAAGAACCCCACCTTTAACAGTGGGGGACACAGTGTACTGTTGTCCCCCATATGGCGAAAAAATGTTTTTCGCCCGCACCTTTTTTTGCCTCCTCCCCCTTGGAAAAAGCTGAAATGACGTCCCTGGGTGGCAGCCATTTCATTTTCCTAGCCTCGGGCGCCCTCAGCACATAGCGAATCGTTAGTCCTCCTCCTCCTCCTCGCAGACTGACCTTCCCACCAACAGTATATATATAGGCCTACTCATTTATAGCTAAGTTCACTTGTAGTCGATATGTCGAACATCCTTCTGCACTTGATCCGCGACCCTCCGCTGATAATTAGTCCAGCACTCTAACCACTATAAATAGACTATCGCTTACTACAACCGCACCTCACGGTGATCATAACCCAGCAATTACCCTATATGATCCAATTAATAACAATAATCTCAATCTCCGGTTTGATTCAGCGTCCTACATATAGGCCTGCAAGTTGTGAGAACCAGCTTATTCCCAGGCGCCGCTCAGTGAGCAAGAACTCAGGCATGTGCAGGTTCGGTTCCGGGTACAGTAATCCACAGAACAGTTTCAGTGCAGTTATGTACTAGGCATATACACAGAAACCTATGAATGTATATTGAGATGAGAAGAGCATATAGGCTTTGTCCCATACTCCTGTGTGTAAGAGAGCATGCGGATCGCAGTTCGCCTCCCGAAGTTGGCTTATTTCACAGACATAAATCTCGGGCTAGCAAGGTCCGTACACGGGGAACTTAAATGGTCTGGCATCCATTGAAACGGGCACGGGTGGTGAAGGATCTCACCCAATGGCGGCGATCTTGTTTGACAGGTGGGGGACACGGGACACTTTTGAACTGATCTGGTCAAAAAAGAGGTTAAATTTTCGCGCTACGTGCTAAAACTTTCTTGGCCTTTTTTTTATTGTTTCTTCAAAACTTGGGAACTCTATAGTGTCCTCCCCCCACTGTTAAAGGTGGGGTCTTGTCCTCCTCGACCCCGGGATCGACGCCCATGATCTCAATCGAACAATTCATTTAAAAATGAGCAGGGTCGAGGCCATACGGTCGCTATATAAAACCGTTTTACATTTACATTTATATCCTGTATGCATCTTTACCCAGCTGCAAGTTTACACCGGAAATATTAAATAGGGCCTATGGCTCATTCTCCACAGGCGATGTTTCACTCTGAAAATGTAACTATTCGTCGAATTTTCTTCAGAAGTACAATAAACCGAATGCATTTGTTATGTAAACAAGCCGCGATCGCTTCCTGTCCGCCAGAGGGCTGCATTCCAATTAGTTTTAAATAGACTTTCCATGCTACGCCTCTAAAAGTCCTTCGATCTCAAAGAATGCCTCCCAGTAAACTAACGAACATTTTCCAAGCCCGATTAACTTACGCTCTTCCGTCTGGGAGGGGGTTTACTGTCAACGGAATTAGATGGAAGAATTGACTCGTTTTTGCGCATGGCTGGGGTTAGCAACCTCTTGAGCGGTGACAGTTTAACGTTGAGGAAGATTTATGAGAAAATTGAACTGGTTTTTTAAGAACGTCAGTCACCTCATCACTGTTTTCTGTTAAAGCGCCTTCATAAATTCAACTTACGAAAAAGGAGCATGCATTTGAATTACCGTACTTTTAGACACTACTGCATAAGAAATCCTTCAGCATTTGCTCACTGTACAGCTACAGTAGGGGCCCTATATAAAAATTGGGTTAATGCTAGTCTTAATGCTTGTTCCGAGATCTAATCAGTTTCCATTTGTGGACCCAAGTAATGTCCTTGGTCTTCAGATCATAGCGTTAGATGCACATACAAATGTATATAAATCAGACATTCTGAAATGTCTATAATATTGTGTTTTTTTTGTTCTAGGCCTACTGATAATTATTGTGCCACTCTGTTTTACTTTTCGCCACTCTATGTATTGCTGTTGTAAAGTATGAGCGTGTGTCTCGTGCTAGTAAAAGATTACTTACTTATCTATTACTTACTTATTTCTGCAATGCACTACTCGTCGTTGGTACTAGCCTAGGCCTACACCGAAAGCCAAGAAATCTTATTAAGAGGAATGGTAACTGGTATAAATAAAATAATTATGTATCCAGTTTCATGCTTAACGGCAGATGTCGCCCCGTGACATCTGCCGTTAAGCATGAAACTGGATACATAATTATTTCATCTGCGCCTGATATTAAATATGATGTTTTAAATCTCAACAGAAAATCTTTACGTCGCAAAGATAATTATTCGTCAATTTTACTTCACAAATATAATTAACTGAATACATTTGTTATGTAAGCGAGACGCGATTGCTTTTTTCTTAGATTATCGCCCACAAACTAGTTACACGACTTTTAAAAAGGAGTTTTAGTCTCATATATATAGGTTTTTGGTACTAGGATTACACCAAAATCTAAGAGTTGGATGTTGTTGCGTGTATACAGTGGAGGCGTCGAATGACAAGAAGACAGAAGGGGAGATCTTACTTACTCGATTTCTAAGGCTGACGTCACAAGAATTCGCTGTGACAAGAGTTCGTACGACGCTCGCGTGACCGTGTCTGGCGGCGAGATGGAGAGCCGTATCAGCCCGTCTCTAAATCGTTATTGTAATTGTTATCATATTATTATATCACCACCTCCACCACCATACCACCACCACCACCACCATCATTGTCATCATCATCATCATCATCATCACCAGCACCAGCACCATCATCATCATCATCATCATCATCATCATCACCACCACCACCATCATTGTCATCAACCTCACCACCACCACTAAGATCATCATCATTGTCATCACCATCATAACCACCACCACCAGTTTCATCATCATCATTGTCATCATTGTCATCGCCATCGTCGTCATCTGAATCAACAAGAATAGCATCATCGTCATTGTTCACCATGACCATGAAGATGACCTTCGTCATCAGCATTATGATCATCGTCATCATCGTCATCATCATCATCAACAACAACAACCACACGACAGACCAAAAGACTGAATGAATGAATGAATGAATGAATGAGCGATTGGAGGACTGGATGTTGATTGATTGATTGATTTTCTGACTGAATGATCGATTGCCTGAATGATTTGCGATGACCAATCAAATGATCGATTGATTGATTGATTCCAACTAAAAGTCTACCTTGTCTCTGAGATTCGATCTGCTGCCTTCAAGGCTCAGAAGAATTCGAATGCATTTGTTTCGACCGTTTGCTGCCGCCAAATGAAGACAACTGCGACCCACCTTCAGACAATACCCGCAACAACGACATCCCATCGTCGTTATCATCATAGTCATCGTTATCATCGTCGTCGTCATCATCATTATCACCGCCATCATCATCATTATCATGATCGTCATCGTCATCATGATCGTCGTCATCATCGTCGTCGTCATCATCGTCGTCGTCGTCATCAACAACAACAACATAACCACCTTCATTATTGCTTATCATTTTTTGCAGTTGTTTTCATCATCACAATCTCCATAAAAAACACCAACAACTGATAACCGATACCACGTGATCCACCTTGTTTCCAGACTAACAAACATAAAATTATATCCTTACGTTCTTTCTCATCGTATCAGAACGCAAGTCCCCCACCCCCACCCCCACCCCCACCCCAATCGCAATCGTAAACTCCAATTTCTAAAGCACAAATCTAAAGCTAAGCCCAGGGCACCAGCTTATTCACGAGCGCTGACAGCAACCAGCTCGGCCATTCTGATTTTTGATTTGCTAGCAGATGTTGTATGAAACTCCACATTAGAATTACAATCAGAACACGAACCAATAAACGCCTGTATGCCCCAGACCGTGTCATGGATGTCATGGTTGACTGACCTTATTCGGAAGATGAACGTTCGCTCCACGCATGACTAATTCACGCAGCAGTCGACTGTAACCGTTAGCGGATGCCATGTGAGCTGCTGTGTTCCCAGACTAAAAGGAATAAAAGCGCCAAGTCGGTCTGTAACTAATTTATTGTCACTGATATTGTTGCTATATATGTTACAGGCAATTCGTAAAACCAGGGATTTTGTAAAATCCCTGAAATTTTTAGGTACTTTGTAAAATCCCTGATTCACTCAGGCACTTTACAAAATCCCTGAAAAAACCAGGGATTTTGTAAAATCCCTGAAATCAGACGACGAAAATTTGACAGATTGCCTGAAATGAAAATGACGAACATAATCGAAGTTTATTACGCAAACAAACCCTATTTTCAAGGGATCGACAGT
>OY744609.1:10290182-10297682 GCA_963556255.1 Allolobophora icterica | reverse complement strand
ACATTGGTCAGTCTGATGCTAACCACGAGGGAGGTCAAGGGCGGATCCAGGAAAACAGGCCGCTATTATTATTGTTTTTGCCCCGAGGTAAACATGATCCATCAGGGACTTCAACACTGTTTAAAGCGCAGAATTGCCTGTGGAATGGGCCCCATTCGCGTAGGTCTAAGTTTGCTGCCCCTTATTATTATTATTATTATTATTATTATTATTATTATTATTATTATTATTATTATTATTATTATTATTATTATTATTATTATTATTATTATTATTATTATCATTATCATTATTATTATCATTATTATTATTATTATTATTATTATTATTATTATTATTATTATTATTATTATTATTATTATTATTATTATTATCATTGTTATTATCATCATCATTATTATTATTATATTTATACTACTACTACTACTACTACTACTACTACTACTACTACTACTACTACTACTACTACTACTACTACTACTACTACTACTACTACTACTACTACTACTACTACTACTACTACTACTACTACTAAATTAGTAACTTCCATAGCGCCGGAGTCAAATGCAAAAGGCATCAACCTCCACTAAACCCGCCATAGCACTGATTGCAGCTGCTCTGCCTCCTCTCACTTGTCTCTCTGGCAACCCGACTCGGCTCTCCACTGGACATCGCACTCTGCACAACTCCTATCTGACTTGACGCAGCGTTCGTAAATATGTTAGCGTCCTGCGTTAAGCTTTAAAGTATAGCGCTTTATAAATTTGTTTATGAATACGACAAACGAAAGGTAGTGTTTAACAGCAGGGAGTTCAGTGCACCTAATAATTCCAAGCGTAGTAAACTATTTACTTCCCAGTTAATTCTACTTCCTTTGTCGACTTCCGGACAAGCGAATGACGGACGAGAGCCAGTCAGAATAATTAGAAAATGAAGGTGTAATTAGTGTGTTTATATTGAGGTCTACTTTTACTGGCAAACAACAAAAAGAACCGCTAATTAGAATTAGCATTTTATAATGGGCCGCACAGGTAGGAGCAGACAAACCCCAGCAATCAACGCAGTATACTCACCTGTGTGGCACCAGGTAACAGGCGCAATAATTTGAACGCATTCAATTACTACCTGACGTACTTCACATCCGATTCAATTATTATACAATGATTGCAGTTATACAGCGCTTTTGTCAGGTTCGTAAAAGGTAATACATAAACAGCCAGGTATACATAAACACATATAAGCATACATACACGCATGCATACATACATCCACACGCATACATGCATGCACATGTACACACACATTATGTATGTGTGTAGATACGTAGGTAGGTGGGTATATATGCATATGTATTTGTATGTATGTATGTGTATGTATATATATATATATGTAGGTATCATGTAAGTCTTATGCATGTATTATGCATGTATGTATGTATGTATGTATGTATGTATGTATGTATGTATGTATGTATGTATGTATGTATGTATGTAGGTATGTATGTATAATTATTGTATATGTACGTTATGTATTGACACCTCTAATAGTGTGGCACGCAAGACGTTTGAGGTCTTCCGTACTATCAATTGGCATCGGTCTATGTATGGATGTATGTATGACATTGTATGCATGCATGTATCATGTATGTATGTATGTATGTATGTATGTATGTATGTATGTATGCATGTATGTATGTATGTATGTATGTATGTATGTATGTATGTATGTATGTATGTATGTATGTATGTATGCATGTGTGTGTTTATTTATTTATTTATTTATTCACTCCATACATCAACTCCAATACCTACTTAAGTATGTAAACGTATAAAAATCTTTTATATAGCGGCTTTTTAAAAGAACCAGCGCAGGGCTTTATATTCATGGGAGTGATCTCGATGGTTCGTTTAGATCCGCTGAACGTCGAACCAATGCATCGATGCTAGCATACATTTCAATGGCTTAGGCCTCGGATGACGAGATGAATGGGCAATCTGTTCCTTTCATCTGACAGGCCTACATATAGGCCTATTCGAACATGCGCTCATGTCACGTCAGGGCACTTGAGATGATGTATATGCCCATAAAGTGGCCAGGGCCCGATTGGCATTATAATGAAACTGAAGTATCGGGAGTTCATCTGTGAAGTGGATTTATTATAATAGGCCTAAAAATTTAGGCCTCGCCTATTAAGCTTTTGAACAGTTGTCGAATTTTATTGGTTAATTTAGCCACTTTAAACTATATCTTATACTTACTTACTTAATTACTTACTTACTTACTTACTTACTATACAATACACTGTACAGTACATTTGAGAAGGGTGTACAGGCTGTATATATATATATATATATATATATATATATATATATATATATATATATATATATATATATATATATATATATATATATATATATATATATATATATATATATATATATATATATATATATATATATATATATATATATATATATATATATATATATATATATATATATATATATATATATATATATATATATATATATATATATATATGAAGCCTTCATCGGAAGAACCACTAGAGTCCATTTTTGACATTTTTGAGTTAGCTGTGTCCTGTGATACTTAATGCTATAGAGCATGTATTTACAAGTGTGTTTTTCAGAAAACTGACGTCAGTCCAGAGTTACAATGGAAAGAAAATATAGGGTTCATGCAAAAACAACTAGAGTCCTTGGACTTAAGTGGTTCTTGCATGAATCGTGAACTGCAAACACACAAAGCAGAAAATTTTTACTTTTAATTTTTCTACTTATTTTAGCTTAATAGCAGCAGCTATTATGAATAATTTGTTACTGTTGAACAAATTTGCAATTATTCATTGAATACTACCTATTCACGGCTAAAAAATTAAGTTTACATAAGAGATTGCAGTACACAGCAAAACTTAAACCTTTACAATGTGGCGCCACCTACCTGTAAAATCAAAATCTTTTTTACATGTTATAGAGACATAACACATCCGTGTGAATGCCAAATTTCTTTTCGATATTTTCATAAATAAAAAACTTGTAGACTTTCAAAGTTTGTTTTGTGTATATCTCAAATGTTAAAAATGGACTCTAGTGGTTCTTCCGATGAAGGCTTCATATGTCTTTTGCATTAATGTACGTATGATTGTATGTATATATAAATATGCATATAATGTTTTGTGTATACAGGTATGTGTATTGCGTCATAACTGACTCTTCCAGGACTTTTAGATGACTTTGTGTACGATATATATATATGCCAGCACACGAATATTGATCACTTACCATACGATACCAAGATTTTTAAATTTATATGTGTGTGTGTTGTGTGTGTGTGTGTGTGTGTGTGTGTGTGTGTGTGTGTGTGTGTGTGTGTGTGTGTGTGTGTGTTTGTTAGTGTGGTGTGTGCGTTCACCATGCGTTCTTCCATCGGCAGCCATTATTCAACCATTTTGCAGTCTTTGTCTTATAGTGTGGCACGGAACACGTGTTTGGTCTTCCGTACTGTCAATTAGCTCGTCTCTACCACGGTCTTTCGCACGTAACCTACTTAGGGAAACTAGACCTTCTGCGAATCCTACAAGGGCGCCATAAACTTAGGCTATAACTGGCCTAAAACGTCAGCCGACGTTCTTTTGATCAGCCGCATCTTTAAGGACTCATTCAGCATTTATTGTGCAGGGGGTGGGGAGTGTCGTATTAAACTGAATTTAAATAGCGTTAAAATACGAGTAATATATTAAGTCGAACTGAACAACTCAAATAAAAAACCATTATGAGATTTTTACATTATTTAAATAAACGATAATCTTATTATAGGTCTTATGCATATAGGAGAGCCATTTGTGTTCTACGTGCAATGCATGTATATTATATATATATATATATATATATATATATATATATATATATATATATATATATATATATATATATATATTGTGCGTTACTGTGTTACTTGTAAAACGTTAATGTGACTATTTATTATTTTGCGGTAACTTTTGGGCCAAATAGTTACTTTTTACCACAGTGGTACTACAACTGGTTACTTTAATGAGGTCCAGGTAATGTAAAATCTATAGTTACATTACTTTAATCAACCTATGCTTTGTTCGTTTATAGTTTTATTGTGGCGCTATAAATATTATAAGAGGTGCTCTATCCTCGACCTTCAGATTCTTTGTGTCACGTGTGCCAACGTGACCCTAACACTTCCGTTTGGCCTCAATGTCTCTCTACTCTTTCCTGTTATTCGTCAACTTCAAAGTCTAATTTCATCGAGGAGGGAGATGAAAATTCAAGTCAACATTCCCACTTAATGTAACTAAAACTTCTTACTTGGTTTTCAAAGTAACTGTAATCAGTCACCAGTTATTTTTCTAAAGTAACTATTTGCAGGCAACTAGTTACTGTTGCTATAGTTACTTTTGAAAAGTAACCATCCAACACTATAAATATGTACGTGCATGTATGCATGTATGCCTACAGTTATGTAGAACTTTTCCTGTATAATTATGTAATAATTAATTAATTATGTAAGTGCCTCGTTCCGCTGTCTTAAAACCTCTTTCTATTCACTGGGTCTTTCGCACTGGGAGCGCCTCTGATTAGCGAATACTGTGAGAGGCGCTTTATAAATGTTTAGATACAATACAATACAATACAATACAATGAAATGTATAAGGTCTAGAAGTGAGCAGGGCTTATATGTAACATATTTCATTCCTTCTCCTTGCCCCTCCTTCATATCTCTCTTTCCCTTACTCCTATTCCTTCCCCTTTCCTCCTCCTCTTTTACAAACTCCTTCTCCTCTTCCTCCTCCTCCTCCATAACCTCCTTCTCCTCTTCCTCCTCCTCCTTTTTTACCTCCTCCTCCATCTCCTCCTGCTCCTATCTCTTCAGAGCTCTTTGTCTCTGTTTACGCCACACTCGAAGATCATCGATACAGAAACGCAGACGAAATCAGGTCCGCTGCATTCACAGACTGACACACGTGACTCGCTGAATCCAATCAGGACAAAGGGCCATCGAGGCGTTGAAGTTAGTGAGTGCAAGTGGGACGCACAGTCGGAGAGAGGGGTTAGGCTTCACCTTGTCAACACCTGTATATCGCACCTGATGGCTGCACAGGCTGACAAACCAACCAAGAGAGTACTTGTGCAGATCTGGTTTCATATCGTTTGGTCTGATGTTTTAGCTGTCGGAAAACAACTGGGGTCGACAATTATTTTTACAGATTATACCGGAGTATACGAACGCAGATCAAAATCTAATGTTGTTAATATAATATAATAATTATAATTATATTTTTTATTATTTCAAACCGACAGACGCAGTAAGATTACATTGAAACATGACAGTACAATCAAATCTTAACTAAACACACGGTTTGGCAGCCATGCAAGGCGCCGCCCTATAGAGGGTGGTTACGGGAGTCGATCTGCGTACCTTAAACTCTCCTGGCCAAGAGTGTTACAACTACTCTACCCCCTCCCTCATTAATAAGTTGCACATGAAACAACTGACGACTCATGAGATATCTCGTAGTTTCCTCTTCAGATTGTTTACACAACAAACAAGAATTGAAATGATCACACACCTAAACAGGTGAATTAAAAAAAAAACAGAAATCAAGATTTACGGAACTAATTACACTTTAGTTTAAAAATATAATTCTGAACAATATTTTTTAACTTCTTTCGCCGGTAGTCCAGTGGCTTTGATCAAAGCACGCTACCTGCCAGCTTAAAGTCAAGAATATATATATATATATATATATATATATATATATATATATATATATATATATATATATATATATATATATATATGCTGTAAGAGGCGAACCGTTGATGCCATGAAAGAGCTGGGGGGAGTTAAGACCTGACTCGCCAACATCTTTTCACTTACTTATACGGGTCAGAAGAAGAAATAAACCCCCTAAAACCCCGGACAACTAAGACAAAAGATCTGATCTTATCTGATGTGATTTTGTTTGATCTGATCTTGTCAGATCTGATTTGATAAATCCCACTGATTAAGCTGTTCTCATTTTCCTACGCAGCCTACTTAGGGAAACTAGACCTTCTGCGAATCCTACAAGGGCGCCATAAACTTAGGCTATAACTGGCCTAAAACGTCAGCCGACGTTCTTTTGATCAGCCGCATCTTTAAGGACTCATTCAGCATTTATTGTGCAGCGGGTGGGGAATGTCGTATTAAACTGAATTTAAATAGCATTAAAGTATGAGCAATATATTAAGTCGAACTGAACAATTTCGAATAAAAACCATTATCAGATTTTTACATTATTTAAATAAGCGATAATCTTATTATAGGTCTTACGCATATAGGAGAGCCATTTATGTTCTACGTGCAATGCATATATATACACATATAAATATATACATATATTGTGCGTTACTGTGTTACTTGTAAAACGTTAATGTGACTATTTACTATTTTGTGGTAACTTTTTGGGTAAATAGTAGCCTTTCACCACAGAGGTATAAAAATGATTTGATAAACCCGGTGATTAAGCTGTTCTCATCTTGTCTGATCTGATTATTTGATAAATCCCGGTGATTAAGCTGTTCTCATCTTGTCTGATCTGATTATTTGATAAATCCCGGTGATTAAGCTGTTCTCATCTTGTCTGATCTGATTATTTGATAAATCCCGGTGATTAAGCTGTTCTCATCTTGTCTGATCTGATTATTTGATAAATCCCGGTGATTAAGCTGTTCTCATCTTATCTGATTTGATAAATCCCGCTGATTAAGCTGTTCTCATCTTGTCTGATCTGATTTGATATATCCAGGTGATTAAGCTGTTCTCATCTTTTCTGATTTGGTTTGATAAATCCCGGTGATTAAGCTGTTCTCATCTTGTCTGATCTGATTTGATAAACCCGGTGATTAAGCTGCTCTCATCTTGTCTGATCTGATTATTTGATAAATCCCGGTGATTAAGCTGTTCTCATCTTGTCTGATCTGATTTGATAAACCCGGTGATTAAGCTGTTCTCATCTTGTCTGATCTGATTATTTGATAAATCCCGGTGATTAAGCTGTTCTCATCTTATCTGATTTGATAAATCCCGCTGATTAAGCTGTTCTCATCTTGTCTGATCTGATTTGATAAATCCTGGCGATTAAGCTGTTCTCATCTTGTCTGATCTGATTTAATATATCCCGGTGATTTAGCTGTTCTCATCTTGTCTGATCTGATTTGATAAACCCGGTGATTAAGCTGTTCTCATCTTGTCTGATCTGATTTGATAAATCCCGGTGACTAAGCTGTTCTCATCTTGTCTGATCTGATTTGATATATCCAGGTGATTAAGCTGTTCTCATCTTTTCTGGTTTGGTTTGATAAATCTCGGTGATTAAGCTGTTCTCATCTTGTCTGATCTGATTTGATAAATCCCGGTGACTAAGCTGTTCTCATCTTGTCTGATCTGATTTGATATATCCGGGTG
>OY744609.1:10252682-10285182 GCA_963556255.1 Allolobophora icterica | reverse complement strand
GTTGAAAGGATATAGGAGGATTGTTGCGGATGACAAAAGAGGAGAGGGGAGGAGGTGAAACAGGACGAGGTTACCTTTTTCTTTGGCGTTTTGTAGGAAGCGGAAAGGATATAGGAGCAGTGCATATTTTAACGGATTTGGACTACTGGGACAAAGTTGGCGACGACAATGCATTTTAGAGCCTTTGCTGCCAAATGGAGCCCGTTTTAGCCGCTTTACCTGGGTCAATTCACCCAAACTACTGGGACAAATCTTAAAACTACTGGGACATTTGTCCCACTAGTTCTACAGTTAAAATATGCCCTGTATAGGAGGATTGTTGAGGATGATAAAAGAGGAGAGGGGAGGAGGAGAAACAGGATGAGGTTACCTTTTTCTTTGGCGTTTTGCCAGGACCAATATACACTATACAGGCTCTGATTGGTCTGTCCTATGTCCTCGTCAACCGTCCACTGCTCCTTCCATCCGTCTCTCCCTCCGCAGGATCTTGCAGGCCACCCATTCGGCGCCGTTCTGCCTTCCGCCCGTCCAACAGCGAACGCCTACCAGGAATATACGGCTGATTAGACCCTATTCTTAGTAAGTCATTCTAGAAATTGCGCTTCAGAAATGGCAAACACTGAACCATATGCTGCGAAACACTTATGTGTAGCGAACGCTAAATTAGTGAAGACCGCTCGACTGTAAATCTTGTCACTGTGACGCGGCGACCTAATAAAATTTTTAAATTGCTTACTGTCGAACGACTGCTTGCCTACTTACTTACAGTCATTGACCTGCACGGGCGTTGCCTCTGGTTTATTACGGGAGCAGCTCTGTTCGGGCCAAGGCGATGATTTTGCATATTCACCAGACGTTCATGAATTATTATCACCGTATGCAAAGGTCGGCTGTTGAATATTCATACGACCGCCAAAATAACGACCGATTAGCGGCGTAGAAAACTGGGCCGACGAATCAGATTATCGATTATTGCCTATGCAGATTAATACGACGTTTATTCGCGGTCATTCAAATAGTCCCCTTTGAAACAAAGCAGACTTACATAACTGCACACAACAATGCTAGTGGGAACGCGTATCAATGGATACACAGTATAACCGGGCATGGAGACTACTTGCGTCTAATTGTTTGCAGACCTAAACGTGGAAAGCCTACAAAACCTATTTGGAACTACGTACAATAATATCTTGGCCTAGTTTTCCAGAACGCTGCCGATAAATGGACGAGCTGAACGAATTCGGACATCGCTCGTAGTGGCGAGCTATTTGTACGCGGTGAAAATATGACCGGTGCACTTTGAAGACGAGCGCGTCTGTCCAACTGAGAATGTTTTTCCATGCCTGCCTCGTTTTGTCAGTGTGGCACAACACTGCTATTGATAGTGGTTGTCGCTATTTTTTATTTGTGTCGCTTTACTGGTTGTTGTTTTTTGGTTGTTGTTTTTTGTCATTTGCGCCTGACTTCTGTACCTAGCACCATTAAAGGCTTTCAACTGAAAACAAGTCTGACGAAATTCGTCTTAGCAGCTCCTCTACCTCCTCTGTCTGGCAACCGCACTCCATTTTGCAAACCTCTGGACGGCCCTCGGACTCGACACAGCGCTCGTGAATAATCTGAGGCCCTGCGTTTCGGTAATTGGCGCTTTAGAAATTAGAAATGAGCTAGAAATAAATAGTGTGAGAATTGTAGAGAAACTGGGGGAGGGTTGGACTTTGATCAATGCGGAGTTGAATAATTATTTTTTCCGTATTTTGCAAACTGCTGTCAACGAATTTCAAAGCAGCAGATTTCAACGCTAGCAGTTTTGCAATTCAGACTCGAATCAAAATCAATTCCTTTGTTGAGAAAATTCAAAAATGCCTAAATGATACACCATGGAAATGTCTTCTCTATCTAAGAGACTCAGAGTCAAATAATGCTAAATCACACTAGCACAACTG
Source organism: Allolobophora icterica (assembly GCA_963556255.1). Lineage (NCBI taxonomy): Eukaryota > Metazoa > Annelida > Clitellata > Crassiclitellata > Lumbricidae > Allolobophora > Allolobophora icterica. The sequence continues at coordinate 10,283,239 of OY744609.1, read as the reverse complement.
AGGTGTTGGAAACGACCCCCTGGGGTGTGCAATGATGACAACTGTGGGGGTCCTAAAAAAGAACCCCCCAAACCGCCGAAATTTCTCACCCTGGAAATAAACATACTTAACTAGTTGAATCACTTTGTACACAATTGTCACCAACAGTACAATATTTCACGAATTTTAAAACTGGCAATGAATTTTATTGTTTACTTTTCAACTTTTTAAGCAAGTATATGTCAATGTCATAGGCAGTCAATCAATCAGCCCTAAAAGATAGCTGACTAGCAGCACAACAGTAACTGCATATCAGTAGAGTCTTAACTTCCAATTCTATCATAGTTGGGGTGTGTGACTTAGCGTCACTCAGCAAAACGTGAAACCACCAGTGCCCCAGCTGGCTCCAGTGTGACCAGTCAGTCACTGGCACAGCTTGCAACCAAACATTAATTTCTAAGTAGAAGCTTAACACAACAAATCATGACGTCATCACATTTGTTATTGTTATTGCTTACGCTGCTTTTTGCAAAGCGTCACTGTCAATGTAAAAAAAGTCCAACAATAGCCCAACGAATTTTACGAATTTCTACGAATTTTAAAATAGGCCAAAAATTCACGCATTTTTGATAATTTTAAAACTGAAACTCATGAATTCTCAAACTACGAACAGTACAGTGCGCATAATTAATAAACTAGAATATTTGCCAGTCATTATGACGGGTTGAAAAAATGAATGGATTGATAGGAAGAGAAAATAATTTATTTATTGGAATGCTATATTATAAGTCACATTGCGAGTGAAAATTGGAGCATCATTTAGCAAATGACCTTCACGGTCGGTTTTGTTGATGAGGGAGGGAGAAAGGGAGGGAGACCGAGACAACAGACTTACTAACCGCTATTAGTCTTTCTATCAATGCGTCTGTCTTTCTATCTGTCCGTCCGTCTGTCTGTCTGGCTGTGCATCTGTACGTCTATTTGCCGAGTGCCGAGTCTTCTTGGCCGGGTCAGTTTCGGGTGCCCGTGTGATATTGCGTTGGCCTCAGAGGCCGTTGGCCAACCTGCCTAAGGCCTGCATCGGGCAGGCTTTAGGCAGACCGGCCAACGGTCTCTGAGGCATGGTTAGCAGCATCACTTTATATACATTCCACTGCAGCCACGAAGGGGGGCTACATTCCAGAAGCGTTTATCGTAAGACACATATCTGGGAAACTATATAAGAGATGGCGGATATGCCAGAAGGTTTGAATGCAGGTTTTATTAAAAATACTAATTATATTTAAATGACATAGAAGCCAAATAATTGTTTTACATTTAAGTTGTGCAGTTTACTATGTTCATTTATATCATTTTATCGTTTTTTATATTTTATTGATTTTATTAAATACAACACCATTTCCCCGTCCAAAGATTAAAACAGCTTAGACGCGAACTGTCTCTTTAGACCAGTCGTAGCCTACGTAATGTAATGTAGTGTAAATCTTCGCAATTTCTCAGCGCCACACAAAAGCTACGTCAGAGAGACTATCTTCACACCGGCGCTATATAAATCCAATCCGCTATAGCCAGATTGTTTAGTCCGTTTCAGTGCCAGGGCAGAATCTCAGGGAGGTAAATCTGAGCTGACAGATAATGCTATACGGTTGTCTCTTCGCTACGTTCGAAGGACCGTGAAAGTAGGTGTTTCCCACGATACCAGCTGAGTAGTACGGAAAGCATAAAGCGTCGCCCATGCTAGACAATAAGACAAAGACAGCAAAAACCGGTTGAATAAAGGTCGTGTCGTGCTCTGCGTCGCACTTGACGCTGAATGGCGATGCGTGTTCTGCAACACTTTAGCGACGAGAGTGTACTGAAAGCGACCGGGAAACCAGTGCAGCTCGTCGTTAAAGTAAACAGGAGACGAGAGATGAAGGGATGCGACGTTGCTTAGGACCAGCAGCCATGGCATCTAGGAATGGAGCAATGGTCCTGAGATAACGCGAATGGACGCTTGCAGAGGGACATCAACTTGTGGTGATGTGTGTGAGTGTGTGTGTGTGTATGTGTATTTGCATGTATATATGTATGTATGTGTGTATGCATGTATGTACATATGATTTATGTATGCATGTATGTATAATTCTATGTATGTATGTATGTATGTATGTATGCATATATACGGACCTTGGGCAAGTCCTTCACTCGCAATTGCTCGTGGCGCTTCGGCGTGAAAATTCCGGCACAGTATCAAATGCTGTAGTCGGGAGCGCCTCTGAGTAGTAGTTGACTTCGAGAGGCGCTATAGAAATATCCGGAATAAATAAATAAAAATAAATAAATATATATATTTAAATTTATGTCTGTATGTATATTTGTATGTATGTATGCATGTATATTTTATATATATATATATATATTAGGGTGTGTCTATAATTTGAAGTTTCAAAATTAATATCGGCCATGTTGTTTTTGTGTTCCACCTTGAGAAACATTAACATTTGCCAAATTAGATGAAAATCAAAAGAGATTTAGAACTGGCGCAAAGCCCGGGAAAATTACCACTTAGAAAACAATGTCATACATTGTAATTCTCGAAGATCCAAACAATTTCAATACTTAAACATGAAAAATAAGGCAAAAGCAAACCAAGAACCTTCAGTTATTTGTCATTACTTAGTCCCTTTAGTGCTTTTGGTAATCTATTTCGATGGTATTCAACCATTTGAAGAACAAATTGTTTCTCTTCCTCATTTCGAACCAGGGCTTCATTGAAGGACTGCATTAGAGCCACTCCTCTCTCCGCTAAATCGTTCGTCACTCTTAGGGCGGATATGATGTCTTTCGCCTCATTGAACGAATGCTCTGACTCCCATTGTTGTGGATCTCGATCAAGAAAAGCGTAATCGAATTTGAGGAGCTGGAAAAGTTTGATGGTAGAAGTGGTAAAAAATCGGATAGCGCTTTTGTAGATGGATCATGTATGGGAGGAAGCCTCTTTGGAGGTTCGTCGGATCCCTCATTGTTGCGCATGTTATAGACCATGCGCTGTTTTTCGTCGAAGGGACTGAATCGTCAAAAGGGCTGAGGCCAACCAAGGTCTCCGACAAATACCAAAGGTGTCGGGAAAATGCTGTTAGGGCGACCTGTGAGACTTCCTTGTCTGGGTAAGTATGGATTGCCTTCAAGAATTGAAGATCGTTCCTTGGGGCTTCATTGGGTGATGTACAGGTGAACCAGTACTCCACGTAGGTTGTGGTCACAAAAAATGAAATTCGATGTAGATGACTCCACATCTTTTGAGAGTAAGATTGTCGAGATGCCCTCTGGTGTTGTTGACTGGGAAACTGCTCTCTGAAAAGCCACATCTTGATTGCATAAACCGCACGTGCCATCCAACGCGCGCGGTGAAATGCCCCTGGGTACCTGAACTTTATTCCTTTCGGTGGAATTCCTCCTATGAAAATGACTGATGGTTCTAGTAGCTCTTCGTAATCGTCTCTGTGGTATTCAGCATTCAGTTGCTGCAGTGCGAAGGTGATGACATTCTCTCGAATTTCTTTGACTCTTTGTGCTGCGTCTTTATCCTCCATTGCTGTGCGATACTTGGTCTGATCGATTTGCGGCCAGAAGTCACGGAAATGACTGAAGAGTTCCAATTTTGGAGACCTTACAGAATCATGCAGTGAAAATACCTTTTCCAGAACAATTTAAGAAACATGATGTCGACAGGCAAGGTTCAAGAGGTCTTTTCCTAATTCCCTTTTCCAGCTTGATGCATACGCCGCCCTTGCAACCCGTGTTACTCGCCGTTGTGTCGAAACACATGGCCACGATTCTGTCTTCCAATCCCCAACTTCTGATCTCGGCCAAACACGCATCTGCCATGAAGGCAGCAGTCCCGGATTGGAGTTTGGGGATGGCCAATAGTTTTAGGGCGACCTGTGAGACTTCCTTGTCTGGGTAAGTATGGATTGCCTTCAAGAATTGAAGATCGTTCCTTGGGGCTTCATTGGGTGATGTACAGGTGAACCAGTACTCCACGTAGGTTGTGGTCACAAAAAGTGAAATTCGATGTAGATGATTCCACATCTTTTGAGAGTAAGATTGTCGAGATGCCCCCTGGTGTTGTTGACTGGGAAACTGCTCTCTGAAAAGCCACATCTTGATTGCATAAACCGCACGTGCCATCCAACGCGCGCGGTGAAATGCCCCTGGGTACCTGAACTTTATTCCTTTCGGTGGAATTCCTCCTATGAAAATGACTGATGGTTCTAGTAGCTCTTCGTAATCGTCTCTGTGGTATTCAGCATTCAGTTGCTGCAGTGCGAAGGTGATGACATTCTCTCGAATTTCTTTGACTCTTTGTGCTGCGTCTTTATCCTCCATTGCTGTGCGATACTTGGTCTGATCGATTTGCGGCCAGAAGTCACGGAAATGACTGAAGAGTTCCAATTTTGGAGACCTTACAGAATCATGCAGTGAAAATACCTTTTCCAGAACAATTTAAGAAACATGATGTCGACAGGCAAGGTTCAAGAGGTCTTTTCCTAATTCCTTGATGCATACGCCGCCCTTGCAACCCGTGTTACTCGCCGTTGTGTCGAAACACATGGCCACGATTCTGTCTTCCAATCCCCAACTTCTGATCTCGGCCAAACACGCATCTGCCATGAAGGCAGCAGTCCCGGATTGGAGTTTGGGGATGGCCAATAGTTTGGTCACATCCTTACCAGATACCACTATTGGAAGACGATCAACGCACACTCGTCCAGTTTCTGTAAAATCTGGCATGATCTTGCCGTCCCAGTGGATAGTAAGGGGAATCTTCGCATCGAAAGATTCACGAATCTCAGCTGCTAGGGCTGCACGGTTATCCTTCCTTGCTCGATGGATAGCAGAAGGACTGATGATCACCTCACCAGCTGGTGCTGCATATAGATTGGATGCAGCGAGAGCAGAGAAAATGTGAGAGGCATTCCTGCTGCTGGTTTTGGTACGATCTAGAGCTGCTGCAACATCACGGGTAACTACAGAGATTGTTCCCTTTCGCCGCTTTATTGGTCCAGCTGACGTTGAAGGTTCTGGTTCTCTTTCTGAGCTATTTGATGACGCCTCTTCCTCAGATGATGTTGCCAACAGAGGAACCTCCGTCGCTACCGCCATGCTTGCACGATATCGTCATGGGCGAGGGAATTATTGTTGTAGACAGATAGCTCCGATCGGAGACCACGACATTATCTGATTGGCACAAACTCATTCGGGGATCAAACACATACTCTTACCAAGGGAGACAGCCACTCGCGTTAAATACCATGCTATTGATGTAGCACCAGGTGTCTCCTCTAGAAAACCACAATAGCTTAATTAATTACTATAATTATGTTGAAGATCGAAAACACGAAGAACAGACATCGTAACGTCTAAAATTTTGGCCAAACCGAGACAGGTCACCGGGTTCCTAATTTCGGTCGCCTTGCGCCAGTCCTAAATGTTCAGCTATCGCGATATAATTTCGGATATGGCGTTTGTACGCTAATTGGCATGATAATTCGACCTGGCCGTTAAAAGATCTTTGAGTTAAAAAAATCATATGCATCATAAAAACACCCTAATATATATGTATATTTGTATGTGTGTATGTATGTCTTACGGACTGGTATTGACCTGATTACTGTTTGGTTTTGGTGTGCCATCGGTGGATGCCTTGTGCATTAGACACAGGCGCAATAGAAGCTACTAATTACAATTACAATTATGTATGTATATATCTATGTATTTACGTATGTATGTAGGTATGTATGTATGTATGTATGTATGTATGTATGTATGTAGGTATGTATGTATGTATGCATGTATGTATGTATGCATGTATGTATGTATGTATGTATGTATGTATGTATGTATGTATGTATGACATTTGTATGTATGTATGTATGTATGTATGTATGTATGTATGTATGTATGTACAATTGTACACGCTGTAGTGCCTCTTAAGTACCTCACAAAGACGAGGCCTGTACCAGCGTGGGCCCTAAATGAAGTCGTTAAGAACAAAGAGTTACTAAGCGAACGGGGGCTCATAAAACTAGAAGAGTAGCCAATGGTGAGCACCTGCAGAACTCAACCGACGTATTTCCATCAGGAGGCAACGCCCCGAGTGAAATCTTGGCCTCAGCTACACACAAGTTTTACAACTAGCATGTAAACGGAAGAACAAGAAGGAGGAGGACGAGGACGAGGACGAGGACGAGGACGAGGAGGAGGAGGAGGAAAAAGAAGAAGAAGAAATAAGTAAAAGAAGAAGATGAAGAAGCCCTCTGCGCTAACCAGAGAAACAGCCGTGGACATTAAGTCTTAACGACTCTGTCTGTCTCTGTCTGTCTGTCTGTCTGTCTGTCTGTCTCTCTATCCTCTCTGTCTCCTCTGTCTTTGTCTCTCTCTGTCTCGTTATCTCTCTGTCTCTGTCTGTCTGTCTCTGTCTTTGTCTCCGGACGGCTCTCTCATCCGCGCATATGAGTAGCTGGGCAGTCCTCTCTCTTGCCGCTTGATCTCCCCACCCGTTGTGTACAGTCGGTACACTCATTTTATACATGAGTTCACTACGTGTCGCATGCGTAGCGTAATTCAGAATCACAATTCTGCCCTCTGACTGGGATATGAAACTCTTACATTTCGATTAGCAGTCCAGCACAATGACCAATAGGATATCGCGCAATTGTTCGCGAGCTGGAAACTGTTGTTGATAACCATGAGCATCATAAGTATTCTGTCCTTGAAAAGGCGCTATATAAATTGACAATTGTACGTGCTCATATAGCTACGCGGAGGGGGGGGGTCAAATTCCACCAGGAAAGAAAAATACATAAAAGTCTCTGCGCAACTTGCGCCCTCTAACGAACTAGCTATTAAATGAGTACACTGACCGTATACTGCAGGTCCCCATGTGCCGAAGCTAAGGACAATGAAGTTGCCAACACTTCATACGCATGGCTAGCTCACGCGATTTGTATAAGAGACGTTCTCTCACCGTATATTGCATTCAAATTATTTAATAATTTTATGAATTTATTAATATATATCTATTTAATGTTCATTTAGCTGATTTATTTAAAACTTTAACTAATATACTTGAGCTGGAAATGTCCTCGAAAGCACTGTTCAAGTTTGCCTTTCAACATTAAGCTACAATTAAAGCCTTAAGTGGTCCATTTAACGATCCTTTGATGTCGTCCCACATACATCTTTCGTAATAACTAGCGTAATAGCTCTTAATAACAGGGCTGTATATTTAATTTAGCCCTGCGACTATGCGAGTTTCCCAAGAAAGCCACGCCTACTAATAAATTATTCAGACTGGTCGGCGCAATTGACGTCACCTACTGAATTATTAATTAGACGGCCTCCCGCCGTCTCTAGGGCAAGGCCCGCTACTGGACCGAATTAATACCAATACCGCTAAAGCGTGTGGCGTGTGTTGATGCGAAGTGTGTGTGAGACTCGTTCGTTCGCTGGGAATGGGATCTGTTCGTCTTACTTTCAGTCGAATTCGGTCGATATCTGATAATCGTTTTGCGTTTTAAATCGTGTCGCACACGCAGGCGTCTCTCTGTACACTTTCCGTATACCAACGCGTGGAAAATTTTATGCGCGAATCAAGCGACTGGATTTCGGCGGATCAAGGCGTGGCAATGGACTTCGCGGGCGTGCTCGGTATGGATAGGGGGCCTTCGAGGGACGAGTCGCTGTCGAACGCTGGGGCCTGCCTGAGGCTGCGGTCGACCCCCGTAGATTTCGACAGCAACCTTGAGCCTATGACCCGCTGCAGGGCAAATACGTGGCCTTGCCGTCCAAACGATTCTGTTGCCGACGAGGAAAACCGTTCAACGCCTACCAGTGTGGATGGGGATCAGTCTGAGAGTGTTGGTTGCCGCGACCCCTCCCTTAGTGGAAGTGGAGGTGTAGTTGGACCAGGTGCAGGGGTTGGCACGAGAAAGGCCGCGGCCCGTCGAAACGCCTGGGGGAATCTGTCGTACGCCGACCTTATAACCCGAGCGATCGAGAGCTCGCCGGAAAAGCGCCTGACCCTGTCGCAGATCTACAGCTGGATGGTGGAAAACGTTCCGTTCTTCAAGGACAAGGGCGATAGCAACAGCTCGGCAGGGTGGAAGGTGAGTCTCACCCCTTTCTCATCCCTCCCTTCTGGGTCTTTGATCGGCGGCAGTAAGCCTTCCGTAAGGACCGCCCCAGTGAGTGACGGCTGTTTCGTGGACCAGATATTAGTAATGAGCGCGACGTTGAGGTCGTGTTTACCGGTGTTGTATTTAAACGGTCAAACTGCACTGCGTTGGGTAAGAAGGTGTAGTGCGTATGCATGAGTTGTGGTTGAGGGTAATGCAAATTAGGTTGGTTGTAGAGTTATTCTACGCTTCAATAAGGTCACGTACATGGGCAGCGGGTACTGTTTCACGACCAATGGTTGTGCTGTCTGTTGGAGCTAGTATGGTTTTAGAGCAGTGTATAGGTTGCTGCTTTGGCAAACTTGCTTTCAGTGGTGATGGGATGAGAGTCCAGCATTTCTGTTTGCTGTGGCCTTGGCTGACTGGTTCATAATTGTGCGCTTTGTAACGTAAGCAGATTAGTTAATCTTATAGGTACGGATAAATTACGATTTTCAGATTAATGTGCTTTGATAAATGCAATTATAGAGTGGCGCATTATAAGTGAACTTAAATATTCGTGCGTAGTAACATGATTAGGTTCGTATCGATGTGATGTGGGTTCGTATTGCATGAGGTGTAATTTGGTATTTTTCCGAGCGTCGTTAGCCGTCTGCCTCATTTTCTCTTCGGGTGCGGCTGCCTATTATTCCCGTGCGCATTTTACTCCCACTCTTCGAACGCTTGCCTGGTCAGAGACGCGATTCGAGCAGCAAAGGCCGTCTGGTGTTTATCGCTTACTTCGCTTTATGGTCCGTTGCCCTTGGTTGCTCGGGTTCTGACCGTTCCAGGGTATTGGTCACAGTGGGCTGAGTGTTGTTGGCGCTCGGCTGCCTCGTTTTGGTTTGTTTGTGGGTTGGGTTGAGGGCGAGGTTTTTCAACGAGATTCTGCTGGCTGGCAGAAAATTTAGTGTAGCAATGTGTTGAGAACGAGGAATTACTAACGGTTCACTATATGTCGTGAAAAAATGGTGTAGCGGTGGTGTAGCGGTCTGGTCTGTGCCTTGTGACCGAAGGGTCGCAGGTTCGAATCTACGCAGTGTAGCGACCTTGGACAGGTTGCTCACCCACAGTTGTCCAGCGCTCATGAATAGGCTGGTGCCCTGCGCTTGACCTTCAAGTGGCGCTATAGAAGTTTGGATATTATGATTACCATTTAATCTTATCTCATTCAGTGTTATATGACGACATCAGTAGGGCATTATCGTATTGCATCAATCGCTGGCAGCTTCAAGTGAAAGTGAAACAAAAAACCGTAAACAGTTGGAGAAGACAGGTTGAAAACCAATAGATTTATAGTATGACCTGATGATCTGTAACTCTGTTATGATAAAAAATGTGCCTTATTCCATGTGTGTTTGTGTGTAAATGACGGTCTTCCATTAAAAATACAGTTTTGTCCCAGTCAGTTTAAGAAACATTTTAAAGCCATCTTTACATTTCAACCATGAGAGTGCACTAAAAGCGACTGGGAAAAGTGTTAATCAAGGTGCACCTTTTGGATGTGTCAGATTGCCATGTTAAACGCCCTTGTGAGATTTTTGAAGAGTGCTCTATAAGCAGCCAGATACACAGATACATAAATACATACATACATTATATATACATACATACGTACACATGCAAACACACACGCACACACATACATACACATACATGCATACATGCAGTGCGTTTTCAAGAAAAAGGTTCTGGAACTGAATAATAACGGAAGAGCTAAATGGAGGTCGAAGCCCGCGAAAAAATGAGGGTGAGGTTTGGGAAGGGGTAATAATGTTATAATGTGCAATATTAAATTAATTATTTTATATATATCAATAAACACAGAAAACACAAATTAAATTAAAATAACTAAATTATTTCTAATAATTAAAAAAGGTGCCGAAACGCTGTTCCGGAGCATTCCGACAGACAAAACACTGCATGCATACATACATAATACATACATGCATGTATACTACATGCATACATACATTATACATACATACAGTCACATATAATTATGGTTGGTTGGTTTAGTCTGGTCGAGATCTTATAGGTCAGGGAACCCAGAAGTCAAGCTGATGGAGTGAAACCATTGCTACATGTATACTTGTACAGCGTATCGAAGATGAAATATATAGAGGTCTTTGACATCACCAACCATTGCAACAGACGGCCATACATACCTAATACACACACACACGAACGCACGCATACACACGCGCACACACACACACACACACACATACACGCACACACACGAACGCACGCACGCATACGGGCACAGGCGCACGTATACACGTGATAGCTAAACCGCATTTTAGAGGAACTATTTTCGGTCAACCAGTGAACGATGAACGAACGTGTTGAGAATAGTTTAATTGACCCAATCTGTAACCTCTGTAAACTTCCACGCACAGAATGCACGTGCATTCCAACTCATGCACCCACAGACACAGACGAACATACACAGACATACATGCAGACAGACAGACGGCTTAGCTCCGTCAAGGAAACTTACTGGGTGGGGCAGGGGTAGAATTTGGTTTATTGCCGTGTCCCACTTGTACGACAACCTGCTTCTCCAGTTATGTGACAGTGAGCAGGTGATCTATCTGCTTTCGACCTGCTTAACCATCGTAGCTTTAACTCCTGGTTTCGCTAACATACCTGGTTTTTTTCCAACAGATGTTTCAACGTGGTTTCAATGCAGTAACTGTGTACATCGCTATAGCAGTAATTTGATTAGATATACGAGTCGCCTACCTGTAGGATTTTAGCCACAGGTTCTAACGCAAAACAGAATTAAAAAGGATGCTTGAAACTCCCACCTGGCCACCAACACACACAGTTATTAGACATTGTAATAAAATCACTGAAAACCACAACAAATTAAATGGTAGCAACAACAGTCAATATTTCTATATATACACATAATATTATACATATAAAATGGTAGACGAAACAGCATATAATTATATATACACCGGAAATATAAAACTATATATATATGTATAAATACTGGCAATATAAATGGCAGCACTGTGGTTTTCAGTGATTTTATTACAGTGTCCAGTAAGTGTGTCTGTGGTCAGGTACCGTTTTTTAAGTAGCCTTTTTAATTCTGTTTTTTTTGTGAGTACCTTTGCAGTGCACCAGTAAAACATACAGATATACATACCTAATAAATACGCATATATACCCACACACTCTTGTTTTATTACAATATATATATACACATATACATATCAGGGCTGTAGTGGTAAAATTTGAGGTGAGTATACGCTACCGGTGACCAGCGGCGTAAAAAAATTTTGAAGACCTTTTTTTAGGAAAAATTTCAGACTTTTCACCAATTCTCAGAAAATTTTCAGACTTTTTACGATTTTGTCTCTGAAAAAGTTGATGACCTTTTTTTTTTTTTTTTTTTTTTAGTCATTCGCCCTAGAAACCTTTAAAAACCTCTCTTTTTTGAAAAATTTTCGTTCCCAGAGGTAAGTATACGCTGTATACCCGCGTATACCCTCGTCTACAGCCATGGTAGTGAGGTCCCTTAGCAAGATCAAGGGGACAGGTCGGACAAAAGCACCAAATTTTTTCCACGTGATCCGCATTGCTAACACTTTATATTTTTGGTAGGATCCACGTGATCAAGACAATGGATCAAGAGTTATGACGTAATCATGTCGGCCTACAGACATTTTCGCCGATTCCAGGAAATAGTCGGGTCAATCTGCGATAAAAACCCCACCTAACCCCAAAAAATTGATACAAAAGGTTTCTCAGTTGATTTTGTTACCATTTGGCATGCTAATTAACATAGTAAAAGTCTACTCTATTCTGACCATTTGAAAAGGGTGAATTTCAAGATGGCGTCCAAGATGGCTGCCCGGAGCTAAAATTGTCTATATCTCAGGCACTATTCAACCTAGAAAGGTGGTTTTGGTGTCAAACCGTAGGGTTTATTGCTCAGCGTTCGGTTAAAACATAACTTTTATCACTTAATGTATTATTTCAAGATGGCGTCCAAGATGGCTGTCCGAAGCTAATTTTTTTTATATCTCAAGCACTATTCAACCTAGAAAGGTGGTTTGGTGTCAAACCGTAGGGTTTATTGCTTAGGGTTCAGTTGAAATAACTTTAACCACTTAATATATAATTTCAAGATGGCGTCCAAGATGGCTGCCGGGAGCTGAAATTGTCTATATCTTAAGCGCTATTCAACCTAGACAGGTGGTTTTGGTGTCAAACCGCAAGGTTCATTGCTCGGCGTTGAGTTGTAATATAACTTTAATCACTTAGTATATCATTTCAAGATGGCGTCCAAGATGGCTGCCGGGATCTAAAATTGTCTATATCTCAAGCGCTATTCATCCTAGACAGGTGGTTTTGGTGTCTAATCGTAGAGCTTATTGTCAGCATTCAGCTGAAATAGCTCTAAACACTTAGTATATCATTTACTGACAAATCCAATGGTCATACAATTTACAGTTGCATAGCTTACACATTCATTTAGTCAGTACTCATCGTCATCGTCCAACTCCTCCGGAAGAAATTTGTTATGTGGATTGTCACCTTTTTGAACTTGGAATGATCCACAGGCAGAAGTACATGGTAGTCCATTTCTTCTACAGGAGCAGCCGAGTGTCTTGCAGGAATTGCAGCAGTTTTAATGAATGACCTTCAAGAGAATGTCTGGAGCGGCGTTCATTGTTGACATAACTGGTACAAACCGATTACCCTGAAGGTTCCAAACTCCAGTTCATGGCATCCATACCCTCTGCTTTATCCATCCATATAATGGTCTGGTAGTACGCTCTGCGACAATGAAAGCTTAGTAGCAGATTCGGTTGGTGGAAGACATTCGAATATGCAAGAAGTCGTGTCGCAACCTGTCACGGTGTGGATAAATAACACCTGAGAACACATGTCATTTCCGGCGATTTTCTTAAGATGGTTTATGTTATACACTTTGCCATCATCATTTGTCTTGTCAGATCTGAAGTAAAGACTTACAATGTGGCTTTACAAGATAGAGGAGTAAGACAAGGAGATCGGTATCTTCTTAGATTAGCGTAGTTAGTGTGTATAGAAGAAGTGTCTCTGCAGCCTTTACTATCCCTACGTCATCTGAGAAGAGGACACATTATTTATCATGTTATCTGTTTCAGCAGTGAAGGCAAGAAAGAGGAGATCCTGTCAAGAACTATCAAATAACAGAAGCTGATATGGTTGGTGAGTGATGAGCTCAGTTAAAGGAATTGTACTGTGGTCAACGCACCTGCACAATTTGCGACACTACTTCTTGCATATTGGGTGTCGGCAAACAGAATGCTTTCCAGAAGCTTGTAAAAGGAGACACTATCCTTCTGTCATGTGCCAACGCATTCACCGTCCCGAATCAGACCACAGAGGTGACTGATGACCTAGGATGCCAATTAATGACTGTCCTCTTTGGTGGCAAGTGCACGGATTCCCTTGCAAAAATGCGATATAGGGCCTAACAACTTCAGCAAGAAGGTTGTCTCTGCTTCATCATTTGTAGCTCCAGAACGTCTTCCACCAACCGAATCTGCTACTAGGCTTTCATTGTCGCAGAGCGTACTACCAGACCATTATATTGATGGGTTAAGCAGAGGGTATGGATCCCATGAACTGGAGTTGGAAGTTGGAACCTTCAGGATAATCGGTTTGTCCCAGTTATGTCAACCATAGTTCGAGAATTCGCATTTTACGAATTTTAAGAATTTTTAAAATTCACGAATTTTAACGAATTTTAAAACTGCAGTTTTAAAATTCGTTAAAATTCGTGAAATAATAAAATAATAGAATTCTTTGCCATGGTAATGAATTTTATTATTTATTTACTTTTCACCTTTTTAAGCAAGTAGGCCTAAATGTCAATGTCATAAGCAATCAATCAATCAGCCGTGAAAGATAGCTGACTAGCAACAAAATAGTACCGATATTCAGCTACTGTTCTATTTGGAGTCTTGAACTTCGATTTCTATCATAGTTGCGGTGTGTGACTGTCAGTGTCAGTCAGCAGAACGAAAAACCACCAGTGCCCCAGCTCCGGTGTGACCTGCAGTCAGTCACTAACACAGCTTGCAACAAGACATGGTTAATAAGTGTTGGCAACGTTCATTGAGCTGTGTCTTCTACTTCATCGTCCTCTGATTCTGAGTCAGGAACAGCCCACTGCTCCAACTCGCCTCTGGTTTCTGTATTTTCGCCATGCAAATGCTGCCGAATTCGGGCAGAACAACCAACAAATACCTTGTCACAAAAACAACACTGTATTTTTGGAATTACCTTTTCCTTCTCCTCCAAAATTACTACATACTTCCACTCCGGTCCACGTTCTTTCATCTTTAAGAAATTAGATTTTAACTAATTTAACTCGTTATGTAATACACTTTTATATTGAATCTTATATTAACTTCTAAGCAGAAGCTTAGCACAACAAATCATGACGTCATCACATTTGTTGTTGCTGCTTATGTTGTTTTTGCAAAACGCCACTATCAATGTAAAAAAGGCCCAGCAATGGCTCAACGAATTTTTACGAATTTTTACGAATTTTAAAATAGACCAAAAATTCGCGAATTTTTACGAATTTTAAAACCGAAAGTCACGAATTCTCGAACTATGATGTCAACAATAAACGCCGTTCCAGACATTCTCTTGAAGGTCATTCATTGCAACTGCTGCAATTCCTGCAAGACACCCCGCTACTCCTGTAGAAGAAATGGACTACCATGTACTTAAGTAAGTAAGTAAGCTATAAGTATATTCTTTATCTGGCTTACATACATGTCAGACAATTAGAACATATACAGCATCCTAATCAAAAAGGTCTTTCTCATTTGTCCATCAGCCTTCTGCCTGTGGACTGTGCCAAGTTCAAAAAGGTGACAATCCACATAACAAATTTCTTCCGGAGGAGTTGGACGATGACGATGAGTACTGACTAAATGAATGTGTAAGCTATGCAACTGTAAATTGTATGACCATTAGATTTGTCAGTAAATGATATACTAAGTGTTTAGAGCTATTTCAGCTGAACGCTGACAATAAGCTCTACGATTAGACACCAAAACCACCTGTCTAGGATGAATAGCGCGTGAGATATAGACAATTTTAGCTCTCGGCAGCCATCTTGGACGCCATACTGAAATGATATACTAAGTGATTAAAGTTATATTACAACTCAACGCCGAGCAATGAACCTTGCGGTTTGACACCAAAACCACCTGTCTAGGTTGAATAGCGCTTAAGATATAGACAATTTCAGCTCCCGGCAGCCATCTTGGACGCCATCTTGAAATTATATATTAAGTGGTTAAAGTTATTTCAACTGAACCCTAAGCAATAAACCCTACGGTTTGACACCAAACCACCTTTCTAGGTTGAATAGTGCTTGAGATATACAAAAAAAATTAGCTCCGGGCAGCCATCTTGGACGCCATCTTGAAATAATACATTAAGTGATAAAAGTTATGTTTTAACTGAACGCTGAGCAATAAACCCTACGGTTTGACACCAAAACCACCTTTCTAGGTTGAATAGTGCCTGAGATATAGACAATTTTAGCTCCAGGCAGCCATCTTGGACGCCATCTTGAAATTCACCCTTTTCAAATGGTCAGAATAGAGTAGACTTTTACTATGTTAATTAGCATGCCAAATGGTAACAAAATCAACTGAGAAACCTTTTGTATCAATTTTTTGGGGTTAGGTGGGTTTTTTTTACCGTATATTGACCCGACTATTTCCTGGAATCGGCGAAAATGTCTGTAGGCCGACATGATTACGTCATAACTCTTGATCCATTGTCTTGATCACGTGGATCCTACCAAAAATATAAAGTGTTAGCAATGCGGATCACGTGGAAAAAATTTGGTGCTTTTGTCCGACCTGTCCCCATCCAGTTACATTTTTGGGTTAACAGACTGTACTATGGGTATACGCTCTCAAATTTCTCTAGAGGTAAGTATACGCTGTATACCCGCGTATACGCTCGACTACAGCCCTGATACATATATACAAGTGATCATTTGTTTTATTACAATATATATTGTTTTATCAGTGTTATATATATAATTTTGTATTACAGTGTGTATGTGTGTTGTAATAAAACAAATGCTAAATGACTACAAATCTTGGGGGAGATGGTTTTGAGTGTCTGAAATAGGTATATATGGTCGATATGGTTAATTAAGTGAATTATATTTGAAATGAATCCACTGACACCAGAGAAATTATTGGATTGGTTAATTACGTTTAAAAGTAGTATAATTTTGGTTCTTAACTAATTTATGTTATGAATTACTGTTGTGTGTTAAGCTAATTCAGTATTTCATTGTGAAGTTCTTCATTGTTTTAAGTATGATGTTTTTATTGAGTTGTAATTGATAACAGAATTTAATTTAATTTTATGATTTAACATTAATCTATGTTTTAATTTAATTAAAAATATTTATGAATAATATAATTTAAAAATTTATTACCTTTCTATGTTTTTTATTTAATTTTAATCGGCATTTCAGCTACGAATTTCTTGATAATTTTAAGTATAGTTTGCTTGTTGAGTTTATTGGTAATTTCATTTATAATTAAAAATTAATTTTATTTTAAGCGTCTTTGCATACTTTAATTTTAAAATCTATTGCCTTTCTCCATTTTATTTAATTTTTGTCAGCAATTAATTTCTTGATAGAGTGATGTGAGTTTTAATTACTGTCTCTCTCTGATTTCAGAATTCCATTCGGCACAATCTCTCCCTCCACAGCCGATTTATGCGAGTTCAGAACGAGAGCACCGGCAAGAGTTCCTGGTGGGTCATAAACCCTGATGTCAAAACCCTCAAGACGCCCCGTCGAAGAGCAGCCACGATGGACAACACAAAGGTGGCTCTGCAACACAGACGAAATCGCCTCAAGGGTGGCGGTCTACCCCGAGTCTCGTCCTCGGATCGCCCCCTCATGGGGTATGCCTACGACAGCTCATCCGATCACATGGATGCGAGTAATCTCGATTCGGATATGCTCAGCATCAGTTCTCAGAACTACCGAGTTCGATCGAGCTCCAACGCGAGCAGCATTGGACGCCTCTCTCCGATTCTTGCGACCGCCGAGCACGATGCGGAAGAGACCCAGTTCCGGATGTCCCTTCCATCGTCCAATTTACCCCCGTGGAATGGACTGTGTCTCCCGTCGGAAAGCTGTGCCGAGACGCTGAGCGAAAGCCTTGCGAGCATCTTCGTCGAAGACCCGAAGAAATCAAATCTGGGAGGCGAACCGTGTCATGGGAACGTCATGGCGCAGAACGGGAACATCATGACGCCGAGTCGAGGAAACATGATGGCTGTGACTGGCGGAAGCATTCTCGGACAGAACGCAGGAAACATCATGTCCACGAGCGGTAGCGCATTAGGACAGAACCGCAACATCATGGGGCAAAACGGCGCTACCATGATGGGTGGTATGCCTTACTCACACGGCACAGTTGGAATGGAAACCGGAGCAGGCAGCCACATGACACTGGGCCATCACATGTGGTCGGTTTATCGCAACCACCAGCCGGGCAATGTGTTCCCTTCGCCTCCTATTCCGGGAGACGTGAACAGCAAGATGGTACGATACAACGGAGATGCCGGTTACTCAATGCGTCACATGGTGTCACGCCCCGGCATGGGGTTCTACGAGGAAAGTGCTGGACCCCGGTATGCTCAGTTCGGGGCTTCGGGCATTGGCAGCGCCGGCTCGCAGTACGGCAGTCCAGCTCTGAATGAGTTGCTCAAACAGGAGCATAAGCCAACGAGCTGCTACTTTGCTGGGTCAAACGGTGACGTGGGAATGACGTCACCGCTGGCGAGCTGCGTCAAGTCAGAGCATCCGGCCATGGCAGTATATCCGGGTGAGAGACAGGGCAGCACACAGTGGCCTGAGCAGCAGCAGCAGCAGCAATCACCAAGGCAACCGAGTCTTGGGCGTTCCTTGGGGCCGATCGACCCTCGGAAGCTGATGAAGATTCTGGCTGAGAAGCCACACTTGAAGGAGAAGATGCTGCAGCTGATCCATCAGAAGCGCCAACAGCTGACTCTGCAGCAGCATCATCAACAAACACAACAGCAGCCACACCAGGTGAACTCCACTACTCATCCAAGCAGCACGCCGCCAAGCTATCTCAACGCCACGACAATGCCGCACCTGGCCGACGCTCTGCAGCCCAAGCGCGAAATCCAAGATGTCGTGCTCGACTCCAAACCTGTTGTTGGCACCGACTCGTGTCGCAGCGTCCCCGAGTCATCAATGCCGGTGGACCTTGACCTTGACTTTGAAGCGAACCCAGTTATAAACTGCGACATCGATCAGGTGATCCAACACGAGCTGACATTCGGCGAGCTCGACTTCAGTCTCGATCAACTCCAGGTGACCGTATCCAGCAACAGCATGGACTTTGGCAACAACTTTCGTTTCTGAGGGGGTGTCATCAACATCGCTTGAGAAACGGAGAAGAATTTATCCCTTCGAGACTTGCTCGAACGGAACTCGTTTGGAAGACATCAATTACACAACTCGTCGTTTTGCTGCTGGACAGAACCTTAAACGTGGAAATTCTCCAAGCGGGAACTGTAGCCACCAATCTGTGAGTGGTTTCTAGATTGGGCGGCACATAATTTTGCCGTTGCTGTATACCTTGAATTGCGATGACTAGTGTGTGTGCAGTCTCTGATGGTTTACATGGTGTGTATAATGTGTATTTATGTATGTTTCTGGATATTTTGTAGCGCCTTTATGAACGTCTGAAAGCCACTGGTGATGCTGTGGAACCCAGCAAACACTGATTACTCAAGAATGGTTGTTGAGGATTGTTCTGACTGACGGTGCCGGGCTGCAGCGGTCTCATCGTTAATTTGATTTGAGTATTTTGTGGTGATGGTGGTAATGATGATGATGATGATGATGATGATGACGATGATGTTATTGATGATGCAGATGATGTTGATGAAGAGGAGGAGGAGGGAGTGAAACGAATGATGAAAAGATTATGGTAATTGCGCGGACAGTGGATACGAGGACGAGGAGAAGAAATAGGGGGAGGAGAAGAAATAGGAGGAGGAGAAGTGATAATGAGGTGAAGGACGATTATTATTAGGATGTGTAGGAGGTTGAAGATCCCATATTTTGTGTTGACCACATTGAAATGACGTGGACAAAGGTGTAGAGAGACAGAGGCAGAGGCAGACAGACAGACACAGACAGACAGACAGAGGAAACGTCTCTGACCGTAGGCTCGAAGCCTACGTTTGTAATTAGCTCATGAAATGACTCAATCAGGATATTAGTTGCCAGTCGGGTGCACAAACCACACTGACAGTCAGGTGACCGTATCATATCTCATCGGTAACCAACAGAGATCTAATCCCTCTAATAACTGGTCTGAAGTGTCGTCTGATACGTGATTGTTAAGAGTGACGGGCAACTGATTGACTGACTGATTGACTGACTGATTGATTGACTGACTGATTGATTGACTGACTGATTGATTGACTGACTGATTGACTGGCTGGCGGACTGACTGACTGAATGAACCAACCAATGACATACAGTAATAAATATCCTTTATTTAATGTGGACTGCCTTAGATGGCATATCTGGATTAACGGACTGACTTAACTGGCGTAACTGCCTGAATGATTGACTGGCTCACCTCCCTCGCCGTTTTGCTGTCTGACTGAGGAGAGATTGGCAGTATAGGTAGATTGACAGTAGGCCTATAGGAGACAGACAGAGACACAGAGAGATAACGAGAGAGAGAGAGAGAAGTTTAACAGGTGGCTGAGACAGCTGACATGAGGTTGACAAGAATATAGAAATTTACTACCAGGCTCTTTAAGCATCAATTTCGTGGTATGATCTGATCTGATCGCATACTTGGTGTGCTACTCAGTACGCTGTTAATTGTTACGTTAATCATGTGTTCTGTTAATCATGTGTTATGTTAATCGTGTGTTATGTTAATCGTGCATTATGTTAGGTTGCCAGTCAGCATCTTGATATGTTCTGTGATCTTGAGAAGCTATCCCGTTCACATGATAACAATACGAACAATTTTTTGCGGACAATTTCAATGAACCTTTGTATTTGTTAGGAATTCTTTGAAATTTTCAGGTGTGGGTTCAACTAGGTCTTATCATAGATTCAAATCCGGTTAGAGGGGTTGCAACCTCTTCTGTTTCCACTGCTGCTATGTCTCAGTTGTCTTATTGTCTTTTAGTACTAAGTGTACATTTGTCTACTTATGTAAAGGTGTTTTACGAGTAATCCTGTAACATACTTATGTATCTGGGCTTTATAGAATGCATTTGTAAGAGCGTCTCAAAGCGCTATGCGTGACTGCAATATTGCCCAGTGATCTAGCTTAAAAATCTGCAATTTTAAGTCTAGATGCATGTGATATTGGAGTTTCTGTATGCTTCAGTACCTTTCTTAATCCGGTGTCGCAGTACATTTATGAAATCCAGTTCAGTATGAAATGGCAAACCTAAAATTGACCAGTTCGTAAGACAAACTAGTTGGCCAAATATAGACCAAAGTGAGCAAACTTTCCTAATACAAGGCTTTATTGTCAATATCAAACGATGCATTAGAATCTGATCTTGGCAGCAGAGGTTAAGAGCAAATACATTAGAGGTCGGTAGCCATTATCACCCAGCTAGTTACTCGCTGCGCTTCTTCTCTTTGTCAAGGGCGTAACTTTGTTCCACGTGGTGGTGGTGGTGGTGGTGGCAGATCCCCTCCTCCGTTACATGTCGTTGCTTGAGCTCGCTTCAAACTAAAATTATGCTGTCATGTCGCAAAGGATACATTTCAGCACAAAGTGGTAGTGACCGTCATGACCACTCTTAAAAGTGTTGGTGACCTGACACCGTCATCACAATACAATTACTCCTATGTTCTTTGCACAAAAAAGTATTGGAAATTCGACTGGGGTCGTGTAAATTCTGGTTACCAAATGCTCGTGTGCTGACTAAAAGGAAATGCTGAAAAATCTGTCATGCTGTCGTTCTCTGCGATTATTCACCGGAGCAAATCGGCTTCTGTTTTTATTTTCTGCAACGTTTATGTGCGTAAATGTCTGCGCATCTACGATGTTACTATGATGCTTGCTGCAGTGAAATATTGTTGAACATTTGTAGGTTGATTCTGATATTGAAACACTTGTTGGAACACTTCGTTGAACGTTTTTGTTGCACACTGACTTCACTTGCAAAGAATTTTTCTGTAGCCTAACTTAAGTCTAAGGCCACAGGGCCTTAGTCCAAATCCTTAGCCTTTCCGAAATCTTCAAGGGCGTTAATTTTGAGTAGTGATGAGACTTTGGTAGCTATTTGATTTAGTGTAAGTTGAAATTGTTTTACTGTTCAGTTGGCAGTTGGCACCCTTTCAGGAATTCAGAATCTTTGAAGCCAGGTTTAAAAACAGCATTGTAAATTTCTTCACCTGCAAGATCGTCGACAGGTATGGGTTGTTTGTGGCCCATGCCAAGGATTGTTGGAATGCTGGTCATTCAAGCGACTCCTATGCTGTATACCTAATGCTCACGGACAGATGTATGTATTTGGACACTTCCTTAGCAACTTTTAGTGGCAGGCGGCAGTTGTGCGTGTATTGATTACTCGACATGTTTCCGATGCTTGCTACTGGTTGTCATAACAGAACAGGTGGATGGTTCAGTTGACAATGTCAGAAAACCAAAAAACCTGTTCCGAACATAAGTTCTAGTGTCACACAATGCAAGAACCTGTTCAGAAATTTACCCGGTAATTTGCGTACTGCAAAACAATAAAACAAAGCACTTGAACCTGCTGAAAGATTAAGTTATAGTGTTGCAAAACACTAAAACCTGTTCAGAAATGTAGCTCGAGCAACACTTGAACCTGTTAGGAAAAAATTATTTTTGCAAAATGCCAAACCGGTTGAGAAATATGGTTTTGAGTTGGTTGAGAAATATGGTTTTGAGTTGCCTTTATAGAACATTCCTGCAACTGCTCATGATTTTGTCTTGGCTCATTGTTTCATGGCCGTTTGTTAATGAAATCTGTGCTTGAACTGTAAAGAAAGAGGAACCGTTCTAAAACCTGGGGTGACTTGCAGGGATCTAGATTCACGATGATGATTTCATCAGAAGAACACATAAGTTCAAGGCAGCACTTTCAAACTGATTGGTCATAATGGAAGTACCTTGAAGTAGTTTGCTTATTTTAGAGCTGATGTTTTATGTTTGCTGCATTGCACATGGTTTATGTAAAATATATTCATTGGAGTACATTTTATAACATGCTTCAGTATAAGATGAAATCAGCGACGGTGGTCGTCAATGGTACTCCTGGTAATTGCGGTGACTATTGACATTGTGAAGCATCCTAGACGTGGCTCACGGCTGTCGATGATATATAAAAGCCTTACATTGCACTTACAGTTAAAGTGGTCTGGGACACGAAAGCCAAATTGGGAAAAATACCTTGGTATAGAAAACAACCTCGATAGAAGGCAAACTCTTGATGTGGCATCCAAGGAGTTGTGGTGTGATTTTTATTGGCCATGTCGATTTTAACACACGTCGCTTAGTTTGGGTTTCAGTTAGACGTCCCCCTTCTTTCGGCTACCTCCCGTTCCTCAAGAAGTACTTGGTTTTCTTGGACAACGAAATCTTTCAAACAAATCACCTCCTGTATGGCATTTACTGATCAGTATGTTGGGGTGGCTTAAGCCATGATCATTTTGTGCCTGGTACCTAACTGATTATTTGCCACAGAGATGTTTACACTTGTTGAATTGAAATTCTGGTACTAAAACATGAGGATATTGGTACGAGAAGACGTTCCTGATAAAAGCAAGCTTTGTGTCGAGGCTTTGAGAAACCGGTGTTGCAAGTTGCTCATTTCAAATCAAACGTTTCTTTGTGAATACCTCTCAAGCAACTCTCACAGTGAACTTGTCTTAACACTTTTCAAACTTTGATCTGGCAAATTTATACTGCTGCCCATGTTTAACCTGTTTAGGCGTTGTTTCTTCCCGGTTGATTTGCGTAAGCTGGCAGCAAAATATACACGTAGTTTTGCATTGATGAATTTTATCCTCAAATTGAAGGTCGTACCTCGCGTTTTTAGAGCTGTTGTCGGTTTTTACCTCAACTTTTGTATGTGTTTAAAAGTAGGTAAATATCCTAAGAGCACTTGTCTCATCTTTGTGCCCTGTAGGAGCCAACTTTATGGTTCATAAGTGTCACCTGGTGTGGTTAATACTAGATACTGTAGAATGTATTTCAGTTTGGAATTCCCCAGGTGTTTTAATGCTGGGTAATGAGACTTTGAGTTTTTTGTCCAGTGTGGAAGCTTTACATTTAACGCACAATTACTTAAGATCTACCAGTGGTACGAGCCTTGGCAGTTCCTCTACTAGGTTTAGATTCTGTTTGTAGATGTTGGCTGCAGATTGTCTGGATTTTGTGTAATGCTTATCCAAGTTTTGCTGTGGCTTCAGGGTGCGATGTACATCGAGAGGAACGGATTTCTGCCAACTGATCTGCTCACTGGTGTGCCCCATTGGCACAGGGTCCATGACCCCACTTGTAAATATAAGGATCATAGGTGCTTTTAGCCCCTCTGCTTTTCGTTATGTCTCAGAGGGTCACATGGCTCACAGAGGGCCCACAATTTGTCACTGGTAGCACTTGTTGGCCACCTTTTGGGCCAGTGTGGTCCCAACACATATAGCTGTCAGGGATTTTTTTATCCATAAACGTTGCTTTTGCCACTGCCTTTGACCAAAACTAGCACCCTGTTGAGTGGCATAACTGCGCCAGCCTTATTACAGTGCCCAGAAAATCGGTCCATTACAATCCAGCATGCCCATAAACATTTGTTGATGGACCCTGTATGGGTCCCATATGGGAATATGGGCCCTATATGGGAATATGGGCCCTATATGGGCATGCTGGCAGACCTGTTACATCTTGGATGTACTGGTATTGTGACATCGAAGTAATTTTGCTGTTTTTTGTTGCCTTTTTTCGTGGAAAATGTATATACTGTGTACATGTCAGTAGTCGGTAGATAGATGTGCTGATACAATTCTTTGGTGCTGGTCACTTCCCTTGTCCCTGCTCCATCTCGACATCAATTCAGATCTGACTCGGTCCCTTTGCCTTAGCAATTTCGTGTCCTGACTCAGCACAGGTCTGTGTATAAAGCGGTTTTGTAGCTTGGCTTTTCTGGAACTGTAGAAATGTGATTTTCCGGCAGAGTTTTTGTGCTTGCTGGGTTGATCTAAATTTTGCTAATTTGGGCTTGTAATAAAATGGCTTATTAGATTATTTGACACTCCTGTTCCAAACCTTGTCTTACGTTAATGGTATCTTACCTTGGTTTGCCTTAGCTTACGTAACCTTACCTTTTGATGCCTTTTTAAAAGGAAATATATACACAAAAACTGTTTTAAAATAATTTATTTGCCATTTTTATTGTAGTTTTATGTGGTTTTCTGAACTTAAAAGTTTGTTTACAGTGGGCAAACGGTACGTTTTTTAAGTGGTCGAAGGTTTTCATTTTATTTTTGTATAACTCACATGACCTACATTCGACCCACAATATCCCATCTTTGTGACTGTCAGAGAACTTTAGAGGACTTAAATCTGTGTTAGAAACCACTACAGATACTAGATAGCCTAATAACAGGGAAGGCCCAATAGCCAATCCTTTCTAGATCCATCATGAAAGCTAAGATAGCGTTTACTGTAGATATGGTGTTTGCTGAGCAGTACAAGTACTATCAAAGATCTCGAGTACCCTAGATATGACACTCGACGCATCTCTAATGTCCAAGGCCCTAACCTTATAAAAAAATGGCTGGGGCGGTGCCATTGAAGTTCTGGCTCAATCAGCGATGTCGTACGAGTTAAATGGGTTCATTGAACGAGGCTGTATATATGTCGCCTGTGACCTGCCCTTGCCTCTATCATAGCCTCTGCTTGGCGACAAGGTTATTATGCTTTGTTGACCTCCACAGCTTGTACAGCTAAGGTCGGAGTGTCATATCTATATTAATTTACAGAGTTCTTTGGTACTCTAATACAAACCTTCACAATTTCGTCAACTCTTGCACTGGGTCATTTGTGCCCATGTATACTCAAACTTTTAGCTTAGCTATATGCCCCGCTGAATTGGCAATTTTACCCTGGCGTCTTACACAGATGGTAGTAGGCCGATATAAATTACTTTATTGGTTACATGTATGTCTAAGGCCTAACCACTTTGCGGTAAACGTACGCTTTAGCGTAATTAATTATTGGCAGGATTTCGGAAAAATGAATAGCGTAAATAATTATTTAATCCACGTTCCAGCTTCTAGTTCAGTTTAATATTACACATTTTAATCGTTCATCCATCCAGCTTCCACTTTTAGCTCATTTTCATCGCAAATCCAGCTTCTATTTCAAGTTTTACTATGAAATGTTTTCATCGCTGATCCACGGCAATGATAATTATCGGCGTTAAACGATACAGTTGCATCGCAATTCCAACTCCTAGTTTCCGTTTATTATGTAATATTTTAATCATTTATCCAGCTTCTAGTTTCAATACTATTTTCATCAATCATCCAACTTCTATTTTGAGTTATATTTTCATCAGTCATCACAATTGCTGGCAACTATCCACTATAAGAGTGTACATATAATGAACGCACGTAACGTGGAGGATTACCTTCTTTGCACATCCAGCTTCTCGTTTGATCTCCATTTTCATCGCTAATCCAGCTTCCAGTTTGACTTATATTTTCATCGCTAATCCAGCTTCCAGTTAGATTTGTATTTTCATCGCTAATACAGCTTCCAATAATTAATTACGCTAAAGCGAACGTGGACATTTCGTCCAATAATTAATTACGCTAAAACGTACGTTTACCCCACTTTGCCTTAAGTGTACTAAAGTAAATATTCCTTACAACCTTTGATTAATTCACAAAATTTACAGTTGTAGGGCCCATTGTAAAAATTTTACCCGAACTAATTTGTTTGTCGCGTGCTTCTTAAATTAACAAATTAATAGTTAATCTGTATTTCGTTGTGTTTATGTACAGGCCTATACATAATTTATAAATAGTGTTATGTAAAAATTAACTGTTATAATTATCATTGTAATGTTTTGTTTTAATATGCCGCGTTCTTGACTTTCACGACCGGAAGTATAGTGAGAGTAAGTAGGTAAGTAATTAATTATCCGATTTTGATTGAAGAGCGTGCTTGTACAAAGTGCAGCTAAATTAACTAAAGAATTTTATCAACCGCGAGGTTAATTGGTGTAAATAAGCGTGAAATCAATTACCTGTTATGCCTCATGTTGTTCTTATCGATGCGCTAAATAAATTTTCATTTATATTTCTGTGGTTGATATATATTCCTGTCACTAGACGGCAGCAGTGTGCCTGGTTTCTGAGTGATGCTTTTTCCTGGGTGCATTTTTGTGTCGAATTGTTGTTTCACATTTCTGTAAATGTTGTTTATTGTTTTCGTATGAGATTAATTAACAAATAAAATATCATTACTGAAGAATTCTGGGTTGCCGAAATTTCGCTTTAGTTATAGAGTGCGCCAATTATTTTAACAATACAATACAATATAGGCCTATTTGATATCGCCCTCCTCCCAAAGTTCAGAAGTGTGCCTCGGGCCTAAAAATATAATAACCATCCCAGAATAATGCTATCCATAATTTTGGAAATCTTGAGGGATTACATGTACCTCAGGTAAAAGGAGTAATAATAATAAACACAACAATAATAATACCACGGTAACAGAATCACAACTTAATAATAATCATAAGAAACTTATGTTAATAATGTTTTTATTGTATTTTCAAGTTTACTTTATTATTACAGTTTTAACGTCAGAAAAATAATACTGTATCAGTAGGCCTACCCAAGTAATGAACATGCTTTCTAATCAACATGGTTTCTAATTATCATGGTTTCTTATTACCATGGTTTCTAATTACCGTAGTTTCTACATGAGCTCGTTGGCTGAGAAAAGTATATTTTCCTCAAATCCACATTAAGCGCATGGGCGATTTTTAAACTTTATTTTCACTTTCGATTTTTAATGCAATTTATTCAATTTTGAATTTTAGGGTCAGATGTTCATTGCTTCACATGCTGATTTCAAGTTTTTAAGAAGTTAAAACCTAATTTTCATAACGTTAAATGCTAAACGTTTTAAAAAGCTGAAGTTAATATTAGATATTTCAATTTTATATTTAAATATTAAATATAACAGGCCTACTGTGTATGAAATAGAGACAAACAAACAAATTTTGACTAACTAAGCAAAGGAGGCTGGACTGGGCGAAGAGACCAAATTTATATATGGTCACTGGTTTGGATTGTAGCCTACATGCTGGAGATATCGTAATAGTAATCGTAATCTCCGAACTTCTAAAGCGCCACTTGAATCCAAGCGCAGGGCACCAGCCTACTCACGAGCGCCGCGTCAAATCAGAGGGTGTTTCCAAGGATTAGTCCAAGGAGGTCCGAGTCCGGTTTCCAGAGGGTACATACAGATCAAGAGGAGGCACAGCAGCTGTTAAGGCAGGTGTCGTTTAGGGCGAGAATTGGAAGGTCGACGATCAGATGAGCCAGGGTAGGAGTACTTGAAAAGGCGAGACCAGTTTTGAGTGGAAAGCCCGGAGGTCATATAGATAGGAGCATGATGAGGAGGACGGGTTGCAGTGGTGATGGAGGAACCGAGAATCTGAGGAACTCAGGGAGATCGTTCCAGAGGCGTGGTGCTGTGTTGGATATGGCTCGGTTGAAGAACTTGAGACGAATAGTGACCGGAAGTCAAGAAAGACTGACCTAGGAGAATGAGCGGGTGGAGCGGGTTGCTTAGATGGTGAAGATATTCATGGGCGTTCGCAGGAATTTTTTAGAGGTGCAAAATTTTTGTGGGGGGGGGGCGGCGGGGAATGACGTTTTTGCATTGAATAGCTATACATGAGCACAGAACAAAAGACAACTTTAAAAAATAATGGTCAAGGACGTAACCAAAAAAATCAACTGTATTTTTCGCACTGAAAATCGTGTTGGGAGTCTTGGGACTGTTGTAATAATACTAAATAGTCAAAAGATTTTATCTTTGTAAAAAAAAACACAAAATCCAGGGGGACAAATGCCCCTTTGTCGCCGGACGCCCATGAAAGATATCACTGGGATGCATGCATGGGATGGGAATAAAGTGTCTATCGTCATCATCATTCTTGACTGATTCACCACCCTCTGATGTGATCGATGATCCGCACCTATAGGGGATGAACAGGATGTCATTAACACCCGATGAGAGGCAGCGTTTGCAATAAAAAAAGACTGACACTACCATGCCATCGCAACCATACAGACCACGTATATACGCTATCCGTTACTTTCTCAGAGTTACCCTATTGGAAATTTCGCATCATCCGTATTTGTAACATTTCTGTTAAATTAATAATCATTACAATTAAATATCTGAATGTATGCGTCTGCATCGTTAGTCACGTAGGTATTCAATCAATAATAGTCATTTCTAAATTAGTCCGTCTAATTAAACGTCGCAGTCGCTAGCCTGGGAAGATCTGCAGAAGGCCCTTGGATGCCTTTAGAGGTCTGTCTGTAATTGCGGCGCCGAGATCCGTAAATGACTCAAAGGCCTAAACAAATAAGCCTACGCGAAAGCTGTATACTTCACACGAGCTATCATATTCGCAAGCTCGTCAATTAAGCGATAGGACTTTTGTTTGGAAGCGGCTCGTCAGATCTTGAGAATTGCAACGTTACAGTAATGCTAGATGAGAAAATTCACTGGCGCCAGTGCCCAGAATTAGGGGGAGGGGGCACGTCAATGTATGTAGGCCCTACGTGTGCATGCTGTTAGTATGTATGTACGTATGTATGCATGCATATATGCATGTATAATTATATATGTGTGTATGTACATATATATATATGTATGTATGTATGTATGTATGTATGTATGTATGTATGTATATGTATGTAAATAATTATGTATTGACACTTGCATTGCGTCGTTTACGTACTTCACAAATGACGTGTGTGTGTGTGTGTGTGTGTGTGTGAGAGAGAGAGAGAGAGAGAGAGAGAGAGAGAGAGAGAGAGAGAGAGAGAGAGAGAGAGAGAGAGAGAGAGAGAGAGAGAGAGAGACAGACAGACAGACAGACACAGACAGACAGACAGACAGACAGAGACAGACAGACAGAGACAGAGACAGAGACAGAGACAGAGACAGACACAGACAGACAGAGGCAGAGACAGTTGTAAATTCCTTGGGTTCATTAGGTGCGATCGGCCTACATCGTCTGTAGACATATCGAAGGCGTTCGAAGTATCATAGTATAATCGGGTATCTGTTTAGAACCGTTGCTTGCTCATCAAGTGCTGCTATAGATAGCTTCGGATGAAAGTCTAGACCAACTGCAAATCTACATGTTTATCTACAGCTACCGTGTGACCTCGACCATGCTCATTTTCGACGTATTTATCGGATGAGAGCATTCACTACCGTTTGAATGGATGCACGCCATTTAAGGTCCCCGTGTGCGGACCGTGCTAGCCCAAGATTCAAGTCTCTTCAGTGGGCCTGTATAGCCGCTATTGATAGGGCCTATAATTATCCCGAGTGCCATGGCACCCAGACGTACAAAGGTCTAACCAATGTTGTCAACAATACAATACAACACAACTGTATCTTGATATTGCCCTCTTTCAATAGGCGTAATTTGTGGAGGGTACTAGGGGTACCAGCACCCCACTTTTTGGACTGGGAGTACTGTAAACCCCACTTTTTGAACAATGCCGAGCAATATTTTATTATTGTGCCTTCCCAGAGATCGCAGTCTCAGCCTTGTTTCGTGTATTTAAGAAATTGGTACCCCACTTTTTAGGCCAAAGTTACGCCTCTGCCTCTTTCCAAAGTTCACGACCATGAGAAGAACATCGATGGCGCCGAGCAACTGTGCGTGAAGGACCGTGTGAGAATTGTAGAAAAAGCGGGGGGGGGGTTAGACTTTGGTGAGTTTGATCCGTGTGGAGTTGAATATTTTATTCGTATTTTGCAAAATGAGAAAATTCAAAAAGGCAACACAAAGCTTCAACTCCTTAAAGTGAAGACATCACCATATTTACTAGTATACAATTCACACGGTCACAAATCTCACAGTAAACCAGAGCATTACTTTATTGGCAACTCACAAAGTGAATTGTGAAAGAAAATGCTAAAATATATGCGCAATATAATCACACTACCACAACTGAGGGGGTTGGAAACGACACCTCTGGGG